>BSBK01005325.1:102500-260000 GCA_027943335.1 Chamaecyparis obtusa
TAGAAACCAAGCATGATGTTCCCATATCAAATGTTAGAGCTCATGTGGTTACTATCATACATGGTCAACCACATCCTTCTCATCACCTAGACCATGGCCATAGTGGAAATTCCCATGAGGATCCACCTACCAACCACTCTATTGCTACAAAGGGAGAGGCACAACATACAAACTCTTTAGTGAGTGTAGGGCACCAGTTCTCTAATGTTGGCCTTGAGGATGTTGACTTCAACATGAACACTATAAGTTACCTAGATTTTTTGACACATTATGATATGAATTTTGTGCCATCTCATTTGGTTAGTCCATTGCATTCATCATTAGAGAGACATGTTTCTACTAATCTTGTTGCAGATGCATATTTTAGCTTGGACCAAAAGTAGAAAAATATTGATATCTTGGTTGATAGGATCAAGGCTAGGAAGTTTGAGTACTATCAGGTTCCACCATATATACCTTGAAGTCCTTATGTGTAGAATATGGAAAAACTAATCTCAAATCTTTTATCCTAGCAACAGGAGAAAATGTCTCTTCAAAATCTATGCCTTCTTGTTGTGAATAACCTTTACATACCAATCTTGCTTTGTTTCTTAACAAAACTCCTTCTTCATTCATTTTGTTTCTGGAAACCTACTTAGTTCCTATTACATTTTTATCTTTAGGTCTAGGAACCAATTCCCAAGTGTTATTTTTCTTTGTTTGATCTAACTCATCCTTCATAGTATTTATCCAAGATTCATCTCTACAAGCTTCATCTAGTCTTTGGTTCAACTTGAGAAATCAAAAAAAATTCTTCTCTACCCTTTCATCTAGTCATTACTCCTTGATTTGTAATACCAATAATTGTTTTTTTAGGATGATTCATCTTTACATAACTCAAAGTCTTAGGAATCTCAGTAGTCTCATTTGTATCATTTTCACATTTAGCCTCAACAAGTTCTTCTTCTTCTGTAGCAGCAACCTCCTTGATCTTTCTATTCTGATTACAATCATACAATATTTATTGTATCTACAACCTTTCATATATCTTCTCATTGTTACTTTTAATCATCTTTCTTAATCTTATATTGAAACATTTGTAAGCCTTTCTCTTAGTAGAGTAACCAGGGAAAATTCCTTCATCACTTATAGCATAAAATTTCCCTATCTCATCATCTCTCTTGATATAGCATTTAATACAAAATATTCTAAAATATTTTATAGTACGAGTATGATGAAACCACAATTCATAAGGATTCTTACTTGTACCTTCTCTAATTTGTATTTTTTTCAATGTGTACACTGTTGTTCCAACAAATTCTCTCCAATGCACATGAGATATATTTCCTTCAAGCAACATTGTTCTAGCAACATCCGGTATTGTTCTATTTCTTCACTCTGCAATCCCATTCTACTATGGAGTCCTAGGAGAGGATGTGTGTCTTTGTATTCCATGTTCTTCACAGTATGAATTGAATAGATCTGAAGTAAACTCTCCACCTCTTTCTAACCTTAAACATTATATCTTTAAGCCTGATTCATTTTTTACTTTTTCTTTGAATATTTTGAATTTATCAAATGCTTCTAATTTTTCTTTTAAGTGACCCACATAATTCTAGAAAACTCATAAAAAAAAAGTATAAATTACCTTTCACCATAGTATGATCTTGTCCTTATAGGCCCACATAGGTCTTTATGTATCTGATCCAACTTTCCTTTTGTTGTATATGGTTTTCTTTTGTAACTATTTCTAGTCTCCTTTCCCATAACATATTCTCTACATATAGTGTTAGATGGTTTCACAATCTTTGATAGATCTCTTACTGCATTAGTTAAGATTTCCTTCACAATGTTATCAAAATTAACATGATAAAATCTTTTGTGCCATAACCAACTATCATCTACCTTTGCAAAAAAATAAGAAGCTCTAGATGTATTTAACTCCAATACATTACCTCTAGATTTACTATCATTTGCAATCAAGTTTCCTATCTTCCCTCTGATAAAACATTTCCCATCAAAGAACTTTAATTGAAATCCCTTATCCATCAGCTATCCAACACTCAATAAGTTATGCTTAAGTCCATCAACAAGCAATACATTGTCAATATTAGTCTTTCCATCCAAAGTAACAGATCCTACTCCTATGATAGGTTTAGGAACATTGTCTCTGAATCTTACAACACCACCATCGTACTTCACTAATTTAAAAAACTTGTTTTTGTCTCTAGTCATATGATGTGAAAAACCACTGTCTATAACCCATTTAGATTTATTGTGAACATGTGATACTAAATCTTTTTCATCATGCACTAGTTTTTCATCTTTAATAGCAATAAATCCAATCTCCTCATAATCTAAATCATCATCATCAGAAATATCTTCACTAGAATAATAAAATTCCTTATCCTTTGAATACTAAAACTTGAAAAACTTAGGTTTGTGCTTAGGAACTCTTGTAGGACATCTAAATACAAAGTGACCTATCTTATTGCATGAAAAACACTTCAAAGGTAACTTTCCTTCAAATTTACCCTTGCCTCTCTTTTCTCTTCTAGAAATCAGTGCAAAAAGTTCATCCATATTTCTTTCCTCTACTTGTATCTATTCCCATTGCTCAATATATTCACTGAACTCTTCTTTTATGCTCTCACTGTTGGTGCTCAGAAGTGCAGACATTATCTTCTTATGTGTAGAAACTTTAAATGTTGATTCAACTTTAGGTATAGAATCTCCCATTTTTGCAGCTTCAAAGGTAGTTAGCTTTGCAATCAACATTTCCCAATGACTTCTTCCTCTTCATATATAAGTGCCTCCAGAATTTTTGATTCCAACCACAACCTCTGTAACCCTTTTTACATAATCCCTAATGCTTTCAACATCCTTCATTTGTAGCTTTTCCATTCTAGTTTTCCAGTTCTATAACTTCGCTTGTTTGGTAAGCTTGGCTCCTTCATACAATGCTTCTAATCTCACCCAAGTCTTGTGTGTTGAATCCAAATCTTTGACCTCAGTAAATTCTCCTTCAGAGAGTGTGCTAATCAATGCTTCCCTTGTGACCATGTTATATGAAAATATCTTCTTTTCATCATCAGTATCTTTTTCCATTTAATCATCAGTTTTCATAGCTACCCAATTCTTTATAATCATTTAGTAGTCAATGTCTAAACATAGAAAATGAGTTCGCATCTTGTTCTCCCAATTGTCAAAGTTTTCAAGATCAAATTTCAAACTATCCTTCCTATAGAACACCATCTCTGAGATCACCTCGAGCTGTTAAGATTTCTCTCTAAGGACTAGTAGCTATAATACCAATTGTTAGGAATAACAATCCACCAATAAAATAAGAGGGGGGTGAATCAATTGTTTAACAGATTATTAAAATTTAAACTTTGAATAGCAACAATATCAAATCCAATGAGCACAATGAATGCCAACAATAACACAATATTTTTTTGTTGAGGAAACCTTGTTATAGGTAAAAA
The DNA here is from genome assembly GCA_027943335.1 of Chamaecyparis obtusa. Classification (NCBI taxonomy): domain Eukaryota; kingdom Viridiplantae; phylum Streptophyta; class Pinopsida; order Cupressales; family Cupressaceae; genus Chamaecyparis; species Chamaecyparis obtusa. The sequence continues at coordinate 105,965 of BSBK01005325.1, forward strand.
ACTAGTGGGAATTAACACCCACTAATGATGTACTAAGAGTATAGTATCCTTGTTAGAAGATCTATCCCTCTTAGGAGATGATTGAAACATTATAGTACATAGTCCTTCTTAGAGGATAGACCCTATTAAGAGTCAAGTAAAAGAAGCATAGGCTCACTACCTAGGCTCACTTCCCAAAGAAGGTTATGTCCACCTTCAGAACTCACTATTCTTAACACAAGTGTATATAAAGAAATACACAATCTTTTGAACTATCTAATAGAAACTATCTTTGCTTGATCAGTTCAAATGAACTATATAATTATCCTCTTCTCTACATCTAGCAGCCACAATCTTGTAGCTTCCATAATCCTCTTTTACATTACATACAATCTCACCTTATCTTTTCAAAAGAAAAGATCTTACATATATACCCTATTACATTCTACATGATCAGGTCAGCCAATTAGGCTTTCCTAATATAAAAACAATTACATAACTCCTTGCTAGGATACCCACAGTATCTCAAACAAGTATACAACAATTACAATGCAACAATTAAGGATCGACATCCTTAATTCAATTTTTCCATCCATAATACATGTTATAGCCCTCAAGTCAGCTTCCAAATATGTCATCTCCAGAACACATGCCATAGCTGACATCATCCTTCTTTCCATACCTTGCACAAACCATCGAACATTCTTTAGTACCCTATCTGTTATCCCTTAAGCTTGTATACACTAAATCTTCATCACATGTAAGATATTCCCAAAACACGGAGACTAACTCTGTCAACTTCCACTGTCACTATCCAGTAACCAATCTTTACCAAATCTTTTGTAACTCAGCTAATATAAAATATTACATCATGCGATCTTAGATATAATATCACAGCACCTTTCAGTACACACAACAAACTTCACACCATCTGAAACATTTTTACAATGTCCATACACTGTAATAGATAGCCTGTTCTTTTCATAGAAACATATGTTGACATCAATGACAAAACATGAATGACAACAACAACAACTCCAGCATCACTCAACATAGTGATTGAACATATTAGATGTATCAACAATTTCCCCAATTCATTAGAAATATCCAACACATATTAGTTTAGAATTATCCAAACTAAATTTCTTCAGTAACTCTAATATACTTGGACTAAGAAATGAAAATTCCTTTACTATTTTTATTTACCTTTAATCCAAGAAATAAATCAAAAATCATAGACATCTCAAATTCTTTGTACATCTCCTCTGCAAATTTTATACACAAGTCATCATTTCATCAAAAAATTATGTCATCAATATAAACAATAATAATGAAGATCCGACCTGAATAAATTTTGTAATATACATTACTATTAGCATATCCTTTTTGAAATCCCTCTCCAATCAAATATTTATCCAATATTCCATACTAGGCTTTCGGTTCCCTCTTTAATCTATAAAATTCTTTCTTTAATCTACACACAGCATCCAAAACATTTATGGACTTGAATCCCTATATTTGTTCAATGTATACTTCTTCCTTTAGTTCTCCATCCAAGAAGGTTGACTTAACATCCATATGATAAACCTTGAAATCCTTAAATGTTGCAAATGCTAAAAATATCTAGATCACCTCCATATAATAAATAGGGGCATAAGTTCCATAAAAGTTAATACCTTCAATCTGAGTGTAGCCCTTGCAAACCAATCTTGTCTTATTTCTCATTACCTTTCTATTTTCATTTATCTTGTTTTAGAATACCCATTTTTTACTAATCACATTCTTTTCACTTGGTCTAAGTACAAGATCCCAAGTCTGATTCTTCTCCATCTGATCAAGTTCTTATTTTATTTCTCTTACCTAGTTATGATCACTCCATGCGTCTTCTACAGTTGTAGCCTCAATTTATGAAACTAAACATAAAAAAACTTTCTCTTGTGTTACTTGACTTATTGTAATGATAAATTTAATCTTATCACCTATAATTTGATTCTCTGAATGATTTCTCTATATATATCTTGGGGTGTTATTTGTAGATGTTACAACCTTCCTTGTATCTTCTTCTTCTTCTTTCTTGTCTTTATTTCCCTTGTCCTCTACATAAGATTCATATTTAAGGTGTTTCTCAAGAGTTTTATTAACATCTTCATCAACCTTCACATTCACACTTTCAACTATCTTATTCAATATTTTTTTGTAAAATCGATGTGCTTTTATCTTTGTAGAATATCCCATAAATATACCTTCATCAATCCTTCTATCAAATTTTCCAAGATTGTCTTCATCTCTTCGAATGTAGTATCTACTTCCAAAAATATTAAAATATATCATTATGGGTTCCCTTCCATGCCATATCTTGTATGATTTCTTTATATACTTCTTTCAGTAAAGAACTCTGTTAAGTGTGTATACAATTATATGAATTGCTTCTCTCCAGTAAAATTTTGGTAATCCTTCTTCTTTGATCATTTTTATTGTCGCTTCCTGCACTATACAATTCATTATTTCCACTACACCATTCTGTTGTAGTGTTCTAGGTATTGAAAATTGTCTTTTAATGCCATGTTTCTCATTTAAAAATTCAAATTCATTAGAAGTAAACTCTTCTCCTCTATCATATCTTAAAAATTCAATCTTCATACCACTTGCATTATCAACTCTTTATTTAAATATCTTGAATTTCTCAAATTCTTTGGACTTCTCTCTTACAAACACAACCCAAGATAATTTGAAAAAATCATCAATGAAAAGTATGAAATATCTTTCACATTGTAAGTATCTTATTCTGGTAGGAAAAAATACATCAATGTGCATGAGATCTAGCAAACTAGTAGATGGATGATCTTTTCCCTTGAATGACTCCCTTGTCTTCTTTCTTTCTTGATATCCCATACAGATAATGTTGTCTGGTTTACACAGCCTTGGTGTTACAATTAGTGGTTGTCATTGCACCAAAAGACCAACTTATTAATATCTGATACAACCACTAGACTTATAGAAGACATAGGAGGCAGTTAAGTCATGTCATGAATCCTGAGGGGAGCAACGACCATTTTTCCAACAATCTCCCCCTCAGCGTTACCTGAGGGGATTCGAACCTATGACCAAGATCTGATACCAATTGTTACAAGAAGTGGTTTTTGTTGCACCAAAAGATCAACCTATTAATGCCCGATACAACCACTAGACTTATAGAAGACATGAGAGGCAGTTAATCCATGCCATGAATCCTAAGGGAAGTGCTGACCATTTTGCCAACTTTTGGTAAATCTCTTTTTGTACATGATGAACTTATTCTTACCAAGTTGTCAAAAAATATGTGACATATCCTCCAGTACCAACCTCAACTATCATTCGACCAAGATAATAAACAACTTTATGTAGCTCCTTCAAGTTTATACATGTTCCTTCCTATTCTTTTACCAACAGCAATAATTGTTTCAAACTTCTTCAAGATCTCACAACCATCATTCTTAAACAAAAAATCATGGCCATTTTCACACATATATCAAAAAATCAAAATATTATAACACAAACCTTTCACCTAATAAGCATTTTGAGTGTTATTATTGCCATCAAAAGTAATAGAACTAATTCCAACAATATATGTTACCTTATCATCACCAAATCTAATAGGACAACCATCATATTTTTCAAGTGTGAAATTTTTTATTTTTTCACTAGTCATATGATTTGAACATCCATTATCAATCATCCATTCATTCTTATTTCTTCTAACAAAAAATGTAGTCTTAGTATTATCATCAAGTTCTGGGTAAATGTTAGAAATATCAAATCTAGGATTTTCTTGTTTGCCAAAAACAAATTCCTTTTGATCTGATTCATCATCTGATATAGTAGCATCTTCTATAAAATAGTAGGCCTTCTTATTAAACTTCTATGAGTTAGCCTTTTCCAGACACCTAGTTGTTAAATGATCAATTTTTCCACATATAAAGAATTTAAGGGGTAACATACCTTTTTATTTTCTAGTACCTTTCTTTAGCTTTCTTGCAAATATTTCCTCCATCTCTTCTAAATCATCATCATCTAGATCTTCCTCTATCTTTATATCTTTAAAGGTTTTCTTAGATCTTCTCTTCTCTTTTCCAAATTTCCTAAACTCAAATGTAGTCAAGGTGCCAAATAAATGCTCTTTGGTGAACTTTTTTAGATCATAAACTTCCTGAATATCTAAGATATTGTCATTTTATCTCTCTAGTAAGATCATCAAGATCTTTTCCATAACATCTTTGTCAGTAAAATTACCACCTTGAATCTTGACTTCACTCACTACATTTTCAACCCTCTGAAAGTAACTTTTGATATCTTCACCTTCTTCCATTCTTAGGCTCTCATAATGATGCTTAGTTGTTGTCTTCTTAGAAAACTTGATTCTATCATTACCTTCATATGTTTCTTTCATTTTTTCCAAACTTCATAGGTAGTCTTCAATGGCATAACCTTAGCTAACACAGTTTTGGATAAAGCACTAAAATTTGCATACCTTTCTTTCTCATTCTCCTCATAGGCCAAAATTTCATCTTGAGTAGTAAGGCCATTTTGAGGTGCAACATACAAATTTTCCACATTTTTCCAATTAGTTTAACTAATTGAAATCATGTTTTGTCTCATCTTATCTTTCCAGTAGCTATAATTAGATCCATCAAACATAGGAATATTCAACTTGTGCATCATTAGATCTTCCTCAAGTGGTTAAGCTCTCTCCAAAGAACCAAATCTCTGATAATTTTTTTTGAATAGGATGAATAACTAAGAGGGGGGATGAATTAGTTATTCTCAAAAAAAAATTTTAACCTTTGTTAATTTGGTAAATACTTAAAGAAAGAAAAAACTTATAACATATATGAACATGAAAGCACAAAACATCAAGACAATGAGCATCGGGATTTACATGGAAACCCAAGATGGGAAAAACAAAATAGAAGCTAATTCTCATGAAATGAAAACCAGTTAAGGTGATTTGCATAAAGGGATCACTACCAATTTTATCATTACTGGTAGGGTTCACTACCTGTTGAACTAACTACCTAAAAAATTGAAAGGCTCACTGCTAGTACAAATAGCTTAACTGCTAGAATATATAAATGAAAATGAATCCACCACTAAAATCACCATAAAAAATAATTAGCAACATAGAAATGATATAATAGTCAGCTACTGGTTGTACCAAATTTCATATACATCAATACATAGATCCTCCCTTGTTAGATCACAATCACTTCACATATTGATCATATACAAGAACACTACATTAGATAGAATCATCATTGTCTTATAGCATGGCATGCCAACAACTAGGTCAACCTAATGAAATTTTAAATAGGTCACACCAAAGTACTCCCACGGTGGTAAGGAATGAAATGTGGACCACCTCTCTCAATACAACATCAATTTCTCATAATAGCACGCTACTGTTAGAATGATTTTAGAACAACTGAGAGGGGGGGTGAATCAGTTGTTCTTGGGTAAAGATGTACCAATTCCACTTTCTAGCTCTTCAACAATCTCAAATCTAATCAACTTTCAACTTGGTCTCTATAGCATATACCAATAATATAAAAGTTGCAGTCCACTATCCTAAAGTAAATAACTTGCAGAATATAAAACATTCAACATCATCCACATCAAAATAACATTCACACAAGTATAAAACTAGGATTTATAGTGGAAACCCAATTCGGGAAAAACCACTTGTAACATGCTACTAATTGTCACCTTGATTAAAAGATTTATACAAAATGACTATTAGGTCAACCTTGATTAAAGGATTTAGATTGATACAATGGTTAGAAAGTAATAGTAGGTTCTAATCTAAAAATATACAACTCACTTTGCAAATACAGATCCACTTCGCACATATGTTGATTTACTGACTAAATTAATAGTAGGTTCTGATCTAAAAATATACAACTCACTTTGTAAATACAGATCCACTTCGCACATATGTTGATTTACTGACTAACCTTCATTTTCATCTCTATCTTTGATCTTCTCAGAATTATCTTCAAGAAATCACCACAACTTTGTTCATCTCTTCACAACTTCACCTTTAGCCTTCTTCTTAGACTTATCAGTCAATAACATCACCCTCTTCTCTATAATGTAACCTCATAATTAGGTTATCCTTATACCTCCTTGATTAGGTAGATTAATCTTTTTGCCAGTTAATCTCTTCTGTAGATCTTAGGTTTAGGTCAGATTCATCGAATCCTTCCATCATTATGTTCTCCTTATTTTCCTTCTAGATACATCTCCAAACTTCTCTTTGAAATCATAATAAAATGATTTACCATGTATTAAATGTTCTAGATACCATTCATTAATAATGTCAACACATTTTACATATCCCAAGAATTCAACTATGTCAGCTGGGATTCTCAATTCTTTCTCAAAATGTAAATTATTGACACTCGATCAATACTATGTTCATCTCCTCAGTCATTACTATATATCTTGGTCATCGCTAACATTTTTCTTCTCGACAATTATCTTTTGCTCAAAAATTACTGATGTGTGGTCAACACTAGATTTGCTCAGCATATATTGGTGCTTGGTCGACACTAACATCACTCGACTTAAACTAGATTTCTTCACTTTTTCTTGGTTAAGCCTTTGTTTCCAATCTTTCTTCTTCACTTGGTGTTAAATATAAACAACATATTATCTTGTCAATATGCCAACTAATCAAGTACCCATTGAAGTATCACATAACTCAACCTTTTGTTAGGTTCTCTTGTTATCTCCTCTTTTCAAATCCTCTTCATTAGTCAAAAGGTATGGTAATCTCCTAGATAGAAACTATCTTACTAGTTAAGGTTTGACATCAATGACAATATAACATTTTTTTCAATTATAGTTTCCAATAATCTCCCTCTTTGGCATTGATGGAAACACCTCATGAATATCATATGATTCACCAAACAATAAAAAATCTTTGTGCGATAGATCTTCATTAATATCCTTAGCTTCATTCTGATTCTTATCCAAGACATCCAAGTACCAGCTCCCTCTTGGATAGATTTAGCTTTGTCTATTCACTAAATGTCTCCCTCTTTTCTTAGGGCCATTTAATTTTCTTTATTTCTTCCTCTGGTTCATTTAATCTCTCCCTCTTTGACAACAATGCCAAAGAAACTTGTATCTTTTACTTACATCTTTACCATGTATATGTCTTCATGTCAGTTTTGTATGTTATATACTCCCTCTGTCATCTTTCTTATGACTGATCAACATCTTTTCTTTAATTTTCACACCTCTAGGAAATTCCTAAAGAGTGACCCCTTTTGCATCAGTTTGTCAGATAATCTAATTAGCACATTTGATGTAGTTCTCCTATATGCTTCTAGGCACCCTTAGTTAGGGGAATCACCCCTAATTTACCTCTAAGGTATTCATGAGCATCTTTAGGTAATTCTTTTGTGAATATATATGTTAATTATTCCTTTGTATTCACATATTCCAATCTCACTTCTTTGTCTTGAACTAACTCTCTCAAGTAATGATACTTGATAGAAATATGCTTAGTCTTAGTGTGCATAACATGATTCTTTGATATGTTAATAGCACTTATTTTATCATAGAAAATAACAACTAGCTCAGTGATTTCCTCCTTCATACCTTTCAATAATTGCTTTATCCACACTAAATTTGAACAATTCATTGTTGCTACTACATACTCAGCTTCTGTTGTAGACTGGGAAATGTAGTTTTGTTTCTTACTTTTCCAAGAGACTAATCTATTTCCTAGAAATAATGTGCCACCACTTGTACTCTTTCTATCATCAACATTTCCATCCCAATCTGCATTAGTGTAAACTTTCAGTTCAAACTTGTCATTCTTCTTGTAATACAATCCATAGTCCTCTATTCCTTTAAGATATCTCAATATGTTTTTCACTATCATCATGTGACTCTCTTTAGGATTGGAAAAAAATCTTGCAACAATCCCAACTTCTAGGGAAATATCTGGTCTACTATGGACAACATATTGTGGCTTTCCAATCATGGATCTATACAAGGTTTGATTCACTTCAGTTGTATCATCAATTTTAGATAACTTTTGTTCAGTAGCCATAGGTGTACTTATTGGTCTGGAATCATCCATACCAAAAAAATTTAGTATCTCCTTGACATATTTAGATTGATTAATTAATGTAGGAGCATCTTGGATCTTTGAACAATCTTGCATCAACCAAAAACATTTCCTATTTTTCTATTTCTATAGGTTGTTTGTGTTGTAGCCACTGTAGCTATTGGTTTCTTGTTGTGTGAAGTTATTGCAATGATGTGGACCTATTTGTGAACCTTCTCCTAATAGAACAAATCTTAATCCATTTGGTGTTAAGATTTATCATTGTTTTCCTCAGGTATCGACTTTCCAACTAGTTCCTCATGAAATGTGGAAGCACTTTGCCTTGCATGGTTTCGTATGAGGAAATAGGATCTTGCGAAGTTGGGGATTTTTTCTTGGATCTTGTGTGGACCTAAATGTTACTTTGCATCATGTTGTGTTCATTCTTTTAGTAGTTTTGGTTTTCTCTTCCTAAGTGACCCATAATGTAATTAAATGCCTATCTAGCCAACTTGTGGCTTAGCTTGCTATATAAGAATCTTAGGTTGGTTTAGATGGTAGAAGATGGTGATAGTAGAAGATCAGTAGAGGTAGAAAAGAAGATAATATGTGAGCTGAGACTTTGAATTCATAATTATCTTTGTATAAGGATCAAACTTGAAAGGCCTCATAGCTAGGCATGTTGAAGGATTTATAATAATTGTACCAGTGTGGTTTCTAGTTGTCTTTCCTTATTTTATGTTGTGTTTTCATTATTTCATGTGAATTATATACTGCTTCTATGTGTAACTTTGAGCAAGGCTTGTTGTTGGTTCAAGTTGAGTCAAATCTGCTTGATTCTTCTTGTATCTACCCAGCCCCTACGTCAAGTGGCATTAGAGTGAATTTCTCTCTGTGGATTGGATCATGGAGAACCTTATTGGATTGGTTATAGGGTGGCAGATCTGATATCTGACCTATAAGTTGCAAAAGGTTACAATATTGCTATTCATGGTAGAGAAAATGATAATGCTATCATGGATATGTTGAGGCAGATTGCAACTAGGCTTGAAGTTGTAGAGACAGCTCAGAGAAGAGGCAGCACCTAATCCTGAACCTAAAGTTGAGCAGGATGAGGAAAGAATTTTGAGAGTTTTGTCTAAGGATAACTCTAGACCTATGGTTGAAGTTGCTTTCTATGATTTAAGACTTAAGACCGATGCACTTTTGGATTGGATCTTTGAGATGGATAAATAATTTGAGTGGGAAGGTACTCCTGATAATAAGAAGGTTAAGATAGTAGTCACAAAGTTGAAATGTCATACATCTCTTTGGTGGGATCATTTGTAAACTGAGAGACAAAAGAGAGGAAAAGAAAAGATTAAGACATGGATGAAGATGCTTGGAAAGATGAATAAGAGCTTTCTTCCAGCTGACTACCAAGTTAGTTTGATGAGAAAAATGAAAATTTGAGACAAAGGGACATGAGTGTGAAAGAATATACTGAAGAATTTTACAAATTGGATATCAGATCTGGACATATGGATGGTGAAGTTGAGAAGGTGGATAGATACCTAAAAGGTTTGAGGACATCGATTCAAGATGAGACCAGCTATGTTAAAATAGATAGTGTGGAAGAAGCATACCAATTTTATTTGAAGGAAGAAGAGTGATTTACAAAAATACATGATCAAAGATAGAGAGGAAGAGGTGGAAGATTTTAGAGTAGTAGAGGTAGAACTTACAGAGAAAGTAGTAGATCTGACAATGCAGTGCAAGATAAAGGATGGAAAGATGAACCTATTGGTAGAAGAGGTAATTACTCTAGAGGTAGCTATATTGGTTACTCTTGGAATAAAAATAGTGAGAAAAGAGATGATAAATCTTGGTTTAAAGGTACTTGTTACAAATGTGGTGAAGAGGGACATAGAGCTTTTGAATGTACTAACTTTGGAAAGAAGGCTAGAGGTAATGGTAGAAAAAATTTGTCTTGTCAAGAAGTTGAGGAATTATCTAATGAACCTATACATGGTGAGAACTTGATGCTAAGAAGGATCTTGTGGAATGAATAAGTTGTTGAAGAACCTATTCTGAGAAAAAGTTTGTTCAGAACCAAATGTAAGATCACTGATAAATTTTGCAAGGTAATCATTGATAGTGGAAATTCTAATAATTTAGCATTCAAAGAGTTGGTTAACAAGTTGCAGTTGTAGATATTGTACATCCTAAGCCTTACCATATTTCTTGGATCCAGAAGGACCATGAACTACTTGTAAGTGAACAATGCCTTGTTAAATTCAAAATTGGGAATTATCATGATGAAGTCTTGTGTGATATTATGCCTATAGGTTGTTGTCATATTATTTTGGGTAGACCTTGGAAATATGATAGGAAATCTTTGCATGATGGTAGATTGAATCAATATACTATTTGGATGAATGGGAAGAAACAAATATTGTTTCCTTCAGTAGAGAATTTTGATGAAAGTCACTGTACTACAATCAAAGTATGCTTGGTTGAGGATAAACAGTTTGCAAGAGAAATGAAAGAACAAAATGTTTGTTATGCTTTGATTCCAAGGAAGACTCAGAGACAAGATGAGTTAGAACATGCACCTGAGGTTAAACATTTGTTGACTGAATTTCATGACATCATTTATGATAATGTACCTGATGGTTTGCCTCCTATGAGAAGTATAAGTCATTGTATGGATCTGATACCTAGAGCTAGTTTGCCTAATAAAGCACCACATAGGTTGATACCTGATGAAAAGACTGAGTTGAATAGACAAGTGCAAGAATTACTTGAGAAAGGTTTGATTATGGAAATTTTGAGTCCTTGTGCAGTACCTATTGTGTTAGCACCGAAAAAGAATGGAGAATGGAGAATGTGCACTAATTCTAGAGCTATAAACAAGATAACAGTAAAGTAAAGATTTCCTTTGCCTAGGATGGATGACATAATGGATAGTTTGAATGGAGTGAAGTATTTCATAAAGATTGATTTGAAGAGTGGTTATCATCAAATTAGGATTACAGAAGGGGATGAATGGAAAACTTCTTTTAAGACTAATGAAGGTTTGTATGAATGGTTGGTTATGCCTTCTAGTCTTACTAATGCACCTAATACTTTCATGAGGATGATGAATGAAGTTTTAAAAACATTCTTGGGTAAGTTTGTGATTGTATATCTTGATGACATTTTGATATTCAGTAAGAGTAAGGAAGAACATCTTGAACATATTAGACAAGTATTGCAGAGATTGAAGGAAGAAAAGTTGCTGATTAATTTGAAGAAATGTTCATTTATGAAAGAAGATATTGTGTACCTTGGTTTTGTAATTTCAGCTGATGGATTGAAGATGGACCCTAAGAAAGTAAGAGTTATACTTGATTGGCATACACCAGAGAATGTTGGAGAGTTAAGACCATTTCATGGATTGGTAAGTTTTTATAGGAAGTTCATCAGACATTTCAGTTCTATTTGTAATGCTATGATTGAAACTATGAGAGGAGATAAAAGGGGTTTCCAATGGATGCATGGTGCACAAAAGAGTTTTGAAACATTGAAATAAAGAATTATAGAATTACCTACACTTTCTTTTCTTCATTTTAGTAAGGTTTTTCAAGTTGAATGTGATGCTAGTGGAAGTACAGTTGGAGCTGTTTTGAGTCAAGAAGGAAGACCTGTAGATTTATATGCTATTGTTCAAGCTTTGAAGAAATGGAGACATTATTTAATGCCTAAATATTTTGTGTTTTATACCAACCATAAAGCTTTGTAGTATTTGGGAAGTCAGAATAAATTGAATCAGAGACATATAAAGTGGGTTGAGTTCTTGCAAAAATTTTCCTTTTCATTAAATCATAAAAGTGGACAGTTGAATAAAGTTGTTGATGCATTGAGCTAGAGAAGAAATTTTTTGATAGAAATGAAAGTTGAGGTACTTGGTTTTGATGATTTGAAGTTTTTGTTTGAAACTCAACTTGATTTTGTGGAGCCTTGGAAAGCTTGTAAGGAAAAAATAGTGAGTGATAAGTGGACTGATTATTTCATTCAAGAAGACATGTTGTTTAAGGGAATTCAATTATGTATACCTAGAGGATCTATGAGAGAGAAAAAAATAAAGGAGAAACATAGTGGTGGACTTGCTAGACATTTTGGGATTGATAAGACTGTGAAACTGGTTTTAGAAATATACTTTTGGCCACAAATTTATAGGGATGTATAGAGGATGGTTAGATGTAGAATATGCCAGACAGCAAAAGGAACTAGTCAGAATTTGGGATTGTATACACCTTTGCATGTACTTGATAGACCTTGGGAAGATGTGAGTATGGACTTTGTTCTTGGATTGCCTAGAACTCAGAGAGGTAATGATTCTATTTTGGTAGCGGTTGAAAAATTTTCTAAGATGGCTCATTTCATACCTTGTAAGAAGACATCTGATGCATTACATGTAGCTAAATTATTTTTCAAAGAAGTGGTAAGACTACATAGTTTTCCTAAAGCTATTGTTTCAGACAAAGATACTAAGTTTACTGGTTACTTTTGGAAAACACTTTGGAAGAAGATGAATATAGAGTTGAAGTTTAGTTCTACTTTTCACCCTCAGAAAGATGGACAGGTAAAGTTGTGAACAAAATTTTGGGAAACTTGTTGAGATGGTTAGTTGGAGATAAGCTTGCTAGTTGGGATTTAGTTTTGGCACAAATAGAGTTTGCATATAATAATTCTATGAATAGAAGCACTAAGAGGACACCATTTGAGATTGTTACTGGATGTCATCCTAAGGGAACCATAGAGTTGAGAGATTTTCCTAATGAGAAAAGAAGAAGTGATAAAGCTAAGGATTTTTCAATCTTCATGAGAACTTTACATGATAAAGTCAAAAGGAATTTGGAGGACAGTAATTTGAAATATAAATAGAGAGAAAATCATAGAAGAAGATATAAATCTTTTGAAGTTGGAGATGAGGTTATGATTTATTTGAAGAAGAATAGATTTCTAGTTGGTACCTACAACAAACTAAAAATGAAGAAGTTTGGACCTTCTAAGATTCTGAAGAAATTTGACAGTGGAAATGCTTATGAAGTGGAATTACCAGAGGACATAGATATATCACCTATATTCAACACTGTTGATATCTTTGAGTATTTTGAATCAATAGATGAGATAGAAGATGATTTGGATTATCCTAAAAAGAATAAAGACAATATTGAGAAGATCTTGAATAGTAGAGTAAGCAAGAGTACTAGAGATAAAGACTACATGGAATACCTAGTTCAGTGCAAAGACAAACCAGTTGAAGACAATTCATGGATTACACAAGCTGAGTTGGATCTTTATGATTCAGTTTAGAATATGAGCAGTGCCTGATGTGGACATTAGTTCTTTATTTACCCTAGGTTTTTGATGTAGGACCATCTTGGGTCTTTGATAAATCTTGCATCAACCAAAAACATTTCCTATTTTTCTATTCATATAGGTTATTTGTGTTGTAGCTATTGCAGCTATTGGTTTATTGCTATGAAAATTTAATGTCATGAAGTGGACCTATTTTTTAACCTTATCCTAAGAGCACAAATCTTAATTCACCTAGAGTTAAGAGTTATCATCATTTTCCTTGGGTATCAACTTTCTCGCCAGTTCCGCATGAAACGTGGAAGCTTCTTACCTTGCACGGTTTTGTATGAGGAAATAGGACCTTGAGAAGTTGGGGATTTGTTCTTGGATCATGTGTGGACCTAAATTTTACTTCACATTGTGTTGTGTTTATTCTTTTATTAGTTTTGGTTTTCTCTTCCTAAGTGGACCCATATTGTAATTAAATGTCTTACTGGATGACTTGTGGCTTAGCTAGCTATATAAGAAGCTTAGGTTGGTTTAGATGGTAGAAGATGGTGATAGTAGAAGATTAGTAGAGGTAGAAAAGAAGATAATATGCGAGTTGAGTCTCTGAATTCACAATTCTCTTTGTATAAGGTTGAAACCTGGAAGGCCTCACAACTGGGCATGTTGAAGGATTTATAATAATTGTACCAGTGTAGTTTCTAGTTGCCTTGCCTTATTTTATGTTGTTTTTTCATTCTTTCATGTGAATTATATATTTCTTCCATGTGTAACTCTGAATAGGGCTTGTTTTTGGTTTAAGTTGAGTCAAATCTACTTGATTCTACTTGTATCTACCCAGCCCCTACGTCAGTAATATAGATACCTTCCTTCATTTGATAGACTTACAAACCAACAAAGAATTTGATCTCACCAAACATAGATATTTCAAATTCAGTTTGCATCTCATTTGAGAAGTTTTGACATAGGGTATCTTGTCCTCCAAATATGATATCATCAAAAAATATTTCAGCTAACAAAATCCCTTTACCTTTTTTAGTCTTCATATATAGATTGTTATTGTCATTTGTCCTTACAAATCCAATCTTTATCAGATAGTTGTGCAGTCTTTCATACCATGCTCTGGGGGCTTGTTTCAATCCATACAGTTCCTTGTGTAGCTTGTAAACAATATTCTTCTTTCTTGGATCAACAAATCCTTCTGGTTGATCAATGTATACTTCTTCTTCTAATATCTCATTCAGACATGCAGAATTGACATCCATTTGATATACTTTGAATCCTGTATAAGTTGCATAAGTAAGTAGAGTCCTCAATCCTTCCAATCTTGCAATAGGGCCAAATGTCTCCCCATAGTCAATTCTTTATTTTTGTGCATACCCCTTACATACTAGTTTGTCTTTGTTTCTAGTAACTTCTCCATGTTCATTGAGATTATTTCTGAATACCTATTTTGTTCCAATAACATTCTTGTCTTCTAGTCTCAGTACTAGAGTCTAAGTTCTGTTCTTTTCTATCTTCTCTATTTCTTCATTCATGGCTTGTATCCATTCTTCATTCTCTAAAGCATCTTTCAATGTTTTAGGCTCAAACTCACATAGTAAGTATGTATAATCTATCAACTTACTTCTTGTCATGACCCCAGATTATTTATCTCCAATGATTTGTTCAAGCTTATGATGTCTTCTCACATATTGTGCCAAAGTAGGTTCATATTTCCTTTCTCCTTGGCTTTGATGTTTAGGTTCATCTTGTAAATTCTTTGCCTCTTCTTCTAATTTCTCGATAGCATCCTCCTGATGCTCAGCAACATAATGTAGTTCCTTTACATTTGTTTTAGGTGCACTGATAGCCTCTCCTTCTTCCATGTATAGAAAAGATTTGTAACCTTCAGGCTCTTGCTTGCACTCAAATTCATTTTTTTCTGCATATTCATCAACTCTAACATTGTACTTTCCACAATTTTTTTAGTGTTATAATTCAAACATTTTTAAGCTTTTCTCTTAGTGGAATATGCCTTCATCACCTTTAGCATCAAATTTTCCATTTCTATTATCTTTCAGTATATAACATTTACTCCCAAAGACTCTAAAATACTTCACATTAGGTGCATAACCATGCCATAACTCAAAAGGTGTAGCATTTGTACCTTTCTTGCATTATACGTAGTTCAAATTATAAATAGATGTACTTACAACTTCTCTCTAGCATTTTTGTGCAACATTCTTCTCAATCATTAGTGTTCTAGCACAATCCATAATTAATCTATTTCTTCTTTCTGCTATACCATTTTGTGGTGGTGTCCTAGGTGAAAACATCTGTATCTTTATTCCTCTCACATTTTAGAAAAGATTGAACTCATTTCATATAAACTCTTCTCCTTTGTCAAATCTCAAACATTTCAAGATTTTACCAGTTTATTTTCAACTTTTTCCAAATACCACTTAAACAACTGAAATGCATTAGATTTCTATTTCAAAAACATTAGAGTCATCATTCTAGAATAGTCATCAACAGAAAGAATGAAATGCTTATCACCAAAATAACTTTGTACACCCATAGGTCCACAAATGATGCAGGAGCATCCTAGGATTCTTGAAAACCCTGTATCAACCAAAAATATGTTTTTTTTGAAAGTCAGATTAGTAGTTTTGATCTTAGTTGGTGAATTTTTTGCTCGGTCTTGGAGTATGGTTTCTCAATTTCAGTGTTTACCAAGGTTCTCAGTCTCTGAAGAATGCTCAGTAACTGAAGGCATCAGTTTGCCTAACACTAGGTGATAATTGTGTTTCTCGGTGATGCTTGGCATGGTCAGTTGACTAGTACTCAATTATTTCTCTGCTACTCAAGAGTTTGGCTTATCGATGGGTGTTCTTGAAGATTTTCTTGGCCAAATTGGTGCATTTATTATTGGTAGCTGATGTCACATTCTGCTATATGGATTTGGAGACTGACATGTTGGATTTAATTATTGTAAGGCTATTTGAGAGCTGACTTGTATTGCATTTAATATTTGTTAGGTGGAGTTAATTTTTTCATCTAGCTGACTTGTGGCTAATGATTAGTATTTAAAGGGTGTTGGGGTAGTTTTTTAGGATAAGCAGTTTGGGAAGAGAGATAGAAGTGAAGTTGTGGAAAAGTTCCTATGGGATCTTGTAGATCAGATTATTATCTAATAGTTTGTGATAGTAGAGCTAGTGGTTGAGGCTTAGAGACAAGGAGATTGCTTGGTGGCTTGTAATCTTGAGTTCAGATCTGCCTTAGGGTTTCCATCAGTTGTTGATTGTTTCAAGACTGGACAAGCTGGAATCTGATTGGATCTTGTTGATCTCTTAGAATTTATTGTCACCTTGATTAAAGGTTTATACAAAATGACTATTAGGTCAACCTTGATTAAAGGATTTAGACTGATACAATGGTTAGAAAGTAATAGTAGGTTCTGATCTAAAAATATACAACTCACTTTGCAAATATAGATCCACTTTGCATATATGTTGATTTACTGACTGACTTTAATTTTCATCTCCATCTCTGATGTGCTCAGAATTCTCTTCAAGAAATCACCACAACTCTATTCAGCTCTTCATAACTTCACTTTTAGCCTTCTTCTTAGACTTATCAGTCAATAACATCAACCTCTTCTCTATAGTGAAACCTCACAATTAGGTTATCCTTAGACCTTCTTGATCAAGTAGATTAATATTTTTGTTGCTTAATCTCTTCTATAGATCATAGGTTTAGGTTAGATTCATCAAATCCTTCCATCATTATGTTCTTATTTTCCTTCTAGATACATCTCCAAACTTCTCTTTGAAATCATAAGAAAATGATTTACCATGCATTAAAATTCTTATACTATTCATTAATAATGTCAACACATTTTACATATCCCAAGAATTCAACTATGTCGGCTGGGATTCTCATTTATTTCTCAAAATGTAAATTATTGACACTCGATCAATACAATTTTCATCTCCTTGGTCATTACTATGTATATCGATCATTGCTAACATTTTTCTTATCGACAATTATATGTCGCTCAGCAAATACTAATATTCGGTCGATGCTAGATTTGATTAGCATATATTGGCACTCGGTCAACACTAACATCACTCGACTTAAACTAGATTTCTTCACTTTTTCTTGATTAAGCCTGTGTTTCTAGTCTTTCTTCTTCACTTGGTGTTAAAGATAAACAACACATTATCTTTTCAATATGCCAACTAATCAAGTACCCATTGAAGTATCACATAACTCAACCTTTTCTTAGGTTCTCTTGTTATCTCCTATGTTCAAATCATCTTCATCAATCAAAAGATATGGTGCTCTCCTAGATAGAAACTATCTTATGAGTTAAGGTTTGACATCAATGACAATATAAAAATTATTTCAATTGTAGTTTCCAATAGCTACAACATCACCAAGATCTTTAGAACCAATGGATAGGATCTATATGTTACAATGCAAATACATGGAATTAAGCACAATGACCACTTTCTAGAAAGGACTAGACCCAAAAAAATGAACCACATTATGTTGTAAGATAAATGGGACCAAAAATGACATGGCTAAAGATAAATCTTTATGTCACATCATTTGGAGCACAATCTACCAGATCACCAGAGCTTCAAATCCACATCTAAGAATAAGATATGTTGACATCAATGACAACCATTAATGAAAAAAACCAAGATATGTTGTCAAGTATGTTGTCATTATGTCATGAAGTATCTTTATTGTCTGCATTCTAGTTTTCGGGTAAACAATTTTGTCAAAATACTTGACACTCATATATAGTTAGTTTATGAGTTAAGTTGTTAATCTAGGTGTGAGGAATTTTGGTTATATCATGTTCTAATAGCTTTTCTATCTTGTCCAAGTATCATTTAACCCTTGACTAGATATAGGATTTAGTTTTCTTACCATACATTTGTTCAATCCTATTCACCTTATTTATGTAGAGAAATTGATAGTTAGATTACTAATTAAAAGAAATAGAAGTTACAATATTTTTGAGCATTTTTGTTGGGACAGAATAGCAAGACATTTTATTGTTAAGGCATTGAACAAATCATGATCATGTGCTTGTAATTTTTGTTAGGAATAGTCCCAAGAGATAACTAAGAGGGGGGGGGGGGGGGGGTGAATCAGTTATCTACAAGATTCAATTCTTTATCTAATTAAGAAGAGAATAACATTAAGCACATACACAATGAGATAACACTTAACATAACACCATAATTTTGGCTACGGGGAAACCCAAATAGGTAAAAACCATGTTGGGAATTAGCACCCACTATAAACTACACTAGAGTACAATGATCCATGTTAGAAGATCTTACAACCCTATTAGGAGTTGATCTTTACAATGCATGAAGTATAGTGACCTAGTCAAGGGTTGGACCCTATTAGGAGTCCTTTACAGTTAACCTTGTTAAAGGTGAGGACACATTGTCTGGGAGCACACTGCTCAAATGGTGAAGGCTGCAACCTTCTGCATAATAGATACACACTATATCTAGATCTTGGTGAACTAGAAGGTAGACCTATTGTCTTTATCAGTTCCAATGAATCGCATATACTCTCTTCTTCTTCACATAGATCTTCAACAGATGATTGACTATCTCAATACATTTGCATCATCTACTCTTCTCACTCAATCACTCTTACTAATCACAACTGACTGGCTATAAGTATCTTTCTCCAAATGATATAATCAATTTGACCTATTAGAACTTCCTTGAAATCATCTTAGAGAAACAATATAACTCTTCAATAACAACTCCAATGGCTAAACCAAGCATGAAACACAAATAGGACCGCACAACTCAATATGAGTAGATGCATCGCTTCACATAGTTATCTCTAGCAAATTAACTAAAACTTTATTCTCATGCTAAAATATGTTATGTGCTCTTAAAAAAACATTCTTAACTCATCACCAAACATGAAACCAAACACGCATATCAAAATGATGGGTGCAACTACTAAAACAATATAAACACTATCAGCTCCATCAGACAATCTCATGAAACTATAACTAGCAAATAGAAACAACATAACTCAACTTCAACTACACAACTGACTCTGCATCCATGAACATAGAATCATAAACATGTCTTCAACACAAATATAAACATGCAAGGCTCCATCATAACCATACTGAAAATCACATACAAAACTCTACCTATAACACTATCAGGAACATTACTAATACAAACAACTACACAACTGTTTGCACTCATAATCAACCTCTACATCTATGATATCATGTTGATAATATATCTGAGAAACATATGCTCAAGTCTCTCTACATAAGACTTCAATGCATGTTGCTTATCATATGTTGTCATCAATGAAAAACATACAGTCAACATTGGCTTGCTGGAAAATCTCCAACAATCTCCCCCTTTGGCATTGATGGAAACATATGAAATGAAAAACATCACCAATCCAAATGTACAATTATTTTATAACATTATCCATTTCCTCAAAAAAACTCCCCCAAGGATGAATCCTCTATCTACTATTGAATGCTCTAAATATCAACTGCTACATCTTCTTACTATATACTCCCCTTACTACTGCATACTCCCCCTTTCTAGAATAAATCAACTAGTTTGTTTTTCATGATTATATACTCCCCCTTTGACATCAATGGAAA
This sequence comes from Chamaecyparis obtusa, assembly GCA_027943335.1. Lineage (NCBI taxonomy): Eukaryota > Viridiplantae > Streptophyta > Pinopsida > Cupressales > Cupressaceae > Chamaecyparis > Chamaecyparis obtusa. The sequence continues at coordinate 126,034 of BSBK01005325.1, forward strand.
AGGGTGCCAAAGAAAATAAGCACAGGTACTACTCCTAAAGTAGAGTAGTCAACCATTCATCAGTCACTGAGGACTGATGCACTACTACAAACTCTAATCAGTTCTAGGGAAGGGAATTACTCCCAACTTCTCCCTAAGATACTCAAATGTATACTTAGGTAAAGGCTTTGTGACTATGTCTACTAGCTATTCTTTTATGCTCGCATAATCCAATTTTACTTCTTTCTCTGCAACTTTCTATCTTAGGAAGTGATATTTTATCTCAATTTGTTTTTATCTTTGCATGCATCACAGGGTTCTTTGACATATTTATAGTGCTAGTGTTGTCACAATGAATAACAATAGGGCAATCAATCTGAATTCCAAAATCCTTTATCATTTATTTGATCCACATAATTGTAGAATAATTTAATTTTTTTGCTACATACTCTGCTTCTATTATGAACTAAGAAATACAATTCTTCTTCTTGCTTGTCCAAGTAACTAATCTATCTCCAAGAAATATTGCTCCTCCTGAGGTACTCTTTCTATCATCAACACAACCTACCCAATTTGCATCTATATACACATGAATTTTTACATTCTCTAAATTAGGATACCATAAACCATAGTCTATAGTTCCTTTCAAATATCTGAATATCCTCTTTATTGCCATAAGATGAATTTGTTTAGGTTATGCTGCAAATCTTCCAACAATACCAACTGCATTAGAAATATCTAGTCTAGATTGAGTAAGATATATGAGTTTACCAATCATAGACTTATACAAGGTCTTGTCTACTACTATTGAATCATCTTCTCTTGAAAGCTTTCTTCATGTTATCATAGGGGTAGTTACTGGCTTGCAATCATTTATCTTGAACTTATTCAATATTTCTTTCACATACTTAGACTGATTAATGAAAATACCTTTTTCTATTTGTTGCACATTCAATCCCAAAAAGTACTTGATAGGTCCAATCATGCTCATTTAAAATTTGCTTTGCATCTCTTTAGAAAATTCTACACTAAGCTTGTCATTACCACCAAAAATAATACCATAAAAAAAAATAGAAAATAGTAATAATCCTTCAAGTTTCTCTCTTATAAATAAGTTACAATGTACTGCTCCTTTCTTGAATCCAATCTTAGTCAAGTAACCATCTAATCTTTCATACCATGCTCTAGGGGCTTTCTTAAGTCCATAAAGGGATTTTTTCAGTCTGCATACCATATCAGGTTTGTCTAATAAAGTAAATCCTTTAGGCTACTCTATGTAGACTTCTTCCTTCAACTCTCCATTCAGGAATGCTAACTTGACATCCATCTAATATACTTTATAGTCTTTGAATGTTGCATAGGCTAGAAATAACTTTATGGCTTCCAATCTGCTTACAGGGGAAAATATATCAGAATAATCAATTCCTTCTCTCTATGCATATCCTTTACATACTAGTCTTGATTTGTTTCTTACTACTATACTATCTTCATTCATCTTGTTTCTAAATATCCACTTGGTTCCAATCACATTCTTGTCACTAGGTCTAGGGACCAATTCCCATGTATCATTCTTAACTATCTGATCTAGTTCTTCTTTCATTGCTTCATGCCAATCTGAATCATTACATGCATCTTCAATACTTAAGGGTTCAATTTGAGAAAGTAAACATACTACTTCATCAACTATTGAACTTTTTGCCTTTGATCTTGTCATGACTTTTCTGTTTTGATCTCTAATGATATCTTCTTTTTAATGGTATCTAGATGTGAATTTTGGAACAATAGGTGTGACTCTCTCATATATCTTCTGTGATTCTATTAGAAGTATTAAAAGAATGAAAATAATTTAATGAAATAATCCAAGAAAGTGAAGTGCAAGAAGAAATTTTACCATAAGCCAAGAATGAGATAAAGTTTCAAGATCAATCACCAAAACATAAGAATGCTCCTAGAATCCAAATAAAGAGCCAAGAGATTTTGAAAGGGTAAAGCAAAGAAAACCCCTTGTGACATTATGAATGAGGTCACAGCCTAAACTGAGAGAGAGAGAGAGAGAGAGAGAGAGAGAGTTGCTCACTTACAATAAATTCAACATGAGAAATGAGAGAGAGGAGGATCTCTTAAATAGAGATCAGAGAGGAGTTAGAATGTAACTTCCAAGTCTATGAATGCCACCATTCATAAGTGTGTGCGACAAGTGTCCATATCCTCTTAAGGAGGAATAAACTAGTTTCCTTATTAACGAATTACAAAATATGAGTTATCCTCCGACTTGGACTAGAGGACAAAAGTACATGAAGGATACCTTGGTTTATCCTTATTTAAATAATACAACCAAAGAAATATTATAAATTTTAACACCCCCCTTTAATCTTTACTTAGGGATTTTACAACAAGGGGTATTAAACCCATAATTACAACAATCTGCAACTTGATCTTCAATATAAGGAAATACAGTGTTGTCTTCAAGTGTGCAAGAAGTTGTTTGTATGTTGAACGTGCATCTTTTGTAGAGCTAAGAGAAGTGGGTGGGTCCTTTAAATATATTCAATTGGAAGTATAACCACATCTTCAAGTAGTCTTTGTGAATCATAGGATTTGTGTAAAGGAATTGATGTCTTGAATTTTCCTTGATGGATCACCTAAAACATAGAACATAGAAAAACCACAAGTAGATTTACCATAGTTGGGATCTACCCTTGATATAAATGAGTATACTTTGAAAAGAAACTTATAATATATGTCATAAAATAACTCAACTTCAGAGAATCATTGATACTTTAGAATGAGATAAGTCATGAGCAATCATAAAAGGTACAAAGTAGCTTAACATGATATCAATTACTCAAAGTGAGTTATAAAAAACATTATCAATGCTCTCATAAAAGAAACATACTAATGCATAAATTACCATAGACAAGGCCAACTAATGAGACCTGCATCAACATTACATCAATCACAGGGATATAGACAGTCCATTAATGAGTCATCTCACTATAAGTGAATGGTTAATTATGCCACAACTTGCATGACTCATGATTTAAGCAATGAGGAATGCAGTACATTATCACAATGGTAGAATTTATATAGAAATATGAGAGAGACAAAGATAAATTAGTAGAACATAAGACTCAAACATCAAATCAGCCTATGACTTGATTTTCCAAACATGTCTACACACAAGTACCATAATTAATGTACCATCAAGAGGATAAGAATCTAAACCAACATTAACAAAACAAATATTGACATATGCTAAATAATAATTTGAACTAAGGATTGTGAGTGTGAAAAACATATTGCCTTCAAAATATAAGAGATATCCAACAAAATTTAGGAGAAATTTCAAGAGAACCATCCTCACCATGAGGGAAAAATAACCAAAGGAACAAGCTGATAAACATCAATGAAAGTAAGTGCATCTCAGTGCCACTTACAAATGGAACAATTAAGTGCATCCCAGTGCAACTTATAAATGGAACAAGTAAGTGCATCCTAGTGCAACTTACAAATGGAACAATTAAGTGCATCCTAGTGCAACTTATAAATGGAACAATGGATCAAATTGAACTTATTTCCTTAATCTAAAGGTAATTAATGCTCAATAATTAAATCAATAATAATCCACTAGAGGGAAATATTTGTAGATAACTCACAATGCTTGAACAAATTAAATTTTAACATCATCAATGATTTTAAGTACTTCAGATCAATCATATAGCATTTTCCTACTTAAAGTAATAGTTAGATCAATTATATGGCACATAACATATTGGTCCTTAAAACAAGAGTTAGAACAACTATTATCTTCTATGAAGAAAATGTAACAATATTACAAAAAAAGAGAGCACAAGACTATCTTGGAAAAAAAAATACCCCCTTTATTGAACAAATTGAATTTTATTTTTTAAAGTGAAAATAATCCTCTTATTAAAAAGGCTAATAGAAATTTATTAGATAAGAAAATAAAACCATATATGAACTAATATTAAATTTGAAACACGTTAAAATTAAATAAGACATTTAAAATGTCAAAAAAATAATTTAACTGACTTTGGTCTGAAAAAACTTTTACAAACATTAATAAAATTTATAATAAATAAATAAAATAAATTAATGAGTATGTAAAAAAAACTTTTTACCAAAACTTTAAAAAAACTCTCCTTTGAAAGAAAAGGCTTCATATAAAAATAGTAAGAAAAGACTTTTAAAAAAACTTTTTTTTATGATAAACAAATTTTGAATAACTTTTGTTAAATATAGAAAAGAATCTAATGATTAAACAAAATGATATATTAAGATTGAAACAATGATTAAATAAACTAAAAATCTAATGATTAAATAAAACTGCAAGAGATGTGCATGAACCTAAAAAAAGAACAAGTGTTATAATGATAAAATGGAATAAAAAGTGTAACTATAATTATGAAACTAATAATAAAGAATCTACTATGAAGAATGTATTGATAACCTACAATGATTAGTAAATATAAGAGACAAATAATAAGAGAAAGATGTTTTTGCATGGAGATTAATAATAACCATCAATAATATAAAAAAATATGGATGAGAATATAATGAACAATGTTATTAAACAAATATAATAGAAATTAGTCAAACTATCTAAAATGAATTCAAACTAGAATACAAAGACAACTAAACTTAGCTAAACAATCATTCAAATTCAAACTTATCTTTAGACTTAGCTAAGAAATTATTAACATGTTTATAAATAGTCAAACTAAAATTCAAACTAAACTTAGAATGCTAAAATGGTAGTGAAAGACAGAATAAAACAGACTTGAGCATAGAAAATGTCGATAGCCAAGTAGTGACTGGCTCAAACCCGTGAATGGAAGTAGTGATACAAAGAGTGACAAAGATTGGTCACAGCTCTTAAACAATGATGAATTTAGAGAAACTTACTGCGAGGGAGCTAAAAGGGCTCATTCTCCACAAAAGCCATATCTCAATTTTTCAAGATTCGGCTTCATTTTCTCGTAGCATCCAACGCAAAATAGGTTGTACTTCTTCAACTAAAAATCTGAACTAAAAGATTGGGTAAGGAACAGTCCACCAAGGATAAAGGAGACAAAAATAATACTGAATGTGAATGAATAAAATACATCATGTAACCAACCATCAAACAAAGGAGAAAAAAAAAAGCACAGACAAAGAGGTATATCAAGATTTGTTAGAAAAACTAGAGATTTATGAAAGTAATATTATATGCATGCACAATATTATAAAACTAGAGAGATATGAAAGAATAAAAGAGGTGTCTATTAGAACATAGATATGCCTATAAAATAAAATAAATAAAGTTGCATACACACAGATATTGTAAAAATGATCTGAGATTAAAATAACACAATAAGAGTTTGGAGATACGCCTTCCAAAAAAATGAAATAACTTGCATGGAAAGAGATATCATAAAATGTTGAGATTATTATTATTGAATCCTGCAAGAATCAAACTAGAAGAGGGTATGATCAAAAGAATGATTATAATAAAACATGTAAGAACATTAGAATAGAAGAAAGATGAGTTGGATTTGGCAGTGAACAGATCAAACCCAAAAAAAATCTAAAAGCTATACTCTTTGGCAGCAAGACTTCCAAAGAGGGTTAGAGAGAAAAAAATATATGAGAGAAACAAGTTAGAGTTGCAACAAATATTAGATCTATAAAAGAACTTGAAAAAAACTTGCTCCTTTGAATGTCACCTTCCTACAAAACACTTAAACAAGGATTAGTAGCTCTGATACCATGTTAGAAGTATTAAAAGAATGAAAATAATTTAATGAAATAATCTAAGAAAGTGAAGTGCAAGAAGGAATTTTACCATAAGCCAAGAATGAGATAAAATTTTAAGATGAATCACCAAAACATGAGAATGCTCCAAGAATCCAAACAAAGATCCAAGAGATTTTGAAAGGGGAAAGCAAACAAAACCCCTTGTGACATTATGAATGAGGCCATAGCCTAAATTGAGAGTAAGAGAGAGAGAGAGAGAGTGAGTTGCTCACTTACAATAACTTCATCATGAGAAATGAGAGAGAAGAGGATCTCTTAAATAGAGATGAGAGAGGAGTTATAATGTAACTCTCAAGTCTATGAATGTCACCATTCATAAGTGTGTGCAACAAGTGTCCATATCCTCTTAAGGAGGAATAAACTAGTTTCCTTATTAAGGAATTATAAAATATGAGTTATCCTCCCAGTTGGACTAGAGGAAAAAATTACATGAAGGATACCTTGGTTTATCCTTATTTAAATAATACAACCCAAGAAAGATTATAAATTCTAACAGATTCTTCTTCACTTGTTTCAGGATCATTGAATAATACATCAATGCTATCAAATATTTCTTCAACAATTATTTCTCTATTGATAGAACTAGGTTCTTCTTCAATCATAGGTGCATAATCATGCTATCTTTCTTGAATCATAAACTTTTCATCAATCTTTACATGAGCACTTTTAATGATCTTCTTCAATCTTAAGTTAAAACATTAATAAGATTTTCTTTTATTAGAGTAACCAAGAAAAATACCTTCATCACTTCTTGCATCAAACTTTCCAATAGCTTCAGCTCGCTTGATATAGCACTTGCTTCCAAAGATTATAAAGTATTTTACTATAGGTACATTCTCAAACCATATCTCATAAGGTGTCTTGTTTGTGCCTAGCCTTAATTGAATTCTATTAATAGTATAGACTATTTTATTGACTGCATCTCTCCAATAGGTGTGTGCAACTTTTCCTTCAATCATGATAGTGCATGTTGTGTCAAGTATGATCCTATTTCTCCTTTCTACAATTTCATTATGCTGAGGGGTTCTAGGTGCACTTAGCTATCTCTTTATCCCATGTTCTTCGCAATACTCATAAAATATGTCAGAGGTGAATTCTCCTCCTCTATCTGATCTCAAACATTTAATCTTTAATCCTGACTCATTTTCAACTTTAGCTTTCAATATCTTGAACTTCCCAAATGCTTTAGATTTATCTTTTAAGAACGCAACCCACAACATTCTAGAATAATCATCAACAAAAAAAATAAAGTACCTTTCACCATAGTATGATCTTGTTTGAGTTGGTCCACATAAGTCTGTATGCACTAGATCCAATTTGTTCTCTGCCAAATTATGTTTGCTTCTGAATGAATTCCTCACATGTTTTCCCATCACACATTCCCCACATATTGTATCAACTGATTTTGCAATACTAGGAAGGTCTCTTACTACCTTTACATTGCTTATCTTTATATATTATCAAAATTGATGTGACATAGTCTTTTGTGCCATAACCAACTGTCATCTACTTTAGCAACAATACAACTTGCTTCTGAATTAAGCTGAAAATATTACCTTTTTTCTTTGATCCTGATGCAATCATTACTCCTTCTTTGTTATTAATGATGTACTTATTGTCTTTGAATTCCAACTGATATCCTTTTTCAAGCAACTGTCCAACACTTAGTAGGTTATGCCGCAAACCATCAACATATAGAACATCATCAGTATTATTCTTTCCATCCAAGGTGATAGCTCCTCTCCCTATGATAGGTTTAGGATAGTTTTCTCCAAATCTAACCATGTCACCTATTTACTTATCTAGATGTACAAATCTATCTTTGTCTCCTGTCATGTGATGTGAACAACCGTTGTCAATGATCCAGTCTATTTTGATGTCTTCTTGTAAAATTAATGCTAACTCTTGTGCTTTCTTTGCATCTTCAATATCCATTTCATCAAACATTTTCTCCATATCTTCAATAGCAATGAATCAAATTTCATCTTCTACTGAATCTTCATTTGATACTCCATCTCTAGCATAGTAACATTCTTTTGTATACTTAGGCTTGTAATTAGTTTTGAGCTTCTTGACTCTTGTCGGACACTTAGATGCAAAGTGACCAATCTTGTTACATGAAAAATATTTGAATGGTAACTGACCTTCATATTTTCCTTTTTCTTTTCCTATTCTTTCTTTCTCAGCAATCATAGCAATGAAATCATCTAGTTCTTTATCCTCATCATCATCATCAAAGTTACCACAAGTGTTCAAGGATTTCTTACCATGGACTAAAGTTTTGAAGGTTGTCTCACTTTTAGGCTCTATCTTAAAACTTGATATCTCAAATGCTTAAATCTTACTGATTAAGGTCTCTCTTCTAAAGTCTTTGTAAAACTACATAGTCTCATCTAGGATGTTTATCTTGCTCTCATATTCTGCTGCTAGAGTAGTCATCAACTTATCCATTATGTCTTCTTCCAAAATTTCTCCACCATTATTTCTAATTCCTACAACTACTTCATTAATTATTTCATTGTAGGCTCTGATGTTCTCTTCAGGTAGCATCTCCAATGTATTGTAATTTTTCTTCCATGTCTTTCTGCATGCATTCTTGTCTTGGATGTCTCCTTCAAACATGTCTTCTAGATACTTCCATATCTTGTAGGCTTTATCTACTTTCTTGATATCTAAAAACTCACTGTCAGAATAGATGTTGATGAGGGCTTCCTTGGCAATTGCATTTTGAGTAAACATTTCCTTTTGCTTAATAGTTTCATCTTCCTTTGCCAGATTTGATAAAGAGGAAATCTGAACTTCTCTAGTAGCTACTTCAAAAATCTCAAAACCAATGCACTGCAAATGTGTTGTCATTTTGTTCTTCCAGTCTAGATAATTCTCTCCATAAAACTTAGGTATTTCTTTTCTAAAGAATGTCATCTAATCAACCTCAAGCTATTAAACTTTCTCTCCAAGGCACTTGGCTCTAATACCAATTGTTAGGAATAGTCCCAAGAGATAACTAAGAGGGGAGGTGAATCAGTTATCTATAAGATTTAATTATCTATCTAATTAAGTACATAATAACATTAAGAACATACACAATGAGATAACACTTAACATAACACCACAATTTTGGTTACAGGGAAACCCAAATAGGTGAAAAACCCAGTGGGAATTAGCACCCACTATAAACTACACTAGAGTATAATGATCCCTATTAGAAGATCTTACAACTTGTTAGGAGTTGATCTTTACAATGCATGAAGTACAATGACTTGGTCAAGGGTCAAACCCTGTTAGGAGTCTTTTATAATTAACCTTCTTAAAGCTGAGGAAACACTGTCTGAGAGCACACTGCTCAAATGGTGAAGGTTTCAACCTTCTACATAACAGATACACACTATATATGGATCTTGGTGAGCTGGAAAGTAGACCTGCTATCTTGATCAATTCCAATGAATAGAATATACTCTCTTCTTCTTCACATAGATCTTCAAATGATGATTGACTATCTTAGTACATTCTCATCATCTACTCTTCTCACTCAATCACTCTTACCAATCACAACTGACTGGCTATAAATATATTTCTCCAAATGATATAATCAAGTCGGCATGTTAGAGCTTCCCTAAAATCATATTAGAGAAACCATATAACTCTTTAATAACAACTCCAATGGCTAAACCAAGCACGCAACACAAATAGGACTGCACAACTCAATATGAGTAGATGCATCGCTTCACACAGTCGCCTCTACCAAATTAACTGAAACTTTATTCTCATGCTAAAATATATTATGTGCTCTTAACCAAAAATTCTTAACTCATCACCAAACACAAAACCAAACACGCATATCAAAATGATAAGTGCAACTACTAAAACAATATAAACACTATCAGCTCCATCAGATAATCTCAGGAAACTGTAACTGGAAAATAGAAACAACATAACTCAACTTCAACTCCACAACTGACTCTACATCCATGAACATAGCATCATAAACATGTCTTCAACACAAATATAAATGTGAAAGGTTCCATCATAACCATACTTAAAATCACATACAAAACTCTGCCTCTAACACTGCCAAGAACATTACTGATACAAACAATGGTGTAGGAGCACCCTTCCAAGGGCTCCCACCATTCAATTTTTTTGTGTGAAGCACTTCTTAAATGAATTTTTTAATTACAATAAGAGCTAAGCTCATTTTGTGTGTCTAGGCCTAGGCTAGGTCCTAGAGTTTTAGTTGGTTTTATCAATCCGCTGGTATAGTGGCTCAGGGCCTATTGTCATCTTGAGATCACTACTTTTTTCATGAGGTCATAGTCTTAAAATAAGGGTTTGGAAATTTTTAGAATAGGTGTGCTTTGTAACAGACCTAAGGATGGTCTTAAGAGTTGGTGTGAACAAAAGTGGCATGAGCAAGAAAAGTTGCTCCAAAAGTTGCTAGCAACTTTTCAAAGTTGCTTAGCAACTTTTGTCAAATAAGTTCTACACCTTATCAAAGTGGTTCCAAGCCCTAATCAAGCTCCAATCCTAAGATAAAGACTATATATGACTTAAAAAACCCAAATGCAAGGGTTGGCAATGATTATGTATGGCTACTATACGGAAAAACCAATCTGAACAAAGAATTGTGTGTAACAGTCACTGCTTTATGGCCTGATTAGATGTGAATAGAGTGAAGTTTGGTGAATCTTTGTAGGGAAAATTTTTATGAGTGTTTGATCTATCATGTTTGTGTGCTAAGTTTAATTCTTTCAGGCTTTATTGTTTATTTTGTTCATTTCTTTGCTTTAGACAGTCTGCTGCCAGTTTGGAGAGACTTGAAGATGTAGGGTTGTAACTCCTATTCCCACCGTGGCCACACCATGGTTCTTTGGAATTTGGTAGTACATTACCTAACTTGTATATATATGTCATTAGGGCCCTGGAGTGTAAGTGCAGCTATTTCTTTGACCAAACCCTAGGCGAGTTAAGGCAATGCCCAGCTAGGTAAGGCCAGCATTAAAAATGCTCTAGAAGACAAGGAAGTGTGTTTCAAGGAAATCCCTTTGGAGGGAGCAAGGGGACATGAATGAAGGAAATATGTTGTGGAGGAGAGACCTTGAGTAATCCAAGAAAGGTGTTGAAGAAAGCCAAGAAGTCTTGTGACTCTGTGAGGCTCAAAAAGCACTAAAAACCCTCATTCTTGGAGGAAGCATTGTACGAATAGATGGAGGCCCAAGACCCCAAAAATATTTGAGGGTTATGCATTTTTAGTGAATTTCTTTTAGAATAGGAATTTTGATTCAGTGAAGAAAAGGGGCTAAAAGTCCTACAAAGCTGGAGGGAGGCCTAATTGGGCTCTTTCTAGTAGCCCTGATTTGTGAAGCACTATACAATCGGGTGATAACCCATCCTCACAAATACTTTGGAGATGATTCAAATGTCCTAAAAAATCCTTGAAACTCATCACTTACCTTTTCAGAGCTTACGAAGGAGTTTGAGCCCTAAAAGACCCTTATAAGCTTAAGGGAATGGTGCTAGGAAGTTGTACTTGGAAAGTTGCAAGATGATGAAGCTACACTTGGTGGTCAGGTTGAGCTAGGTCAGGGGATCCTAGAAAAAAGGGGAATCCTATAGACCATAGAAAGTGTTAGGAGAACACTGGGATCCTAGTTGAGGATCAGAGAGCATAGACTAGCTAGTCTATCCTAACCTACCCATCAAACAACTACACAACTGTCTGCACTCAGAATCAACCTCTGCATCTATGATATCATGCTAATAACATATCTAAGAAACATATGCTCAAGGATCTCTACATAAGACTTCAATGCATGCTACTTACCATATGTTGTCATCAATGACAAACATACAGTCAACACTGGCTTGCTGGAAAATATCCAACAATTTTTACTTGTTAAGGAGTAGTTAGAAGATGGAAGTTTTGTCTCAGTTTAAAAATGAAAGGCATTATATGTACTTCATTGAAATCATTAAATTCTGTGGAAAACATAAAAGATATTATTATGAGAATTGTAAAAGGCACTTCATTGATTACATTTTGCATTTTGAAAGTTTTTTGAAAAGAATAATGCTTTGTAATGTAAGGAAACTCAGGTGCGGAAACAGCTTCCTACGCTAATCTCTATAGGAGAGTATTGTTCAAATTCTTATAAATCCTTACAATTTCAGATTCGTTAACTACTTTAACAAAGGTATTGCAACCACATACCATACATACAGAAAAATAGAGAATGACACAATGATATACCCTGGGGAAAACCTTTCGGTAAAAAAACCCCAGCACTCCAAAACCTGCACAATGTATTATCTTCAACACAAAGGTTACAATACACTTGCAATGCAAGTTCTTTCAGGAAATGAGAGACAAAGCCAACAAGACTTAAACTTTTGTTATATCTCTCCCATAGGAGCAGCATCATATATATAGACTCCTCTGGACCCAAAAATAGGCACAACCACCAAGACCCATGCACAAAGCCACATGTACACAGTTGTTACATGCAATCCCAAGAATAGGCATCCATCCCTAGAATATACTATGATAGCTTGTCATAGAATCCACCAAAAATAACGGTCACAAGAGAAGTGTAAGAGAATCTATCATACCAACCTATTTTTGGCATATTCTCTTACACACACCAACCACTTCTTCTTGGGCGCCCAAATAGGCCCAAGTCATAAGATGCTCTTACACCTGTCATAGTACATTCTTAAATAGTTCTTACACATCATAGGAATCCATCATGACCATTTCAGTCATGATCTCCTTACGCACAAGATGTCAACACATCAAGTGGAGTGACACATCAACATGCCAACTAGACATGTACACTCACACTTAATTACATTATTTGCAAAAAATACAGTTACAAAAAAAATAATAAGAATAGGAATTATCCAAGGTTGAGACACCTTATTTCTAACATTCTCCCACTTGTCAAACACCTTGTAAGAGCAACAAGAACATAATAGGAACTTTAACCGCTATAGGCCAAAAGGCCCATAGATTCCGAACACCATCTGAACTTCTCAATGCCCACTAGTTTCGTTAATGCATCTGCAACATTCTTCACAGTATCTACCTTCTCCAAATTTACCTTTTCATCTTCCACCATATCTCTCACAAAGTGAAACTGCACATCAATGTGCTTCATTCTGGCATGGAAAGTTGGATTCTTTGTAAGGAAAATAGCGCTCTGACTGTCACACCAAATAGTAATCTGTTCTGCATCAACACCAACATCAGAACACAATCTTCTAAGCCAAATGGCTTCTTTACAAGCATGAGTAGCAGCCATTTACTTAGCTTCTGTAGTGGACAAAGCAACCATAGGTTGTCGCTTACTCATCCAACTGATGGCACCACCAAACATAGTGAACACATAAGCACTGGTGGATCTCTTGCTGTCAATATCACCTGCCCAATCTGAATCCACAAACCCACAAATACAAACTAAATGCAGAGATCCAGAAGAGTTACCATGATAACATATGGAGTAATCTGATGTACCCCTCAAATATTTGAATACTCGCTTAACTGCATCCCAATGTACCCATCCAGGATTAGCTATAAACTGACTTAGGACTCCCACTGCTTGGACAATGTCTGGTCTAGTACAAACCATAGCGTACATAAGACTACCAACTGCACTAGCATAAGGTACTCTACTCATGTCCTCCACCTCACTAGGAGATTTTGGACAATCATCTACAGATAACTTTGTTCCCACAGAAATAGGAACACATAGTGGTCTACAATCTGCCATGTTGAACCTGTCCAACATAGACTTCACATACTTACTCTGACTCAACCAAAGTTTTCTATTAGACCTATCTCTATTGATTTCCATACCCAAGATGTACCTTGCTGCCCCAAGATCTTTCATCTCAAACTGTGCTGACAACTGAGATTTAAAATTAGAAATCATACCCTTACCCTTCCCAAATAGTAACATATCATCAACATATAATGCAACAATAAGAAGGCGATCATTTTCAACTCTGAAATAAACACAATGATCTGATTTTGATCTTACAAATCCAATTGACAACACAAAGGCATCAAACTTAAGGTACCACATCCTAGGAGATTGCTTCAAACCATATAGAGATTTCTTTAATCTGCAAACTAAGGATTCTTTACCTTTAACAATGTAGTGCTCAGGCTGTGACATATAAATCTCTTCCTCCAAATCACCATGAAGGAAAGTTGTCTTCACATCCATCTATTCTATCTCTAAATCATATGATGTAGCAAGAGATAACAAAAATCTAATGGATGTCAACTTTGCAATAGGAGAGAATATTTCACCATAATCTATTCCCTCTACTTGTGAATACCCCTTTGCAACCAATCTAGCTTTGTACCTTTCAACACTGCCATCTGCATAGAATTTCTTCTTGAACACCCATTTACAGCCAATAGATTTTCTCCCTTTAGGCAAAGGTACAAGGTCCCAAGTTTTGTTTTTCTCCAATGAAGCCATCTCATCATCCATAGCCTCAATCCAGGAACCTACATCTTCCATGCCCAAAGCCTCTTTCATAGATCTAGGCTCATCAGTGTTAGTAATCAAAGCAAAGGCACAACTAGAATCTAACATAGAATAACCAAACCTTTCTGCTTGCTTTCTTTCTCTCATGGATCTCCTCAAGGGCTGAGGTTGAGGTTGTTCTTCCTCTTCTTCCGAACTATCAGAGCTGCTAGAGCTCTCCTCATCATTAGACCCAACATGGTCTCTCTGTTCAGTCTTCTTAGGGGTAGGAGGCAACTGAACAACATCTTTTTCCTTTTCTTTTTCATCAACAAGGGTTGATGTAGGAGATCTGTTAACCAGATAGCAAGCAGTGGCCATAGCTTCGGCCCAAAACCTTTGTTCTAAACTAGCTCCACTAAGCATACTCCTAGCCTTCTCCATCAGTGTCCTGTTCATTCTCTCTGCAAATCCATTTTGTTGTGGGGTATAAGGAGTTGTCTTATGCCTCTCAATACCTTGTTCTTTACAGAACTGTTCAAACTCTGCTGAGCAAAACTCACCACCATTGTCAGTTCTCACACACTTAATCTTCTTACTAGTTTGATTCTCTACAAGAGCTTTAAATTCCTTGAAATGACTAAAGACTTGTGTCTTACTTTTAAAGAAATAAATCCACGTCCTTCTACTATAATCATCTATGAAAGATACAAAAAATACAAACTTGGAGATTGAAGGAACTTTTATAGGACCAAATACATCAGAATGAATAAGATCCAAAACATCAGAAGATTTGTGAGAACTAGAGTAAAACTGAACATGATTTTGTTTACCATAGACACAGTGTTCGCAGAAGTCAAACTCAAGATTGCAATCATTTAACCCCTCAACGAGATTTTTATTTTTTAGGGTTCTGAGACCCTTTTCACCAATGTGGCCAAATCTCATATGCCACAACATTGTCTTTTTTGTAGGAAGCTTACCTTCCAAAGTATTTGCACTACCATTGGAACCAATAGCCACAGACTTTTTCACTGCTTGTTCAGATGGTGAGGATGAAGAACTATTACATAGAGGAATACATGCATCTAGCTGAAATAAGGTACCTCTCCTAGTACCCCTTGCAAGCACTATCGATCCTCTCATCATCTTGCATCCTTCTTTCGAAAAAACAACTTGCACACCTACATCATTCAGCATACTTACAGATAATAGGTTTCATGCCAAACCCAAAATGTGCATAACTCCATTGATTCCCTTTACTCATCCATCAGCAAATTTGATAGTGACCCTTCCACGTCCAACTATCTTTAGGTGAGAATCATCACCCAAGTACACCTTTCCACCATCAAACTCTTCATATTTTGAGAACCAGTTTTGATGAGAGGTCATGTGAAAAGATGCACCCGAGTCAACCAACCACACATCATCAAATGCATGGGCTGCCAAAGCTATGATGAATGCATCGCCATCTTCTTGAGATCTTTCTGAAGCTGAATTTGAACCTTTCTTCTTCTTCTTCGGCTCTTTGTAGTCTTTACGGAAGTGCTCAGATTTATCACAGTTCCAATATTTTTCCTTGGACTTATTGGAAGTCTTTGACTTCCCACGGGATTCGGATCTACCCTTATTGTCAGACTTATTGTCATTTTTCTTCCCTCTTTCAGTGGATCTCCCACGAACAGCAAGGGCTTCTTTTTCTGAAATGGAAGCCTTTCTCCGCATCTCCTCTGATAGCAGCGAAGACACCACATCATCCATTTTGAAGGTGACTAAAGTGCTTTCGAGAGCCATCACAAGATGGTCCCATGAACCTGGTAAAGAACACAAAAGTGTGTAGCAATGATCCTCCTCCTCTAACTTGACACCAGCTGATGTCAATTGTGTAGCCAACATATTAAATGCATTTAAATGATCCATTAAGGATCCACCTTCCTCCATTCATAGAGAGTACAACTTCTTCCTTAGGAACAACTTGTTCACCAGAGATTTGGCCTGATACATGGCCGCAAGTCTTTCCCACAAACTATTTGCGGTTTTCTCATCTAGAACATTTAGAAGGACTGCATCAGTTAAACAGAGTCTTATGAGACCCTTAGCTTTACGGTCTTTGATATCCCAATCTACTTGAGCTATAGGTGTTGGTCTTGTAGCACTTGAAGTCGCTTCCCATAGGTCACGATCTTCCAACATGTCTTCCATCTTGAGTTTCCACAACTTGAAATTAGTGCCATTAAATTTTTCCACCTCCATTCTTCCATATGATGAACTTGCCATCTCAATCTACAAATAAGATTTAGAATGCTCTGCAAAAAACTCCCACTCAAACTTGAGATTAGCTCAAAAAACCCTACCCAACAACTAGGATCAAAAGTTGATCAAGCTCTGATACCACTTGTAAGGAAACTTAGGTGCGGAAACAGCTTCCTACACTAATCTCTATAGGAGAGTATTGTGCAAATTCTTATAAATCCTTACAATTTCAGATTTTTTAACTACTTTAACAAAGATATTGAAACCACATACCATAAATACAGAAAAATAGAGAATGACACAATGATATACCCTGGGGAAAACCTTTCGATAAAAAAACCCCAGCACTCCAAAACCTGCACAATGTATTATCTTCAACACAAAGGTTACAATACACTTGCAATGCAAGTTCTTTCAGGAATTGAGAGACAAAGCCAACAAGACTTAAACTTTTGTTATATCTCTCCCATAGGAGCAGCATCATATATATAGACTCCTCTGGACCCAAAAATAGGCACAACCACCAAGACCCATGCACAAAGCCACATGTACACAGTTGTTACATGCAATCCCAAGAATAGGCATCCATCCCTAGAATAGACTATGACAGCTTGTCATAGAATCCACCAAAAATAATGGTCATAAGAGAAGTAGTGTAAGAGAATCTGTCATACCAACCTATTTTTGGCATAGTCTCTTACACACACCAACCACTTCTTCTTGGGCGCCCAAATAGGCCCAAGTCATAAGATGCTCTTACACCTGTCATAGCACATTCCTTAAATAGTTCTTACACGTCATAGGAATCTGTCATGACCGTTTCAGTCATGATCTCCTTACGCACAAGATGCTGACACATCAAGTGGAGTGACACATCAACATGCCAACTAGACATGTACACTCACACTTAATTACATTATTTGCAAAAAATACATTTACAAAACAAATAATAAGAATAGGAATTATCCAAGGTTGAGACACCTTATTCCTAACATGTAAGATTGATCAATTGTGTTGAAGTATATCAGATTGCTATACATATACAAATAATATATGTATTATATAGGATAAAATATGGATGGGGTCCTAGAACAATGGCTTGCACATAAAAGAGACCCCAAAGACAATATTTTATACTTACATGAGATTGTAATGATACAGAAAGTAAATATAGATAATTGATATTGAAATTAAGAAACAAAGGTACTTACCTCCAAAAAAGAATCAACTGAAAACCCTATCAAACGATCTCAAAAATAGTTGATTCTCTCAATTTTACATCGAAACTGCAAGATCTACAAAACCCAAAAATATTTTCTCCAAATTTGATCAGGTCGATTTTGACCTTTTAAAAGGTCAAAGACCACATTTTTATTCTGAAGTCTGATTCCGATTCTGTTCGCAGATCCTGAAAGATTGCCGAAAAGGGTATCCAAATTCACTCTTAGATCTGAGATTCCACACCTGTACCTACAAGAAAAATGGTGTTTTTTTTGTTTTGGGGGGGGGTTTGCCTTGGTCAAACCCCGGTTTGGAATCAACCTTAATATTGAAATTAAAATAGGAGAATGCTAGCAAGTAGTAGAAATGAATCTAACAATGAATCTATGCAATTCAATAGATATGCAATTGTATTTGAAATATAAACAAGTATATTGATATGAAAGCTTGAAAAAAAAAAATAAATGTAAATCAAACCTCCATGATTGTATGCTTGGAATCCACCTTGAGGGAAGAATGAAATGGATCTTGAAGATGAACAAAGGATCTTGAAGGAAGATCACACCATCATGATGGCTAGATCTAGGGTTTGAATGATGAATCTTGAATGCTTGAGCCAAATCCCTTCAATGGATTGAATGCTTGAATCCTTGATCTTCAATGGAGAACTTGGATGGAGAAGAGGACTTGAATGCTTGAATGGATGCTTGATCTTGCTTGAGAGCTCCTTGATCATGAAATTGCTTGAGATGAGATGTGATTGCAAAACTTGATGGAGAAAATGAGAGAGGAAGGCCTCCTTTTATAGTGATCTAGGGCACACTCCTCTAGATGGGCCACCTTGGAGAATTAAATCCCAATTAGGTCCTCACCTTTAGAAAATATACCTAGATTAAATGCAATTAAAGGATTTACCATTTTGGAGCCCGAAATAACTGACCTGGAGGCGGAGAAATAATTATCCTGAAAGCCAAACTACTGAAGATGACAATTTGAAATTATGGCGAGAAGAGGTCAGGGTTGAGGTCAACCCTGACCTGGTCAGGGTTGAGGTCGGCATTGACCTCAAACCCTAATTTTGGCAGGATTTGTAGAAGAGGTTCCAGAAGATGCTAGAAACTAGGAAATTGATATCTGAACAGGACTAGGTGTCTGGAATAGATATAAAATCCTTTGTTTGATGTGATGAAGGACTAGGAGGTCTCACTTTTGAATCCTACCTAGAAAATAGAGCCATGGAATAGGGAAAATCAAGAAATTCCTTAAGACCTTAACCCTAATTTCACCTAGAATGAAGAAATCAAGTGCAGAGCAGAAGTAGAAGACAAGGGAGAATGCAAAGATGCCAAACATGACCCTAAACCACTTAATCAGAGGGCTAAATGCTCTTAACATGGAAGTGCTTCCATTTTAAGATGATACATGTATCAATATGTACTTGAACATCTTCCTTTGAATCTTAACATGATGGAGGATCAAGGGATGTTACTAAGAGAAACAAAGATGATACTCTATGATTGAACTAAAGTGATTGTGAAAAGTAATGATGTACAATCAATGTGGAATTGCAAACATATCAGTAAGATAGTATTGTTAGTGAGACAGACCAGCTAGTGAGGCATTGTAAACTTGAAGGATTTCTGATTATCTAGCAAGGAAATTTTACAATTGGTTTTTGTTCTCAAAGAGGGTTTTCCACTCATGAAATTTCATGTGTCAAATTATGTGAGTGTATAATTCTCTTGTCACTATTTATTTGTAGTCTTATACTTCATTCAGTTTCATGAGAAAGTTAATAAATTTATTTTCAAGTTGATAAAAATATTTTGAATTGTAGAGGACTGATTCACCCCCCCCCCCCCCCCCTTTCAATGCTCATTTAACTCCAACACTCTAGTAGGTTGCACATAATTTTTTTCTCACTACATAACCAATAGGCTAAGCATCAAGGATTTTTTTTTGAGATATCATGTGTATTGGATGGGATTCATGTTTCCATTTTATTTGATTTTGGTGCTTTAGATTTCATCCCTACTCCTTGTAGAGTGAATTTATCTTTTCATAGTACTCCAAAGTAATAGTTGGTAGATTGTGTTAGACATTGATGCTAACATGTAAATAGGTTTCCTTATAGATTTCCAAGTATTAGATTTGGGCACCTTCAACATGACCATTGACCTATGTATCCTACATCCTACAAGATCATCTTCTGTATGCAATGGTTAGAGGCTTCCGGTGATTGTAATAATTTCTAGTGTAGCTCAATTAAATGTGGATAATATCAAAATAGGGATCTCTCATACCCCTAAACAATAAGTAGGGGCTCTGATACTATTTTAAAGAAAAAATAATATAGGTTGATCAAACCCTACGTAGTCCCATGAGATCCATACTATAAATATGAAATACATACCACACGATAACACATTATATGCCCTAGGAAAACCCTCAAGAGGGAAAAATCAAACCTCCAAAATAATCTACACCTATGTATTATTCAAAAATGAAAATATCAATACACTTGTATGTAGGGATTCTGCATAGGCTCAAGAAATATGTTAGTAGCACCGAACTAATCAAAAGAAACTACTAAAAACCATTATCCATACAAAACAATAGAAGACACACATAGATAGATAAATAAATGAAGATGCGAAAGTCAAACATAATTACATATATAGCTTGATTCCTTCTATTGCTTTTCTCCATTCTGTTGGAATGGATGGATGGTGCTCAACGTTGATTTCAACAACACTATGTCTCGGAGATTCAAGAAATATTGAAAATGATTACTTGATTGCTAAATAAACCTACATAAGATAAATAATATTTAGAAATTCAGATCATTCATCTGGGTTTGAAGGGGCTTTATATAGATATTCAAGATCAAACGTACAGTCGAGATCAAATTTAGAAAATCAGAATTGACAAACAAAATAATTAGGAGCTTAGAAGGTTTGGATAACCTTCCAAAGATGAATATTTCTTTCTAAATTGAACTCAAAACCAGAGAGTTCATTTAGGAAATCGAAGAGAAGATAATTTGAAGAGATTTTTCTGATTTCGAGAATAATGAATTTCCAAAATTCAATTTTGAGAAAAGAATAGATTTTTTATTTAAAGTTGATTTTCCAAAATACAAATTGGACAAAAGAATTAATTTTTTATTTAAAAATGTTTTTTGCATTTTCAAAATTTTGAGAACTCACAAGTTTGATTTTTCTGATTTTGAGGGATTTTAGAATTTAAAATGTAATTAAAAATTTAATTTTTGAGAAAAAGATGAAATTAATATGAAATTAGAATGAAATTAACTAGAAATGAAATGAATGGAATTGTGATCAAATTAAATTATTTTTAGGGGAATTAATTAGCTAATTTAAATAATTAAGAATAATTATTTAAACTATAGGATATTAGAAATTGAATTTAATTAACTAATAAATATCAATTAATTAAAGGTAAAATAATTAAATAATATTAATTATTTAATTAATACGAAGGAGATTATTAAATGATTAAATGGTTAGGTTAAGAAGAATAAAGGGTAATTAATTTAAATGATTAAATAATCATTTAATTAATGGAAGAATAATTAGTAATTAATGTGAACTCACAAGGTTGTTCAATTTTGGGTGTCTACAACACTTACAGAGTCTCCATGAATAATTATGAAACACCAAGCTTCTACAATGCATCATCCATGTGTCAAAGCATGTATCCACACATCTAATTTCATGCTTCACATTTGCAATCATCAAAAGATGGTTCAATACAATGATTTAACAAAGCTAGACAACCAACTAGACGATCAGTCTACCTCAATCAATAAAGATGTACTTGATTTTAGAGAAATATCTCACACAAAACAACCATGTGATAAGGTAAAACCATGTGCCTCAAAACCATGATTACATAAAATCATTAACCCTACATTTACCTTTTGGTACTATGTTTCTGAATATTAAATATTTTCTCATATGCAACCCACACAAAATATATAACCAATGTTACATACAAATTTACAAGTGAACTCAAATAGATATGTAATGTAGCTAAAAACATCTCTTAAAATGTACCAAAAACAAATATTTACTTTCCATATCTTAAACATTCTTTCTTGTGAAAGGTGTATAATACCTTGTTCCTAAAAAAATTATTAAAAAAAGTGTAATTTTTGGATTATGAACATAAAGTTTTAATTTATAAGCTATCGAGTATAGTTTTGGTCAAAATAAATCTAATGGGGTTTTAGTCCCTACCAAATGAGTGTTTGTTGCTTAGGTATCCTTAAGCTCTAAAATTTTGAAATGAAAAGGCCAATCAACCTTATTGATCAAAATTTATGGCTTTTGGAAGTTTGCATAAAAAATGTAAAAACATGTTGGGTACATAAAAGAGTTGTAAGGGGGAGTTACACTTGTTGACCAACTTATGATGCATGTTATGAAAGATCATAAGGTATATTTGGTTAGAGATAATGGAATGAAAATATAACATCCAATTAGGTGAGTCAATTATAATGAGGTTATGAGAAATGGAAGAAATGTGTTTTTTGGCTTGTAGACTCATCTTGAGACCTTGGATTTAGGTGCCACTTTTTGGGTGGGTTTATCTCGTGGATTTCTATTATCTTTCAATGGTTGCATGTATTGTATCTCATATATAATAGGTAATTGAGATAAGGATGTTGGATATTTTTGTATAAATTGTTAATTTTTTAGAATTCTTCCAAACCTCTATCTAGCGATGCTCTTGTGAAGGCTTATTCTTCAAGTGTATTGTAATTACGTTTACTAAATAGTACATTGGGTTTCTTTAGAGGATAGTTTTGTTTCCTCCATATATGCATATTATTGTATATTATTTAGTATACATTTGTAAGTGTTTACTATTTTTATAATTATGAAAAGATTGTGATTTATACACCAACACTTTCTCATAATTTTAGTGTAGGAAGTGTTTCTATATACTTTACTTTTTTAAACTAGCTATAATATTTGAAGGAAAAGCTTACCCTTTTTTAATGTAGTATTAAGAAAACATGACAATTTTGATGCACCCATCAATGGTTGTGAAGGTATTTCAATACCTTTTTCTTATTCACCACAAATTTAGAGATCAAATTCCATGTTTTTAAAATTATACCTATCATTTCAATAATAAAATGAAATCTAGTGATATTTGATTAATTTTAAGTTCAAGGTGGCTAACCAAATATATGTTATTAATTTTTTTAGTATTATTGTAATTTGTGTTGTTCTTCAAGTAGAAGCCATTTTTGTAGCTTAGTGAAGATTTCATTTACAAATAATAAAATAGATTTATTAGATATTTATAATTAAATATTCAGAAATCTACTCTAATTAGAAATGATGGGAAACCATATTGAACTTGTCAAACTCCATTTAATATTAATAGAAATCCTAGATCTTTTGATATTTATTCTTGTTTTCACATGCACCTTTTTATGTTTTAAATGAATTTTATGATTTCAAGACTTTGGATGGATGTAGATGTTTTGTTCTAGAGTACCTACAAAGATTAAATATTACCTTAGAGTGCATTTATATGATATTATTATTATTTAGGAGAATCTCTAAGAATTTTAAATTGATTCTATGATGCATATATACCTTGAATTTGTAATTTTGTGAAGAATGTGATGATGTGAATCATTTGAGTGAGATAATTAATTAATTATTAACCATGAGGCATTCAAGATTTACCAAATAGATTTGTAAGAGAATTTATGGGCTAACACTTGAATGGTCTTAGAAAGAAGATTATTCTTCTCCCCAAGCAATATACCTAACACGGACTTAGGAAATAATATAAAATGTAAGTGATTAATAGTTCTTGTCATCTAAGGTTGGGACTAATATTTTTGGGTCTCCTTTTCACAATATTTCAAGCTTGAGAGATCATGAAAATCGTAAAAAATTTGTTATATATTATGGTCCATTGATTAATGTCTATTAAAATGAATTTTCCACTCCAAAATTCCTTATTTTTCCATTGGCTAAGTTGTTTTTTCTCAGTGATATTTTTATTTTCCTATTCAGAAAAAATGAGCTCGGCGAGTCATGGTTAGTGGTGGAAATGGACGACGATTGATGAAAAATAGGGT
Source organism: Chamaecyparis obtusa (assembly GCA_027943335.1). Lineage (NCBI taxonomy): Eukaryota > Viridiplantae > Streptophyta > Pinopsida > Cupressales > Cupressaceae > Chamaecyparis > Chamaecyparis obtusa. The sequence continues at coordinate 149,908 of BSBK01005325.1, forward strand.
TGCAAAGATGGGAGCATGGTAGTTTGCAAGGGTAATAGTTTTGTCATTCGCAAGAGGTTTTGTGCGGCATCCTATATGTAAGCTTGGTTTCTTTTCCTATTGTTGTATTAGAATATGTGCTTCACTCCCTTTCAATTAATCTATCATTCATTTTCATCTTTCATATAATTTTCCCACAAGCTTCGCTCTTTGACTTCCCTCTTCACACTTATTTTTCTAGCTCTTTCTCCCTAATAAAAGGATTGACTTCCTTGCACTTTTATTGTATCGGGTATGGGGTTTGCTTGCTTGGATTCATGTTTTTCTTTTATTTCGTTCCAAAAGGAATTTCATTTGTGCCATAATGTTGATTTAGGGCATACAAATATGTTACTCCTAGGTCATTGTTTTAATGTATTACAAATAAAAGAGTTTTTTGTTTCTATTTTGTTTGTCCCTCTTCATTTTTTATCATCATCATTGTCTGCATTTTACAGTTTATTCGGAATAGGTTTTGGGCCATCTGTATGAAGCCTGACATATGGATTTTTGTGTTTTCTTATCTATTTGTTGTGATTTTTTTTTCTTTATTGATCTGTTGTTTCTTCTTTTAGGCATGTAATCCTTTCTATATGCAATTCCTTCATAAGAGTTTGGTTTTGTTCCATGACAAATGAACGTGAATTTGCTTCATTTAATTGAATCCATACATATACAACATATGATGTCTTGTGAAAAGAATGTACAAAGATTCACAAGAGGAGGTGAAACTCTACTTTCATATAATTGATCATATATATATCTTATGTTGATCATACTTATCTCTATATTATGCTTGCTAATATCCAGAGATGCCCATCTTTTTGTATTTCTCTTTCCAATTTTTAGACCTTTTCTTCTTCACCCTTACTTTTTCCCCCTGCCATTCCTTCATTGGCCTCATTGGAGCTTCATTAGCATGAATTTCCTGGACAAGACTTCTATTGTTAGCACAAAGGAGAAGAATCAAATTACCAATTTTAGGTAGTGTAACAACACTAAAATTAGTGAGGGAAGGTCATATACCACAAGAACAAAGAGAGTAGTTAATTTCCATGATTGAAGGTTTCAATACATTGGGAAGGTCAATAAAAATTAGGAAATCTTTTGGTATTTCTCTTTCCAATTTTTAGGCCTTTTATTCTTCACCTTTACTTTTTCTCCCTATCATTCCTTCATTGGGCTCATTGTATCTTCATTAGCATGAATTTCCTATAGAAGACTTCTATTGTTTTTTTTTTATAAGTGATAATTTTATTGATTCCAAATATGAGTTTTAAATTCACCAAAACAAGGCCTTTATCCTGGATAGAGAATTGTATATCCCATAAAAACTTCTGCTACCTAGACATCTACCCCTTGACACATCATCAACCTGACACTACACACAAATAGGAAAGAACATATTCCTATTAGGAAAAATGGGCACATAGGCCAGACAAACATTTACCACATCACTGCTCCACAATAACCCACTTTTCCAGTATCTCCTCATGGGTTTCATTCACCATAATCCCTCCAGTGGTCTCCACCTTATATTTAGTCTTTCCCAGAACAAGTTTCAGCACCACTCGGGAAATCTTCTCTGCTTCACACTCACAGACCTTACTTGGCATTTTATTTTGCTTACGTTTCCTTTCCTCTACCATCCTCCTTTGGTCAACTTCCCACTAATTCATGTACACCATCAATTCCATCCATGTATTTTGAGATTCACCCACACGCTGCATAATTGGTGTTGCAGTGCCAAACACCAAAAAAGGTTGAAAATCTACCCTCACTCCTTCAACATGGTGCTAGCATCCATCTAAAATGTGAAAACATACACCAATCTCCACCAAAATCAACCAATGCGCTACACCCAATAGCTACACTATCTCAATACAAAGTTCAATCATGCACAAAGCCTCTTCTTTATCTCGAGCTAGAAAAAACACCCATGCACAGAACATGGAGGAGATTTCCACATTTTTTTAATGGGAAAAAATCACCTACGGAGAACTCCTTAACAAAGAGTTTATTCAAAATTAGAATAAAGCCTTCTTCATCTAGACTGAAAACCATCCCCAACCTATACGGTGTGATCTCGGGTCTAAAATCAAGTGTCTATTTCTCTTTTGGAGTGTCCAAAAAAAAATTTGCCTCCATGACTCACACTCAAATTATCCCTGCACATTGAATGTGCCTCTTAGCCTTAAAAGATTCATAAATAACTCTTCCTGCATCTAGAGAGTTCTAGGCTCATTACCCAAAGTCATGAGTGGAGATACTTCATTTGTCCTTCTTGTTTTCTTGGCCAATAGTCTCACATGCCCCCCTCCACTGTCAAATGCCATGTAATGAGAATCAGGGGTACCTCATCATAATTTCTAAATCATCCCAAATGATCATGGGATTAGAAAGGCAATTGAATGAAATCATCCACCATTTATATTTTAACTAACATATTAACTCCCACATTTTCCATTTTCTCTATAATTTTATTTCCTTTGCGTAGTGTATTTTAGACTTCATAATCTTAAAAAATATCTAAAATATTCCCAATGTGTCTAATGTGTTTATCAAGAAACTATGTATCCATTTTCCCTTTCACAATCCCATTGATTACAATTTGTGAGCTGCCTTGGAGATGAATTTTTTTGTAACCCTTTCGTTTGGCCACTTGGAGTCCAAAGATGCTAGTCGAGCATTTTGGTACATTGTTAGCCCCTTTTGGAAGTGAACAAGCACCAATGGAAAAAAAATTATTTTCTAAATCTAAAATGTCACATCACTCTTTCCCAGGTTGCCTTTTGAGGCTCCATCAAACTGCACTTTGACCCATCCTTCGCCAAACTTCATCACAACTCTACCACTTCACCCCAATTGAAGGATCAACCCTTGGGAGCCTCTAAATAGGCATGAACCAAATCAAGGTCCATTTCAGCTGTAACTTTGAGTCATTCCTAGTGAAAGGCATCTTTGTCACATTAATTAGAGCCACCATGTTTCTCACTAGTTTTGAGATTTCACATTCAAGTCTCTGTGTGAATCATTCTCAATCATCCTCCTCTGGTTGATAGACATCTAATCTCTGACCAAGATTCCAAAAATTATTGAAACCTATTAGGAAGTGGGCCTACCCACCCTAACTTTTCCAACACAAACTCTCAACATTGTCTAGAGAATTTGCAATTGAGGAGCAGATGATCAACATTCTCCTCAGCCTCATGACATAAAAGTCATTTAAAGGGACCTACGAAACCCAATTTTTGTAGTCTTTGTCCTGTAAGGATTTTCCCCTTGCCATCTAACCATGTAAAAGCTGCTTCCTTGGGGAGACATGCTTGGTGCTAGCAGATTCTAAGGGCCCATTTCTCTCTTGAGTCTTCATTTTCTAACAACTTATCCCAACCTTACCGCATATTCGTCACTGTGAGCATACCACTAGATGATCCTATCTTCCTCCTCACTTAGCACCACCTCTCTTTGGTTTGACAATTGATTGAATCTAGCCACTACATCAAGCTACAAACCCAAAGTGCTCGAGACTTTCCAATGCACCCCTACTCTAAAAAAACTATTGTTCAAATCCACATAGTCTCTCACCTTGGTACCCCAACTCATCTTTTCAATTAGCATAGCTTGTTCATTGTTCATCAATGATTCCATAGATTCTAATCCATCCCATGAATCATGCAAAAAATATGATTTTCTCCCATCCTCTACTAGCCACAACACATGATTAGAGATGAAAGCCCTACAACTAACAATGAAGTTCCAAAGATTCAATCCACGGATGGGTTTCTATCTTCAAGATAGACTCCCTACTTCCCACTGTAAGGTATTTCCTATTGAGCAGTTGCACAAGTCTCTAGTTCAATTTTTTGTACATATCCGACACAAGCTTAGCACCTAATGCTTCATTCATGAGCCTCCAATTCCTCAGAACAACACCACCACCATATTTTGGCTTCTACACTTTATCCCATGCTAAGAGTGGAACTTTCTCATTCTCATTGTTACCATTCCATAGGAACTTGTGCATATTTTTCTTGATTTTTTTAATCACCTCAACTGGTAGCCTATTACATGACATTGAAAAAAAAGAAATAGTTGAAACTACTGATTTAAGAAGAGTTAGTCTTCAAGAAAAGGTAAGCCACCTAGATTTCCACCCTTTCATGACTTTGCTACATTTATCAACCAGATAATTCTATAAAGATACCCTACCAGCACCTGCAAAAAGGGGGACACCCAAGAGTTTTCTAGGAAGCTTACCTTTTTGGACACCGAACATAGCAACAATTTCCCTTTGTAAGTTTTCTCCAACATTGAAGAAGAAAATTTCAGATTTATCCCAGTTGATGTCCTTCCCCAAAGCCACCCAATAGGAATCCAAAATTGATTTCATCACTCTTGCTTCTCTCCAAGATGCTTCACCTACTAAAAAAGTGTCATCTACAAACTATGAATGGGTGGCTCGGACAAAATCCAGAGTGATCGGCAATCCTTTTTGTTTAGATATTAGGATTGGTACAAATGTAATAGCACTGCCTAGATTGTGTAAGATATGTATTTTCCATATGCAACAATTTCACTTGTTTATATTGGGAAAGAGGCTATGAGAGAGATGTCCCTTCATGGGACATGTCTATTCATTTTATAACATTTTACTAATTAATCATATATTAGAATAATATACATGAATAATAATATATATAATATAACATATATATATATATATATATATATATATATATATATATATATATATATATGCAAATACAATATATTATTATTAATCAATATCTAAGTATTATATGTATTCTAAGTGATCATATGACTAAAGCTACAAACATTAACACTCCCTCTTAGCTAGGGAGGATGATCAAACAGAATGTGTTGTGGTCTCCCTTGTCAACACATATGACCCTAACTATAGCCATACAAAACATCAGCACTCCCTCTTAGCTAGAGAAGATAAAAATCCATCAAGGTAATAAATCATTAATTTTGAAAGAGAAGAGATATCACCCCACTATGATATTAGGATATATGGTATATGCAAGAATATCAAGTCACGTGATGTTTACCATAGCTCATAAATATCCATGGTATGTCTAATGACAATACCTCTCATGATGTCTGTCATATGGATACTAAGAAATTACATATCACATAAATCGTGATATGAAGTATCACCTAACTTGTGATATAGAGTATCATATATCACATAAATCATGATATGAAGTATCACTTAACATGTGATACGAAGCTTTACATATCACCTAACATGTGATATGAGGAATCACCTAACATGTGATACCTAGTTTTCAATATGACCTAACATGTGATATGAGGAATCACCTAACATGTGATACCCAGTTTTCAATATCACCTAACATGTGATATGAGGAATCACCTAACATGTGATACCCAGTTTTCAATATCACCTAACATGTGATATGAGGAATCACCTAACATGTGATGCCTGATTTTCATACCACCTTGATATGAGGAATCACCTTAGATCGTGATACCTGATTTTCATACCACCTTGATATGAGGAATCACCTTAGATCATGATACCTGATTTTCATACCACCTTGATATGAGGAATCACCTTAGATCATGATACCTAATTTTCATATCACCTCATTTCGTGATACAAGGATATAGTAAATAAGAACATTACATTCCATTTACATATAACCCTATTATGGTATGTGCACAGACAAAAAGTCTACCATAATGAATCTCTATTACAAGATCGTCACCTTGTAATATCAAATACAAGCATTCATTGTTGAAAATTCATCACCTTTCTCCAATGTTCACAGGAGGGCCCATAAGTCCTGGAGTCACACACATGAAATCCACTTTGACTTATCTCAGAGGGTGGATCTATCATGGCTCATCCCAAAGGGTGAAGCAAGGGCTTTCATCTTAGACTTCTCTCTCAAGGAGAAGAATGCAATAACATACAAGATAATAGATTATAGATATTGAAACTCCTTTTCAATTAAGGCTTCATTCTCCAACATGCCAATTTTATCCCGAAGGTACACAACCCTACCTCTAACAAGAAACTTGGTAAGGAAATTAGCCATATCAAATTTGATATCTTTCTCTGTATATATATGGATCAAATGAACCACTAATATATGATTTGGTTGAAATGATGATGTCAACAAGTAATTGATATGATATTGATCTAATATCTGATTACTGTAGATATGAATCCAAGATGTGATAAGAATGGATGAGTAGGAAATATTACAACCATATGATATTGTTCAAATATAGAATTTATATCCATCTGAAAGTAATATGATGATCATTGTATTTGATGCCTTCAATTTACGTATTTCACTGAATGAATATCCTCTTCAATCGATGTTTTGTAAGGGAGTCTCTGATCTGCATTATATTCCTTCCATCTATATGCCAACAATACTGAAAGTAAAAGAAAGATTTCTGGAGATGTTCCATCATTCTTATCGTGTTTGTAGATACCAAAATAAATATAGTGATCAACCATCAATCCTCCAGCATGGCTATCTTCTCTGATGCCCTTTCAAACTAATTCTTTATTAAGTTCGAATAAAAATAATGAAGATGAACCGACTTCAACCATCTCTGTGGTCACACGCCACAAGACACTTATTTACTTATTAGCATCATGTATTTCTTTCATAACCAATGGGATAGCGGCTTCATATGAGTGTGTAAAACTATATGGAACCAGATGAAACTTAATGGTGACACAATTGACGTGAGTACATTGTTGTTATCTAAGATTGCAATATTGTTGCACCGTCTATCTATAATTCTCATGCACCTCTTGGCTATTGTTGTGGACATGTATGAATCATACAGGAGTTCACCACCTTGGTCAGAATGTATAGGATCTTCTCTTGTGTTAAGTTCTCTATTCTCCCTTGGTGGTTTCTCTGTCAACTAAACAGCGCTAGATCATCGGTAAGTACTGATTTGGTCAAATTTGAGCAATTTGTCATGTCTATGATTATGCCCGAGTTGCAAAGCGAGGATGTGAACTCACAAGCATTGTTGAAGGTTGATGCTTTGAAGTTTATCACAACATTCCACTACCAAATTCCCAAGGCCACTGCTCTGAGTCTGATTCCTAATTTAATGAGATTCCTTTTATCTAAATCCAATGTCGTCTGTTCTTATGCTGCTAATTGCATTTAGAAAATGTTGATCATTAACGAAGGCAATCAATTACGTTATACTTCAGCAGACATCAATCAATTTATGCAGCCTCTTATGACCATTATTTTTCTGCAACACTTGGAGATACAGAAATATTGATATTGAAAGTGATATATATAATTGAATGTAATCACAATAATTTGAAGTGAAGCTCGCAATGATATTGATCTTCAATGCCACATTGATACTCCTTCTGCAACTATTTGCAGAGATATTGAATTTGTAGGATACATATACTCCATCTTATATATATCTCGCTTGGGTGACCAGTAGGAATCAATGTGAATCAACGGTGATTGCTTGATACCTTCAGATAATTATTCGTTGGTTTGATCGTTGATTCTTAGGCGTCCCTTTCATATTGTAAGAGACTACACTTATATGATGTTGACTGAGCCGATTCGTCAGACTGTGGTCCTCCATATCATTTATATTCTTTCTCACATTTGCAGTCCAACTCTGATACCATGTTTAAATATTAGGATTGCTACAAATGTAATAGCACTGCTTAGATTGTGTAAGGTATGTATTTTCCAAATGCAACAATTTCACTTGTTTATATTAGGAAAGAGGCTATGAGAGACATGTCCCTTCATGGGACATGTCTATTCATTTTATAACATTTTACTAATTAATCATATATTAGAATAATATACATTAATAATAATATATATAATATAACATATATATATACATATATATATATATATATATATATATATATATATATATATATATATATATATATATGCAAATTTAATATATTATTATTAATCAATATCTAAGTATTATATGCACTAATACATTTGGGGTGAAATTGCGACGGCAATTTGCGACGGCAGGCAAATGTCATGCGGTTTTGGCTTTTTTTTTTCAAATATAGCCCGACACCGTCGCAATTGCGACATTGTCGGAATATAAGCGCAAAATTAAAAAGGAACGTTGTCATTTGTGTTTTCAATAGCGCCGTAACCCTCCGCGAAATCACATCAGGATATAAGGGCAAAAAAAATAAGAACGTTGTCATTTGTGTTTTCAACAGCGCCGTAACCCTCCACGAAATCACATCAGGATATAAGGGCAAAAAAAACAAGAACGTTGTCATTTGTGTTTTCAACAGCGTCGTAACCCTCCGTGAAATCACAGCTACAATTTCTGAGTACGTTGGGTTTATTTTTCTTTTGTCATTATTATGTAATCTGGTATTCAGCTGTTAGAGAGCTAAAATACCTAGAATGAGGACATATCTATGTTGAATTTATTGTTAGCGGCTTTGGTTATTTAGAAGTTTAATTTTATTTGTTCATCTTTCAAGCACAAACGTTTTGTGGACCGTAACATCTTCATTGTTTCGGGTATGCAGTGAAACAGCCCTAACTTGCAATTGCGATGTTGTCGGGATATAAGGGCAAAAAAAAAAAAGGAACGTTGTCATTTGTGTTTTCAACAGCACCGTAACCCTCCGCGAAATCACATCGGGATATAAGGGCAAAAAAAACAAGAACGTTGTCATTTGTGTTTTCAACAGCGCCGAGAGAGATTCCCTCCGCGAAATCACAGCTACAATTTCTGAGTACGTTGGGTTTATTTTTCTTTTGTCATTATTATGTAATCTGGTATTCAGCTGTTACAGAGCTAAAATACCCAGAAATGAGGACATATCTGTGTTGAATTTATTGTTAGCGGCTTTGGTTATTTAGAAGTTTAATTTTATTTGTTCATCTTTCAAGCACAAACGTTTTGTGGACTGTAATGTCTTCATTGTTTCGGGTATGCAATGAAACAACCCTAACTTGCGACTACCTTCACGGTACTTGTGTACATTATCATGTTGTCTTTACAGTGACTGTCCTCATTCAAGTGGCAATTACACAAGGGACAGTCACTGTGAGATGTCCTCATTTGTGACAAGGACAGTCACACTTAGGACATCTCATAGTGATATTCCCTTGTGTAATTTCCACTTGAATGTATTGCTATTGAACCACATTAATGCTTTTCTTCTTCAACAAATGAGGACAGTCACTGTAAAGACAACATGATAATGTACACAATTACCAAAAAATGATCTTGTTAATTGATGTAACACTTTGTCTTGCTCACTCCCTATCCTTCACTAGGGTCTCTTTAGGCCAATGTTTTGACTTGATAGGGTACTTAACTATCCCTACACTCTTTAGGTATCTCTACCCAAGATCCCACTCCTTCAACTAGTGCACACCAACAAGAAATACAACGAGCTCTGCTCAATACCAATCTAGCTACTAGGACACTCCTAGTCTTGTCTTCACAAATTGAAACACATTCAACTAGAACTTTACTCCATGGAGAGGCTGGCCACTAGGACCTCTATTGGTTTCAATATTACTCCTTCACCTATACTTTTCATCAGTACTTCAATCCGGTTCATCAAACCATGCCAATTGCACCCAAAAATAGGCTGCTAGCAATTAGGCCTTTGTCAAGCCTTTTTGTTTATATTAAGCCACCTAAAGGGCTTAGGATTCAGATGCCCTTTATTGAGAACTCCAAGATATCTAAGGTCTTCTCCTCCTAGATTTTTTGTACACCAACTGCTACAGCCATGCCTGAAAACAAGTATTTTGACACAACTTGGACAGTCTGACTAAGAGTTTGTTTTCTTAGCAGCCAAAGAAACTCACCCAATCTTCTAATTTGACTTGGGGCTTCTTTAGATGTGTGTCTACCTCTCCATGAGATTTTAGTTGAAGCAACCAATGCATTCAACTTGTTGTAATCTTCTTGTAATGATTTGTCATCCCTAACTGTGCTCAACTGACTCACCTAGGACATCATTGCAAACATAGAAAATGAGCTTCCCAAGGCCCCTCCTTCCAAACATATAGTACATGGAGTCTCCTCACCCATTCCAAGAGCCCGTACAAAATTGAAAATGGAATGATGAGCTAAGACTCCATTTGTTCAACCTGCCTGGTTCAAACCAATGATAGGGTACTTAACAAAAGAATTAACAAACTAGTTGGAATGCTTCAAAACTCAAAAAAAACACAACACAGAATAAAAAAACAACTTGTACTAACTTTTCCAATAGACACTGCGAGCTATCTAATCCATTAATCAACTGAAAACAAAGAAACAAAAAAACTCAAGAATTCACTAAAACCGTGTTACTCTACAAATCTTCTTAATTCCAAATGTTTTTCCCCCCAACCTTTTGCACAGATCGATGGAGGCCTCTTATAGTTGATCTGATGCCTAATTCAATGGTTTCATATAGTTACATAACCATCTTACTCGAAAATGCTCCCTTGCACAAATGTTGTCAATGTTGTGAATGACAACATTGACAACTTGTTACAACCTTTGGGATTTTGGTTCAAAACTTATTGTTCAAACACCATGAGACCCTAACCATGACTTAGTTAGGCTATTTAGACCTCACATAGGCCACTTCTACACTTCTTTGCCCAATTTGACCCCTAAATGCTTCATTCCCACTTTTGCCACAATATTGGTAACTTGGGTACAAATTGGCACTTGCCTTCACAAAGGTCACACATGAGGACATCTCACAGTGATCGATTGTCCCTTGTGTAATTGCCACTTGAATGTATTGCTATTGAACCACATTAATGCTTTTCTTCTTCAACAAATGAGGACAGTCACTCTAAAGACAACATGATAATGTACACTCACTGTAAGGACAGTCACAAATGAGGACATCTCACAGTGACTGTCCCTTGTGTAATTGCCGCTTGAATGTATTGCTATTAAACCACATTAATGCTTTTCTTCTTCAACAAATGAGGATAGTCACTCTAAAGACAACATGATAATGTACACTCACTGTAAGGATAGTCACAAATGAGGACATCTCACAGTGATTGTCCATTGTGTAATTGTTGCTTGAATTACACAAGGGACAGTCATTGTGAGATGTCCTCATTTGTGACAAGGAAAGTCACACATGAGGACATCTCACAGTGATTGTCCCTTGTGTAATTGCCACTTGAATGTATTGCTATTGAACCACATTAATGCTTTTCTTCTTCAACAAATGAGGACAGTCACTCTAAAGACAACATGATAATGTACACTCACTATAAGGACAGTCACAAATGAGGACATCTCACAGTGACTGTCGCTTGTGTAATTTCTGCTTGAATTACATAAGGGACAGTCATTGTGATATGTCCTCATTTGTGACAAGGATAGTCACACATGAGGACATCTCACATTGATTGTCCCTTGTGTAATTGTCACTTGAATGTATTGCTATTGAACCACATTAATGCTTTTCTTCTTCAACAAATGAGGATAGTCACTCTAAAGACAACATGATAATGTACACTCACTGTAAGGACAGTCACAAATGAGGACATCTCACAGTGACTGTCCCTTGTGTAATTGCCACTTGAATTACACAAGGGACAGTCATTGTGAGATGTCCTCATTTGTGACAAGGACAGTCACACATGAGGACATCTCACAGTGATTGTCTGTAATGTCCCCTTTTTGGCTAACTTGGAAAACAGGAACAATTACTCCACTTCTCAGACTTACTCTATCAGATACTTACAATTAAACTAAGTAATGGAGGTTACTTAAGATATCAACCGCTATTTCAGATTCAATCACAATATGTGTGCAAGATGATATTGATACCAATATGTTTAATAGCACTGTCGGATATAATGATATGAAATATGCTATGAATATGATGTTTCCTATCACTTATAGTGATAGTATAATGATGCTATGTTTGATATAAACAATATCGATATACAATCAATCAGTATTGCTTACAGCAATGTATTTGTTGTGTCTGATATGATGATGTAATTATGCAAATGTGTAATATCGCTATGAGTGATATGTTGCTATTTCAGATTCTGAATTATATGCTTGCAACTTCAAATATTGATGTTGTTTCTGACTATCCTTTCTATCTGTGCAATCATGGTGTTGTCTCTGATCTGCAATGATAAACTTGAAACCAAACTACCAAAGGGAGATGCTCTATTGAGTATATCCAAATATGGATAAGTAAATAAAGTTCTAATGATGCCTTGAGTGACTGACGAGAATGCATTCTTATATTGTCTTTAACAAATGAAGAGATGCTATGAATGAGACGTGTCTTGTTTCTTCCTCCATGTCCCTTTGTTAATCACACCTTTCCATAATCCGACAGTTCACATAATATTATTTCATTATTTTCTGATCATAGATAACTCCCAGATTGACTCAATATCAAATCTTTTTATGAAGGTAATCTTCCCTAATTGGTAGTGCAACCAGTAGTTAACATCCATTGTGTTTGTATTAGTTTGGTCTAACTATCATTAGTATTTAGTCAATCGATATTAACTCTTGCCTTATCCCATATTGTTATGATTATATCCAATCTTTCTACTCTGATATAAGTCGATATCATTTTCTGATAATTGTCCATTTATTGGTTGATTGCTGGTAATGGAGTTTGATCTTCAAATTGACTTCCATTCCTGTTAATACTTAAGGATACATTGTACTTATTATCCATGACTGATGCCTCATTCATCAATAGCTTGTGATATAATCACTGATGCTTTTGTGTTTCTACAAGATGTGGTTTATCTCAGACAATCGATAATCTTTCAATCCTTTAGTCGATATCCTCCTATGTGGTGTCTATTGATATAGATAGTAGAATTCAATCTAGTTTATGTTATTGTCATGATAACATAGGAAGTGATGGTGCATATTTGCTAGCGGGTCTTCATGTTTGATATTGCTTTATCGGATATGTCATTGTCTAAACTTGTGCAATTAATGATTATTTATAATATATGAATGGTTATCCTTCTTGCTTATCAATACATCTTCTGAAACACATAGCGACCTATCCCTTATTCATATCATGTTGATCTTGACTTCATAGTATTTGGTTCATTAATCATCCTCTCATGGTATCGATGTGTAATGACTAGTGATTGTTGTATCACTTCTTCATTCCTCATCGTGATAGATAATGCAGATGTTTAATGTAGATGTATATCGATTACAGATATTCGATATTGCTTTAAACGTTATTATTATTATTATTATTATTAATGTTATTGTTATTATTAAATATTATAATTAATGATGTTAGTAATATTAATAATATTATAATAAATATTATTATAGTGATAACATATTGTTTTATATTGAGAGGTTTATTAATATTATTTATATATTAAAATTATTATATCAATAATTGATTTAATATTATTACTTAATATATTATTATAATATAATATATATAATTTATTAATAATTATTTATTATTAATTTATATTATAATTATAATCATAATTATATTATTTATTAATATTTTAATATTATTTAATTAACATATTACTTATTATGCTAACTATATATTATTATTATCTTTTGATAATAATTATATATTATTGTTATATACCGTTAATAATAGATTATTATATATCATCTAATCATTTTATTATTATACTAAGTTCAATATGTCACGGCTCATGACATTGTCCCTTGTGTAATTGCCACTTGAATGTATTGCTATTGAACCACATTAATGCTTTTCTTCTTCAACAAATGAGGACAGTCACTCTAAAGACAACATGATAATGTACACTCATTGTAAGGACAGTCACAAATGAGGACATCTCACAGTGATTGTCCCTTGTGTAATTGCCACTTGAATTACACAAGGGACAGTCATTGTGAGATGTCCTCATTTGTGACAAGGACAGTCACACATGAGGACATCTCACAGTGATTGTCCCTTGTGTAATTGCCACTTGAATGTATTGCTATTGAACCACATTAATGCTTTTCTTCTTCAATAAATGAGGATAGTCACTCTAAAGACACCATGATAATGTACACTCACTGTAAGGACAGTCACAAATGAGGACATCTCATAGTGACTGTCCCTTGTGTAATTGCCACTTGAATGTATTGCTATTCAGCCACATTAATGATTTTCTTCTTCAACAAATGAGGATAGTCACTCTAAGGACAACATGATAATGTACACTCACTGTAAGTGTACATTATCATGTTGTATTACAAATGGACCTTATGTTGGTCGGGATATAAGTGCAAAAAAAAAAAGGAACGTTGTCATTTGTGTTTTCAACAGCGCCGAGAGAGATTCCCTCCGCGAAATCAAGCGGGTTATCATTTGTGTTTTGAACAAAGCGGGTTGTCATTTGTGTTTTGAATAGCACCGAGAGAGATTCCCTCCGCGAAATCAAGCGGGTTGTCATTTGTGTTTTCAACAGCTCCGAGAGAGATTCCCTCCGCAAAATCACAGCTACAATTTCTAAGTACGTTGGGTTTATTTTTCTTTTGTCATTATTATTTAATCTGGTATTCAGCTGTTAGAGAGCTAAAATACCCAGAAATGAGGACATATCTGTGTTGAATTTATTGTTAGCGGCTTTGGTTATTTAGAATGCTTCCCCACAATACTTAATTACACAAGGGACAGTCACTGTGAGATGTCCTCATTTGTGACAAGGACAGTCACACATGAGGACATCTCACAGTGACTGTCCCTTGTGTAATTGCCACTTGAATGTATTGCTATTCAACCACATTTATGGGCCTGTTTGGACCATGACACACAGTAGCATCTACAGAGAAGAATATCCCAGGTGTAACAAGTTGTAAGAATATACCAACAGTTCTAAGAAGTTCCCTAGCACGTAGTAGCATCTATAGAGAAGAATATACAACATGAGGGCAGCCACTGTAAAGACAACATGATAATGTACACTCATTGTATGTGTACATTATCATGTTGTCTTTACAGTGACTGACCTCATTCAAGTGGCAATTACACAAGGGACAGTCACTGTGAGATGTCCTCATTTGTGACAAGGACAGTCACACATGAGGATATCTCACAGTGACTGTCCCTTGTGTAATTGCCACTTGAATGTATTGCTATTCAACCACATTTATGGGCCCATTTGGACCACGGCACACAGTAACATCTACAGAGAAGAATATCCCAGGTGTAACAAGTTGTAAGAATATACCAACAGTTCTAAGAAGTTCCCTAGCACATAGTAGCATCTTCTAATTGTCTATAGTACCACTTCACAAGGTATTGTTTGCACACATTGTTTTTGGTTCTTTTGATGACCCTTGTTTTGAAATTGCTATTAGGCCTTGTAGCTTATATGTTTTGATTGCTGGAGAGCTTCTAAAGCTAAGCAAGAAGACCATTGCACGAGTTATAGCCGCGCGCTCAGGTTTGAAAATTGTATATTTTTTAATCTAATGTATATTTTAACTAGACTTTTAGCTTATTTTTGCTGTATATTTTAATCTAAAGGGAATCATGGATGTGAACTTGAAAGAATTTTGTACTTAGTTCTTATGGAGAGAATAGTAGTAGTTTACGGTCTAATATCAAATAGAGTTTTCCAATTATAGAAAGTTAATGAATTCTAATAGCTTATATGTTTTGATTGCTGGAGAGCTTCTAGAGCTAAGCAAGAAGACCATTGCACGAGTTATAGCTGCGCGCTCAGGTTTGAAAATTGTATATATTTTAATCTAATGTATATTTTAATCCTTTTGCCATGTCATGTAATATGTCTTGCCTTGTAGCTTATATGTTTTGAAATTGCTGTTAGGCCTTGTAGCTTATATGTTTTGATTGCTAGAGAGCTTCTAGAGCTAAGCAAGAAGACCATTGCACTAGTCGTAGCCGCGCGCTCAGGCATGAAAATTGTATATTTTTTAATCTAATGTATATTTTAACTAGACTTTTAAAATATTAAAGGATTTAACTAGGTCTAAGAAGATTTGTGTACTTTTGACAATTTTGCTTAGTCACTGAAAGTTGTAGACCGAAGTTTTCATAGCCCAATTTTTGCTTCCTGCGAAGAACGATCATGTCAGATAATATAAGTGAAGAACAAAATAGGGAGACAATCGCTAGATTGTGGTCTAACTTGAAAAGAAAAGGTGATGGAAAATGTTATTGTCCCTGCAAAATTTGTAAGGGCTTAAACCGTAGAAGACTGCTAATCAAAACAGTTAAGAGACATTGTAGGGAGAATGGTCACATTGAAGGGGGGCATGACTATCATCCACTGGTAAGTTGTTCATTATATCATTTTAACAATTTATATACATATGAAATCACTTGATGATGAGTTGAAGATCATGGTTTATTTATGTTAATCAATTTTATATAGGTTGATCTCCCCAGGGAAGTACATGATATGGAGGAACATGGGGGTGTGAATATCCAAGGTGAAGATAATGATCCCATGGAAGATGACGATCATGCGCCAGAAAACACAATTGAAGATGATGGTATAAATACATTGATCCATGACACATTTAGTCCAAGCGGATCTGATCATGATGATGATGATAGCCTTGATGTACCTCTACTTGAGAAGGCATACGAGCCCCTATACAAAGACTCCCAAACAACTCTTCTCTCTGCTGTATTGTTGTTGTTGAACTTGAAGGTTATGAATGGTTTATCCAACATAACAATGTCACGTATGTTAAGGTATGTCATATATGTCTTTATAGTTAACAAAGGGTGAATAATGTACCACTAATATTGTTTATATTAACAACTTATATTTTTTGCTGTAGATTGATAGGCAAGTTTTTGTTACCACCATCAAATATTCTACCTCGCTCATATCGAGAATTATCTGCTATTATGAAAGATATTAGAATGGAGTATCAAGCAATACATGCTTGTCCCAATGATCATATTATATATTATAAAGAACATGAATTTGCAACACAATGCCCTGTATGTCATACGAGTAGATATCGAACAGATCGAATAACAAAAAAGGTGCCTCACAAGGTTCTTCATTACATCCCCATTATTCCACGGATGCGACAATTATTCAGGTGTACTAGCTTGGCACAATTTATGGATTACCATGCATGCAATAGAAGTCGAGATGACATTATTTGAATCCCTGTGGATGGTTCGGCATTTATGCACATAGAGGAAAAGTGGCAACACTTCAAAGAAGAACCTCGTAATCTCAGGCTTTCATTGGCAGCGGATGGTGTCAATCCATTTGGAGAGATGAGATTTGTTTGCTCGGTGTGGCCTATTTTTGTTATCAACAATAACATTCCTCCGTGGATGTCAATAAAGAGGGAGCACATTATGTTGGCAATGATTGTTCCAGGTATTTTATCATTTGATAGTTATTAATTTACATGTACTTACAAATCTTACAGTAAAATGGTCACAATAATTATGTAATGTTACTGTTCATTCAAGTAGGTAAATATCAAGTTAAAGATATGAATGTATATATTGAGCCTCTTATTGACGAGTTGGTGGAGTTATGGAACGGTGTCACTATGTATGACGTGTCTAGACCAATAGGACAAAGACAATTTCAATTCCATGCAATACTTGTATGGACAATACATGATGCCCCAGGGCTAACACATTTTTGTGGTATGTTATAGTGAATTCAAGTTGCGCATGATAATTCTAATTATAAAAATCAACATATTTAATAATCCAATTATATCATTATCTTGTAGGTCTTCAAACAAAGGGAAAATTTGCATGTCCAGTTTGTGGTCCAAAGATGAAATCTCGTCATTCAAAAAGTTTAGGAAAGCATGTGTTTGATGAGTACAGACACTTCCTCCACAGGAATCATAAGTATCGAAGTATGGAAAAACATCTTTTCAATGGGAAAGAAGAGACTACATCAAAGCCACGAAGAATGACACCTCGCCTATGGAAGTTGGAATATAATAGAATTAATCGTCGAGGTAATGTCGTTCCACTTAATGGTTTATGTTTGTAATTTATATATTTCTATTGTGATTTTTGTTTACTAATTATGTAATTGATGATCGTGAAGGTCGTCAAGGCACTACTGACAACCTTCCAAAGGGACTAAAAAGCTATCCCAAACAATTTAGTAGGTTGCCCTACTACGAGGACCTACAAATTGTGCATTTGTTTGATCTTATGCATGTTGGAAAGAATATAACAGAGACATTGTGGAAAATACTGGATGGAAGGCGTGACAAAGAAAAAATTGTCAAAATTTGTAATGACATTCATGAATCCAATCATGCACTGAAGAATTTCATTCACTCAAATAGCAATAGAGATCAGATTAATATAAGTGCCCTTCCTTGGTTATTAACGGAGCAGCAAAGTGATGCCATAAAAGAAGTCATACGAAAAATTCAATTTCCCACAGGATTTGCTGGGAACATAAGCAATCTCATATCAAAGAAAAGTGAATTTGGGCCAGGGCTCAAAATGCATGATTGGCATACTTTCATCAAGGTAAGTTATGTTCTTCTGTATTTACAATATATTCATAAACTACGTGTACTATTCATTATGTTATGTTACAAAATAATGAAATGATTGGTTTATAATTACTGCAGTACATGCTACCTCTATCTCTCCCAGAGCACTTCAACAATAACATCAAACAAGTGATATATGATCTTGGAAAATACATGAGGTAAGCAGTAATATCTGTTCAATTTGTTGTATATATTTATTATATTCGCGATTTGTTTTTCTTGCTATGTAATCTATTGTATATTATTTTGTAAAGTCTCGTATTTATATATTTTTTGTGACTTGAATCTCTTAATGTAGGTGGTTTTCATCTAAAGAAATCCATAAAGAAGATATAAACTATTGGAAGAGAAGAATTCCTCATTTACTGTGTGAAATGCAAAAGTGTCTACCTCCAACTTTTTTCAATGCACAAGAACACTACCTCATACACCAAGTTGAGGAGATTGAATTGTGTGGACCTGCACACACTAGGTCAATGTGGATGGTTGAGAGGAACTTGAAATCTTTGAAGGCTTTGGTTCGACAAAGAGCACATCCTGAGGGTTCTACGGTAGAGGGATACATGGTATACCAGACTATGGTGTACATTACTGAATATCTTCCTAAGTTTGCTTCAAATATCCATGTAGATCGCATTTGGGATCTCGACCCTTTTAAAAAATTCAAAGGGGAGTACTTGATGGGGAAAGGTAGATTGAGGAAAGTGACAGGTAATAAATTATAAGATGTTATTGTAATAAATTATTTCTTAATCTTCAAAATAAATCGGTTGTAAGTCGTCTATTTTTTTTTTGTACAGTTGCTCGAGAGTGGGATGCACTACATTTGTATATTGCAAACAATCTTGATTGGATGACGGTATGGATTGAACGATGTCAACATTCTGGTCACACATTAACATGGGAAGGTGTATCTTCATTGGTTAAAGAAGCTCATCGTAATGGAGATTCTAATGTCACGCAAAGGGAAATAGATTTAGCATATGGTTTAAGAGATTTCCAGGTACGTACAAAATTATTAATCACCCGTATGTTTATCAACTCACGATATAATAATTTTGACATGTTTCACATATTATTGCAGGTTAAACACCACAAGGGTATGTTCTGTAATGGTCAAAAATTTCGCGTCAAAGTGTTGGATGACACGAAGAAAACTTGTGATTCTGGAATAACTGCAGTCTTTCAAGTGACTAATATTTCATCTAGAAATGACTTAGATCCTCAAGAGTCTAAAAATCAATACTATGGCATTTTGGATGATATACTTGAGTGCGACTTTAGTTCCTTCAAATTAGTACTCTTCATTGTCAAATGGTACAGGCTACGACTTAATCCAAATGATCCTAATAGAACTGTTATTGAACATGATAATGGATTTACAATGGTTAATACAAGGTCGTTTGAGCCAGTTGGGGATGAGCCCTATGTTCTTCCAAGCCAATGTGAGCAGGTATTTTACTCAGAGGTTTCACATAAACCGGGTTGGTCATTTGTTGTTAGACATGAACCGAGAGGAAGGCCGATAAAGTATAATGCGATGGAAGAAGAAGATACCGAAGAAGTAGAAGATGATGTAGATGATGATCACGATCGACAATTATTGGATGATGTTCCTGAGACAAATTTTCATGAAGAAGAAGAAGAAGATGATGACGATGATGCTGCTACTGATGATGATGATGAAGATGATGTTGATGTTGATGATGATGATGTTGATGATGACGACAACGACGACGATGACGACGATGATGATGACGACGATGATGATGATGATGATGATGATGATGATGAGGATGATGATAATGAAATTTAAAGGTATGCCATCAATCCTTAATGTATTTAATAATCATTTCTTGATAGAAATATATTTGTCTTAAATGGTTACATAGTTTATTCATTATCTATTTAAAAGCTACAAGTTTCAACTACAAACGAGGCTACTATCATGGGGGTGGTACATACTATTAAACCAACTTCTAATCAATGACTCCAACATACCATTTAATTATTAAATTTTTGGCTAACATTTTTATACTTGATCTTTGACACAGGGGCACAATATGGAGCAACCGCCCGAAGGTGATGGTGAGGATATTCCTAGCTCATCTACACATGAGCAGGTAAAACTCATTGTAATTGTGCAAACTAGATAGAAGCAAAATGTTATTTTTTTTAATGTTATTTTCTTCATTGTTTTGGAGTAATTTTGATAATACTAATACTATTGTTGTCACAGAGGGCCGGTGGTCGGAGAGAGGGAAAGAAACCTGCAGTCCCTCAGGAGTCCCCCCTTGTGGACCCTTTTTTTATTGATTTAGCAGAGATCGATGACCCGATCGGTTCCATTAAAAAGCTGCTAAAGAAAATTGGGAAAGAACTTCTACGTTTGGTTTCCATACATCCTCAGACTCAGGAAATAAAAGGCAGGGCAGCTGAGTTGTTGCGCACTTCTGAAAACTTTAAAGTAAGTATTAATGAAATTTTTAATTATTACAAGAGTTCAATAATGGTTTTTATGTTATGCTCTTTTATGACATTAATTAAAATATGGATGCATTGTCTTTACAGAGTTATTTGCGTAATTTTGAACCCCATTCCCATGATGAGGCCGGTACTGCAAGTGGTTCAGGTAGATCACATGTTCCATTCCCCACTTGTGTTTTCCACTGAATATATATAGGAATGATCATAATCATTGACAATACATGCTCGAACAATCTTTTTTTTTAATGCTCTAACAATCTTGTCCATGCTAGTCCATGCGTTCTATATTTATGCATGCTCTAAC
Organism: Chamaecyparis obtusa; assembly: GCA_027943335.1. Classification (NCBI taxonomy): domain Eukaryota; kingdom Viridiplantae; phylum Streptophyta; class Pinopsida; order Cupressales; family Cupressaceae; genus Chamaecyparis; species Chamaecyparis obtusa. The sequence continues at coordinate 171,269 of BSBK01005325.1, forward strand.
AATTTTATTCTTTAGCTCCTTTCCATGATGATATGACAACGCCGCCTCCATCCAGGACAGCCACAAATGTCTTGCCGACTGCCATGTCAACAACACACAGCCTAAATGCACCAACTGTTGCACCATCTACTGGTACACAAATCCCTCTTTTTCTCTCTTTTGTTATGTGTTTAAGTGTTATGTGTTTACGATGTAGATCCCTTGATTGTGTTTGTGCCATGGGTGCTCTGCACCAATTTATTTCCCTTGAAGTATTATTTCTTGGAGGCATTTGATAATGGTTTTAATTTTTTGCAATAGGAGATGCAACAACTCCCGATGCAACATCATTTCCTGGATGTTCCCGTGTTCCTAGTACAGGAACGGTGAAGGATTGCGTATTGATCATCAGTGACGATGAAGGCATTCCCTTAAAAGTAGCCAAAGTTCCAGGTACTTTAAAGTTATTATTATTCTATAGTGATATAATAGTAATTTAGTTTTTGATCACTCTTCATCGACTAATGATCCCATGATTATTTTGTAGGGAATGATATTGTTTGGCGAAAACTTGGTGACGAGTGTTTGCGGATATTCGGGCCCACCCTACGTACATGGTGGAACATCATATCCTAACTAAAACCCTAAACCACTATTTTGATTTCATATCATTGCTAGAATAGTTTTCCTTTTCATCAATTTCTTGAACTATATTAAAGGTAGCTTCTCTTCATTTATGAGTCTAACATGTTTTTTTTTACTTAAAAGGTGGAATAACCAAGATAAAAAGTTGAAGGATGATCTTGTACATAGTATGACCCAGCTTTTTGGACCTCGTGCATTCGAGAGAAACAAGCTCCTTGAAAAAGCTGGTTTATGTTTGAAGTATATTAGGGACCAGTACAGGAAATATTTAGAGGTTAACCCAAGGCACGAGCGTCCGTCCTGTGTTCTTGAGGCTGAGTGGGAGGCTTTGATTTTGGATGGAAAGTATAAAGCCAACATGAAAAAAGGAATTACGCCAGTAGAGAGTAGAGCAAGGTATGTGATACTTTTGAGAATGTAATTATGTACTAATTAACCTCTAAATTTTTCCTGTAATTATGTACTAATTAACCTCTAAATTTTTCCTGTACTGGTCTCTAACATATTTCAAACTTTTCATAGATTGCCTAACACATCAAAGGCAACAAAGGCAAGATTAGAAAAGCACGGGACACACAAGCTCGGCTCTGGTGGTTTTTCCAAACTTCAAGCACGAGTTGTAAGTATTAGTAAATCAAAACTTGTATCAATTTTTTTATATATTGCAAGGAAATTTTTTTTGATCAAACAATGCAAGTAAAATTCACCATACCAAGCAAAAATGTAGGGGTCAGAGTTCAATAGATGCCTCACAGAAGAGGACAAGAGAATTGGCTTCCAACAAGGCTATAGAGCCGTGGCTGAACGGCTACGAGCTGAAATCAGTGTGCAAGGTTCAAATAATGATGCATCTGAGCCACAGGTAAATAAGCTAAATGAAATTTATTTCAAATTGAATACTTTACCAATTAGTCTATTTGATGTTAAGTTCTAATATAAAGTGAGTATATCTGTTTTAAGAAACAATGATAACAATGTGTAGGATATTGGAATGCAGCTTGACAATCCTTCTACACAATCTATGCATAATGAAGGTTCGCATGATGTGCATCCTAGTGGTGGAGGTATACATTTGCTATTAAAATTTTTATATGTAATTACAATTGGTGTTTGGATTAATGTAACATTTTGTATAGCAACTGTAGAGGATCGAGGGGTCGGTGCTCATGAGCATGTTGAGGTTGAGTCTAGACAAAATGATGTGGCCAGATCAGGTAATTAAAGAGCGCCACAGTTATGTTCTTTAAAATAATTAAATACTTGTAACAATTATAATTAAATATTTTAAATTTAACTCTTTTATTTGTTATTGTAGAGGACCCCCCTTTGTAGCAGCATAGGAATTTGAGATCATCAAGAACAGAGAACAAAACAACTGATGAGGGGGGTATTGATGATAACACTGATGCTCCTCTTAGAGCTTACATAGAAAAAAAATTAGAAAGAGAAAAAAGAAATGATTGTCATCTAAATACCTTAATTGATAATGACTGAATTTTATGTCTCAATGAATTTAATTATGTGCTAATGAATGTTCATAAATTATGTGTTTATTTTCATATTGATGAATGTTGCATGTTAACGAATCTAATGTGTTAATGAATGTTATCATGTGATATTGATTGAATGTTACATTTTATTAATAATTGAAAGAATGAATGTATGTTAGATGTTAATGGGGAATGTAGAGTGATGTTAGGGGGAGGGGGGTGGGGCCAAATGAGCTTCCACCTTCACGTGGTTGGCCCTGTTTAGTAGAGAATATTAAACTATATTCTCGAAACAAAGTGAAGCTCAATAAGATACTAAATGAGTCAAAATGGTTATCAAGGTCCTCTATCCATAAGATACTTGTAGTCAAAATGGTTATTAATAAGATACTTGTAGTCAAAATGGTTATCTAGGTCCTCTATCCATTCCATAAGTTCTTCACCATTCAAACTTCCTCCATAACAAGGAATGTGCTCTAGGTTAGTCATGAAGCCTAGTATGGACTCTCTGTCAGATAGAGCCACTATTTCAGAGCCTTTTCTGTGCATTTCCTTCAAGCACTGTACAGTGTACGGATGTGAAAGGGAGGGCAGACCAGTGTGGACATTAGAGTATTTATATCTTATGCTTTGAGAGTTTATTTGGTAGATTCAAGACACCTTATATCAAAGTTATTCCTTTTTCTTATCTGTTGTTTTGTCAAACCCTCATTTTTTGGGTTATTGCATTCAAATGGCCTTAACTTGCAAATAAACCATAGGATATCCTCTGTTCTTTGTAAAATGCAAGTTAAGGGGGTTTATTTTCATATTTTAAAAGCTTTGGAACAGGATACTAAGCCAGAGAATTTCGAGAGCAAGCCCTAGGTCAAGAATCTCAATGTTCTTGACTAGGAGTTGATGGATTATGCAAGATCAGAGGGTAGCGGCAAGTAAAGGACCTCAAACCTTGTTGAATCTAGATCTTTAGAGCATGGTGGACATCTTCAAACTCTGATCTTGGTTTCATGCACCCATTTTCAATGCCTTGTTTTGGAACCCACACCCAAAGGCATGCATTAGGTCTGCGGACTCAATAAGGACATTGATATGCTGGAGTGGAGTCAGGGTCTGGGAGTTGGAGGATTGTTAGAAATTCAAAAAGGGTACTCAAAAAACATATAAGTTCATAAGGTCCTTTGTCAAATTGAAGAGTTATTGCTGCAGAACAAGTTTTGGAGACCTACTAGAGTCACTAGGTCTATTTGGACCCGTTTGGACCACGACACACAGTAGCATCTACAGAGAAGAAGTTTGGTATGCAATGGTCTTGAAACCTCCTAAGAAATTCTTGGTATGCATTTGTGTGGTGCAAAAGCTTCGTTGAAAGAGAAAAAGAAGAAAAGAATAGAAATGATTTTTTTTCTTTTTATGTCATATACTGTAACCAGCTACTTATAACTTGCAAAAATTATTATAACCATTTGAAATTGAAACTTAGTTTAATGTGAAACTGAGAACTGCTTTATTAGAGCTTTCTATGATTTAGATTCAGACATCAAGAACATTGTTTGCCTAATATTGTGATTAATGTTTATTTATTAATATCTCATACTGACAAACAATTGATAATTGTAGGGAAAACGTCATTGGGGGTCTTTGAGGATCCACCAGAAGCCAAGGAGAAAATGTATTCAAATGCTAAAGATGGTGTAACATTCCTTACAGCTGTTGAACCTTGCTGTGTAGATCATCTCCGATTCTCCAAGTTCAACAGTACTGTGGTATTCCTTTGGATACTTCTAATGGTAAATTTCAGACATCAAGTTCTTTTCGTATGAAACTACTACATTTGTAATCTGTAGTTTTAAACTTTTAGTTTATAAATGTTCATCATCTTTAGTTCGTATGCTGCCATTTCAAGTATGATTAATGAAGTTACCTTTATCACAGGATGAAAGTGAGCAGTCAGCATACTGGTACGGAGCTGGCAGCATTAATACGGTGACTAGGGCATTGTTTAATGGTGGTATTGTGTTTTCCCGTATTTAGGGCATCGGCCTTTTGAAGCATTGCCTTCATCTTTCTTAAGTCTGAGTTTTAAGTTTGTTTATCTCTCTCGGCGCTGTTGAAAATACAAATGACAACGTTCTTGTTTGTTTTTCCCTTATATCCCGATGTGATTTTGCGGAGGGTTACGACGCTGTTGAAAACACAAATGAAAACACAAATCCCTTGTGTAATTGCCACTTGAAGGAGGACAGTCACTGTAAAGACAACATGATAATGTACACTTACAGTGAGTGTACATTATCATGTTGTCTTTAGAGTGACTATCCTCATTTGTTGAAGAAGAAAAGCATTAATGTGGCTGAATAGCAATACATTCAAGTGGCAATCACACAAGGGACAGTCATTGTGAGATGTCCTCATTTGTGACTGTCCTTACAGTGAGTGTACATTATCATGTTGTCTTTAGAGTGACTGTCCTCATTTGTTGAAGAAGAAAAGCATTAATGTGGTTCAATAGCAATACATTCAAGTGGCAATTACACAAGGGACAATAGATCACTGTGAGATGTCCTCATGTGTGACTATCCTTGTCACAAATGAGGACATCTCACAATGACTGTCCCTTCTATAATTGCCACTTGAATGAGGACAGTCACTGTAAAGACAACATGATAATGTACACATACAATGAGTGTACATTATCATGTTGTCTTTACAGTGGCTGCCCTCATGTTGTATATTCTTCTCTGTAGATGCTACTATGTGCTAGGGAACTTCTTAGAACTGTTGGTATATTCTTACAACTTGTTACACCTGGGATATTCTTCTCTGTAGATGCTACTGTGTGCTGTGGTCCAAACGGGCCCATAAATGTGGTTGAATAGCAATACATTCAAGTGGCAATTACACAAGGGACAGTCACTGTGAGATGTCCTCATGTGTGATTGTCCTTGTCACAAATGAGGACATCTCACAGTGACTATCCCATTGTGTAATTGCCACTTGAATGAGGACAGTCACTGTAAAGACAACATGATAATGTACACAAGTACCATGAAGGTAGTTGCAAGTTAGGGCTGTTTCATTGCATACCCGAAACAATGAAGATGTTACGGTCCACAAAATGTTTGTGCTTGAAAGATGAACAAATAAAATTAAACTTCTAAATAACCAAAGCCGCTAACAATAAATTCAACACAGATATGTCCTCATCTCTGGGTATTTTAGCTCTGTAATAGCTGAATACCAGATTACATAATAATGACAAAAGAAAAATAAACCCAACGTACTCAGAAATTGTAGCTATGATTTCGCGGAGGGAATCTCTCTCGGCACTGTTGAAAATACAAATGACAACGTTTCTCTACATTATCATGTTGCCTTTACAGTGACTGTCCCTTGTGTAATTGCCACTTGAAGGAGGACAGTCACTGTAAAGACAACATGATAATGTACACTTACAGCCCGTGTACATTATCATGTTGTCTTTAGAGTGACTATCCTCATTTGTTGAAGAAGAAAAGCATTAATGTGGCTGAATAGCAATACATTCAAGTGGCAATCACACAAGGGACAGTCACTGTGAGATGTCCTCATTTGTGACTGTCCTTACAGTGAGTGTACATTATCATGTTGTCTTTAGAGTGACTGTCCTCATTTGTTGAAGAAGAAAAGCATTAATGTGGTTCAATAGCAATACATTCAAGTGGCAATTACACAAGGGACAATCGATCACTGTGAGATGTCCTCATGTGTGACTATCCTTGTCACAAATGAGGACATCTCACAATGACTGTCCCTTCTGTAATTGCCACTTGAATGAGGACAGTCACTGTAAAGACAACATGATAATGTACACATACAATGAGTGTACATTATCATGTTGTCTTTACAGTGGCTGCCCTCATGTTGTATATTCTTCTCTGTAGATGCTACTATGTGCTAGGGAACTTCTTAGAACTGTTGGTATATTCTTACAACTTGTTACACCTGGGATATTCTTCTTTGTAGATGCTATTGTGTGCCGTGGTCCAAACAGGCCCATAAATGTGGTTGAATAGCAATACATTCAAGTGGAAATTACACAAGGGACAGTCACTGTGAGATGTCCTCATGTGTGACTGTCCTTGTCACAAATGAGGACATCTCACAGTGACTGTCCCTTGTGTAATTTCCACTTGAAGGAAAAAAGCAGTAATGTGGTTCAATAGCAATGTATTCAAGCGGCAATTACACAAGGGATAATCACTCTGAGATTTCCTCATTTGTGACTATCCTTACAGTGAGTGTACATTATCATGTTGTCTTTACAGTGACTGTCCTCATTTGTTGAAGGAAAAAAGCATTAATGTGGTTCAATAGTGATGCAGAGTAGGCAGGGCTTTTAGAATATACAAATATACATCCTTAACTCTCATTCCACCAAGGAAGAAGGAATTCCAATGGTTGAAACGTGAGTTAAGGTCTTTACATCAGTCAAACCCTGAAAATGAGGGTTTGTAAACAATGCACAGAAAATTTGAAATAACTTAGATATAAAACAAAGAGAATCAATCAAACCAACTTCCAAAGCATCAGATGTCACTATTACAACTTCCAGGAAAATTTTATCATCCAACCACCATCCGTACAGCCGTACAGAGTTCATTTTTCACCAGAAATGCACTAAAACAGGGTTATTTTTATTTTTTATGAAAGCAAAATGATTACAATACTGGTTCTCTGTCTGTCTTCGACCATTTGAAGCCTAAAATAGGCTCTCCAAACATTGGTTCAACCATCTAGGTGGTTAGAACAGTTTATCGAACAAATGTCAACTTTGCTAAGCAACTTTTAAAGTTGCATTACAACTTTGCAAACAACTTTGCCGAGAAGGTTAAAAATGTGTTGTGAAACTTTAGGAACCTTATTAAAGTTATTTTGGACCTTCAAACTTCTTAACAACATCTAAAAGACACCTAATAAACACTTACTATGCTCATTTCATCCAAGGACTCAAAAGATGCCCAAGGTTTATAAGTCACCAAGGGGTCTTGTGTCCAACAAGTGGATGTTTATAAGGAGATAAAATCAATCCTTAATATTTATTACAAACCAAGAAAACATCTAAAACTCCTATTCTAATTTATTGTCATTCAAAAAGACTCTGATTTGTCATTCAAAAAGACTCTGATTTGTCAATCAAAAGGACCTTTCACCAGTCAATCCTTCAAAGCTCCAAGGTGAAAATCTTATGTTCCAATTGATAGGATTTGACTCCTTGGCTTCATGGCAACTTCCTTCAATCATGGTGTCTTTGGCTTGCATTAGGGATGCCCCTGCATCAAATAGCAATGCATTCAAGTGGCAATTACACAAGGGACAGTACATGCCCATTAAAGTTGGTGTTTTGTTATCCAGCATGACAATGGAGACAACATACTCTGTGTCAATTTTACTGATCAAATTTCCCTCTGCCAGGTAAAGCAACAATCTGGGTATGATAAGGTGAAATTTTGTAGTCCTTTTGGGTATGATAACAGTTCCAGTTTCCAATAAGATGGTTCATTTTTATAATCTAGCTTCAATTTCTCTTGTGAAAATCTTTTTTTCATTTTATGGGTGGTAAAATATAATTATTATGCTAGAGGTGTGTACTTATGGATGATAATGAAACAAAATGATAAGATTTAAGACTCTTGTTTTTTTTTTAAATAGCAATTTAAGTTTCCTTCTATTATAAATTACTATTTTTCTATTTTTTAATGTATCTTTCCAGATCTTTTATATCAATTTTATTTATGAAATATAAATATATTAATAATGTTTTAGTGTTTTTAGGATTAGTTTATATCAATTCTATGTATCATCATTCGTCATTCAATTGTCAGTATTATTAATTTAGACTGTGCAATTGTAGAACTACTCGAATATGGGTTGGATGGATACTCAAGCAGGGGAACCCTCCTCAAATATCTCAAGCAGTGAACTTGGAAAAATGTGTCCTGAAGGAACCCTTTCCATCAGAGAGATAAAAGTACAAACAAGTAAAAGAAGCAGGCTCTGCAAATATGTTTTTGAGAAGAAAAATGATAGATTATTCGAGTATGGTTCATGAGGTATATCTAAAAAGACATTTTTTTTCTTATTATAATAAAAGAGGAAGTTGTGAATGTCAAAGTTGAGTGAAAAAAATATTATTTTCATCAAATTTTGTTAGGCTTGCTTTTGGGAATAGTTTCTTACAATATTGCTATTAAGATTTTTATTGTGTAGTTTTTAGATTAGGTTTATAAAATTATATTTCATGAGTAGTGATTCATATTAATCAATTAACGATACTTTTGGAAGGTATTTTCAATGTGTCAAATTTTGATATTTTTACAAGAATTAGATTGTGTAATTTTTTTAATTAAAGTCATTGACTCATATTTCATAAATAATAGTTCTCATGAATCCATCTCTTATAAGATTGAATAGTCTATTTAGGAAGTATTTCTGATAGTATGTCAAATTATGATATTACTATTACCATTAGATTGCATGGCTTTGAAGTCAACCTCGTTGACCCATATTCTTCTCTGTAGATGCTACTATGTGCTAGGGAACTTCTTAGAACTGTTGGTATATTCTTACAACTTGTTACACCTAGGATATTCTTCTCTGTAGATGCTACTATGTGCCGCGGTCCAAACAGGCCCATAAATGTGGTTGAATAGCAATACATTCAAGTGGCAATTACACAAGGGACAGTCACTGTGAGATGTCCTCATGTGTGACTGTCCTTGTCACAAATGAGGACATCTCACAGTGACTGTCCCTTGTGTAATTTCCACTTGAATGAGGATAGTCACTGTAAAGACAACATGATAATGTACACATACAATGAGTGTACATTATCATGTTGTCTTTACAGTGGCTGCCCTCATGTTGTATATTCTTCTCTGTAGATGCTACTATGTGCTAGGGAACTTCTTAGAACTGTTGGTATATTCTTACAACTTGTTACACCTGGGATATTCTTCTCTGTAGATGCTACTGTGTGCTGTGGTCCAAATGGGCCCATAAATGTGGTTGAATAGCAATACATTCAAGTGGCAATTACACAAGGGACAGTCACTGTGAGATGTCCTCATGTGTGACTATCCTTGTCACAAATGAGGACATCTCACAGTGACTGTCCCTTGTGTAATTGCCACTTGAATGAGGACAGTCACTGTAAAGACAACATGATAATGTACACAAGTACCGTGAAGGTAGTTGCAAGTTAGGGCTGTTTCATTGCATACCCGAAACAATGAAGATGTTACGGTCCACAAAATGTTTGTGCTTGAAAGATGAACAAATAAAATTAAACTTCTAAATAACCAAAGCCGCTAACAATAAATTCAACATAGATATGTCCTCATTTCTGGGTATTTTAGCTCTGTAACAGCTGAATACCAGATTACATAATAATGACAAAAGAAAAATAAACCCAACGTACTCAGAAATTGTAGCTGTGATTTCACGGAGGGAATCTCTCTCGGCACTGTTGAAAATACAAATGACAACGTTTCTCTACATTATCATGTTGCCTTTACAGTGACTGTCCCTTGTGTAATTGCCACTTGAAGGAGGACAGTCACTGTAAAGACAACATGATAATGTACACTAACAGCCCGTGTACATTATCATGTTGTCTTTAGAGTGACTATCCTCATTTGTTGAAGAAGAAAAGCATTAATGTGGCTGAATAGCAATACATTCAAGTGGCAATTACACAAGGGACAGTCACTGTGAGATGTCCTCATTTGTGACTATCCTTACAGTGAGTGTACATTATCATGTTGTCTTTATAGTGACTGTCCTCATTTTTTGAAGGAAAAAAGCATTAATGTGGTTCATTAGCAATGTATTCCCAGCATCTGTACCTACATCTCTCTTATATACTACAAGTTTCTTGCCATCAGAAATTGCAGTTCCCTCACGTGACATTGATGGTGAAGTGTTCTTTTCAAAACCATCATCTGTGGTTACCACTGCTCCTATTTTAGGCAATAAGTTTGTTGCATTCCATGAGCCATTGGTCAAGTTTCTTCTACGAGCTTCTGATGCCTCAAAATCTAAGCAGCGCCTACGCATGCCTCGTTGTGGTTGATTATCATTCTGTACATGAATTATAATGAGTAATCAGTTTTGGGCCTTGGAATCTTGTATGTAACATGCACAGGCATTTCATGGCTAAATGAATCTATTTTAAAAGCATCAACTTTTCTTACATGATGCTGGATACATAAGTAGAACAAGCGTATATCAAATTGGAAGCAATCAGAACTCCACAATGACATATTATTTAGAGTACTCTTCAGTTTAAGTAATAATGCATATATTGACACTGTAAAGACAACATGATAATGTACACTCATTGTAAAGACAACATGATAATGTACACTCACTGTAAGGACAGTCACAAATGAGGACATCTCACAGTGACTGTCCCTAGTGTAATTGCCACTTGAATGTATTGCTATTCAGCCACATTAATGCTTTTCTTCTTCAACAAATGAGGATAGTCACTGTAAAGACAACATGATAATGTACATTATCATGTTGTCTTTACAGTGACTATCCTCATTTGTTGAAGAATAAAAGCATTAATGTGGCTGAATAGCAATACATTCAAGTGGCAATTACACAAGGGACAGTCACTGTGAGATGTCCTCATTTGTGACTATCCTTACAGTGAGTGTACATTATCATGTTGTCTTTACAGTGGCTGTCCTCATTTGTTGAAAGAAAAAAGCATTAATGTGGTTCATTAGCAATGTATTAAATAAATTTATTTTTTTAATCCACCCACGGGCGTCGCAATTGCGACGGGAACCCGTCGTAATGCGATGCAGGCACCCGTCGCAATTGCTTGGGAGGCCCGTCGCGATTGCGACGGCCCTCCGAAGCCATGCGACGGGGGGGCGACACCCATGCCGCTAACAAATCTTAGCCACATTGCGACGGGCTATGTGTCGCAATTACGATGGCTACCCATAGACGTCGTAATTTGCGACTAAAAAATAGCGACGTCTATGGGTGTTGCTATTGCGACACATAGCCATCACAAAATGCCCCCAAATGTATTAGTGATGTATTCTAAGTGATCATACAACTGAAGCTACAAACATTAACACTTTCTATTTTCCTTGTTCTCTTTGTTTCTCAATACTTCTCCCAAGTACCTCCGCCAGTAAAATAAATAAAAAAGGGGGTAACTGGATCCTAATGATGTAGCCCTCAAGAGGTAGAAAATAATCCCTGGAGGCCACCATTGACCAAAAGAGACGTTCTATAATATTGTATCATACTTTTAATATAGTCAATCCAATTTCTCCTAAAACCAAAGCTTTCCAAAACTTTAAAAAGAAAGGACCTGTCCACCTGATCATACTCTTTTATGATATCCACCTTCAAAATAATAGCACTCTTCTTACTAGTGGTGATGGATTGAATTATCTCATGCACCATAATAATACCATCCACAATTTGCCTCCCTAGGGTGAAACTAGTTTGTTCTAGAGAAATGAGCTTGTCCAAGACTTTTTTCAACCAATTAGCAATAATTTTTGAGATGATCTTGTAGGTGGTATTACAAAAATAAATCAGTAAAAAATCCTCAAGCTTTTGTGCTTTTTCTTTTTTTTGAAATAAGAGTAGACAGAGAGTTATTGAAATCCTTCAGAACAAATCTACAATATCTTGATTCCTCAACCACCCCAAGCAACTCCTTACTGATTACATTCCAGAACTTGTGATAGAAGAAAGCCTAAAAACCATCAGGACCTAATGTCTTGTCTCCATAAATTCCAAAAATAGCCTCTCTCAACTCCTTCATACTGACCTTTGCAATCAGCATGTTGTTATCTATCTCAAAAAGAGAGGGTCCAATGGCATTTAGAATGTCTTCCCTTTGCACCACATATTCAAAATCCTCCGCACTCCAAAGTCGAGAGAAATAATCCACAATCATATCATTAATCTCCTGGGTATCAGTAATATCTCTACCTTGAGGGGTTTGTAGTTTAAAAATCTTGTTAATTAACCTTCTTGTTTAACAGAGCAGTGGAATTTATTTTTGTCTCCATCTCTCAGCCAAGTTTCTCTTGACTTTTATTTCTAGAAAACTTCCTCATGTGCTAATAGTTATCCATACTTCCTCATAAGACCCTTTTCAATCTCAAATCCAACCTCATCCATACCATCTTTACTAACCTTGTTATTTAACACCACTATCTAGCCTTCAATAACCTATTTATCCTTAAATATGTTCTTAAAGTGGTCCATGTTCCAGATCTTTAGAAGATTCTTGATGCGTTGCAACTTTTTAAAAAATTTGAAACTCATATTACCTTCTACCATTGGTGTCAAAATCCACCAATCCCTAACCATCTCAAAAATCCTTCCTCCCGTAACCACATTTGTTCAAACTTGAAAGGATTTCTACTTGGTGTACCATCTTTGACAACCTTAACCAACATAGGATAGTGGTCCAAGGAAGAGAAAGGTAGGATCTCTGCTTCAAATACCACCTACAAATGGCCCCAATCTCCTCCAACAAAAATGATCCAATCTCTCTGCAATACCAGAGAAACCAGCTCTATGGTTAGACCAAGTAAATTTTCCCTTCTTCAGTCTAATCTCCCAAAGCCCAAAGTTTTCCACAAAATCCTAAAAAACCCTTTGAAATCTTCCCAATCTATCAATACCACCTCTCTTATTTGCCAGTTCAAGAGTAGCATTGAAGTCTCCTACCAAAATTACACTCTCTTTCTAATCGACTTGCAAACTTCTGTCAATTTATTCCAAATCTCCTTCTTGGCCTTTGAGCTTGTTGGTTTGTACATATAAATCATATAGAACCTCACATTCTACAATAAAAACTGAGCATTAATCATTATCTAGTTATGCCCTTATCTACCAAATCCACTTTAACCGATCTAGGAATCCATAAGAATCCTAGACCCCCAAAGGCACCAATAGAGTCCACAAAACATCTAGACTACTGAAATCTAACCCCTAATAATCTAGCAGCCACCTCCTTACTCACTTTAGTTTCCTGTAAACACACAATATATGGTTTAGTTTGATCAAAGTATGATTTGATCAAATGCCTTTTTTCAAGGTCATTTCAACTCCCGAAATTCCATGTTAGGAGACTCATTGTTCCCCAAGAAGGAAAAGGTCCCTCCCGGATCTCAATTTCCTCTATCCTTTCATACCACCAGCTTCTTCCAACAATTTTTGGACTGATTTCCTACCTCTTTTCTTACTACCTTTGATACTCTTAGATCCTTCAACTATCTCCTTTTGAAGTGATCTAGGGGTAAGAACTATATCCTCATCTGTAGACTCCTTAGCTGAGGCATTAACATAATCAAAATATTCCTCTACACTTGTAAGCTTTGGAAGAAATCCAAGACACATGACCTCTCTAGGAGGTGAAGCCTGGATATCTTTGAAAATAACCTCTACATTATTGTCTTCCTCTAGAAACACTGCCTTATGCTCTTGATTACTTATAGTTGTCTCCAAACCTAGCACCTCACTATTACTGTTATCCTAACCTCTCCAACCTTCTGCAAGAAAAGATGAATGACCCAATTCTTGTTGAAAGTCTAACCTAGTAGTATGTAGGGATCCCTCCTCCACTTCCTTATCCCTATGTGGAATGAGAACTGTCTCAGCAATGAAAGAATTACCCAGTGCATCATTTCTTCCACCCTCCACTTGAGAATCTACCATTGGTTCCATCTTCTTCTTACTGATAACATCTTGCAACTATGCTTTCTCATGAGGGATGCTATCAAAAATCTTGATTTCCACTTATGTTGTGGGCTTATTGGGGTCTCTATCATTCATATCCAAGCCAAGGCAATCCAAAACTTCCTCCACAGATTACACCATGTCATCCTTGTGACCTTTATGCTGAGAGGCCCAAGCTAAAAGTGTTTCCCCTAAACATTCTTCTTTATCTTTACCTTTATCTTGAGACATGCACTCTTCTTGGCCATGACCCCATCTCTTGCACTTCTCACATTTTTCCATAATTTCTTCCACCTTAATATCCTATCACCAATAACCTTCTGAGGTATGAATCTCAATCACATGAGGTAACAAAGGTTGGGGTTTCCATGCAATACAAATGTGTGCATACAAACTAAAGTCCTTTTTGTATATTCCTTTATCCTTACAAATATGTTTTCCTAGTCTATCCCCTATTTGTTTGAAAATCTCCTCATGCCAATATTCATGGGGGAGATTGTACAGTCTAACCTGAATGGGAATTTATTCAATAGATGCTTTCTTAGGGTTAAAATTAGGAGACCAGTCCCTAATATAAAATCCTATCCCACCCATCATAAAAGGACCAATGAATAGAATGTGTTGTTTTTCATGTTTGTTTCTTGCTTTGATAAAGAAGAAACCATTTGTCATAGATTTGAGAATAAAATTCTCACCCTAGTTTTCACTGACCCATTGACAAATCCTTGAGTACACTAGCCACCCACCACCCCCATTTCAAAAAGAAATTCATCTCCCTCAAAGATCTAACACTCTCCTACCATACCTCAAAGTCTATTCTAATATCTGTGGCCCTTTTTTTTGTTGTCTACAGATCTGATGGAATCATATCCTTAGCTATGATATGTCATTTTGGGATCCACTTTTGATTCCCATTATCATTTTTCTTCTAACTGAGGCTTGTGAAAACCCTTGTGTCCCCTCATTTAGAGCCTCTGTTTCAACTTGCATTTGATTTCTTTTTGAAAGCCCTACCTCTTCCTCAAATTTTAGAGACTCCCAAGCCCATTGTGGAGGGTACCATGGAATATTTCATCCCCTTCTACCAACCAAACAACCTCCATTGAGATGCCACCCTCCATGATTTTCCATTCTTTGAAACCCTGAACCTCTCCTCCACTTCACCATAAATATTAATGCAAGAATGATATTATTGATAATGGACTTGATTGAATTGATCAATGAATGAATAGATTAAAAATAGAAGACTTTTATTGTTAGTGCAAAGGAGAAGAATCAAATTACTAATTTCAGGTAGTGTAACAACACTAAAATTAGTCACGAAAGGTCATATATAAATTGAATATTGGATACACAATTATGTATTAATTTTCACTTTCACTCTAGTATTATATGTGGTATATACACATAAGAATAAAGAGTAGTCTATAAAGCATAATTGCCATGATAGAAAGTTTTAATTCATTGGGAAGCTCAATAAACATTAGGAAATAATAATTTTCAATAGAAAGGGTAAGCATTCAATAGGAATTGAAAATGTCAGACCAGATCAATTTAAATTGACTGGTCCTTAAAATATGGATCCAACAAGATTTGAACCATATCTGGCTTGATTTGATAACAATGCCCTAAAGTAGATATTGTAAAGGGTTTAATAAAGGAATGTAAAAAATTCAGCTAAATTCAATTTTTTGGTGAATGAAACTCCCCTATTAGAATCATCATATGTTTCTTTCCTAACTATGAAACATTAAAATCTACTTGAACATGTTGGTATATCCCATGCTTTAATGGTTGATAGGTCAAGTTTAGTTCCTTAATTTTTATGATGAATACGTCTACATAACCTTTCTCTGACTTTGATTTCTCTTAATGCTCTATTTGCAGATCAAACTTACAAAGATGTTGGAATCTACAAAAAATTTCTATCTCATCATTCTCTTCATTAGAAATGTGAAGAAATAATAAAGTCTTCTAGTGAAATTTGATTGGATAGTTCAGGAATATTTAAAGTGCCTCCAAAAAAATTTGTTTTTGTCTTATGTATCCCACATCAGATATGAAAATTTTGTAAATTTTACATACAAATATTATATTTTATACTATAGGAAAATCCCTTTTGATTATATTCATAATGAAACAAGTAAATTATGATTCACTCATCCTTCTTGTAATAGCATACAAATTAGGTAATAGAGAGAACAAGGTTGATTATGACTATGGAAATTCACTTCACCCTTGACATTGGCATATGCCCAAACACTCAATAAATAAAACAAATCATGAGTACTATTAATGTGTATGTCTAATTGTTTTGATGCACTTGCTACATTAATGTATGTCTCTTGAAATGTGTGTTGTCTTGTGTTACAATATTCATTATGTTTTTGTCTACTAGTTGTCCAAACTCAAAAAAACAAGCTCCAGTAGGAAAAACTTGTTGGAAGATTGTTGAGCATGTTAGAGTTTGGTACTTGGGTGTGCTGACATTAATATTTTTTCATTGATGTCAACATACTAAAAAAAAAATTAGAAAGTGTGTTGAGTATGCTCATTGAAGAGGATTTTAGTTGATCAGATGATATGTTGAAGATCTTGAGTTGCGATCATGAGGTGTTATTCATAGTTGTCTATATATGGTATACAGAGGTTCACAAAAGTTTGAATGACAGTTTAAGTGAGGTGTGATCGATTTGTTGGTTGTTTATGCTACAGTGTTCCTATGTATAATAGATGATTATTTGGTTCATCATGTCTTGGATTTGATGTTTCAGAGGTTATGAAGCTAATGGTTACATGGTGCCTTATCATTGTGTTCACAACTAGTGTTGTTCATGATTCAAAGTACAATAAGCTATCTTTTTGGTGTTCTTGGATTGTGTGATGATCGTGATGTTGGTCTGCATTATTTGAGGTGATTGGATTTTCTGCTTTGGTAGTGTGTTGGCATTTCTTCATTTAGGTCCTAGTCGACTTTATGGAGTAATGTGTTGTGATTATTCATTTTTTCTTGGAGACATGGAATTATGTTCGTGGTTGAAGATTTGGGTCCTATCTAAGTCTTGGCCGACTTTATTTGGATTGCACTAGAGATTGAGCATAATTTTTATATATTTTATTGTAATAGGTCTTAACCAACCTAGTGGTTGATTATTATTTGTAATAGGTATAAATAAGAAATGATTTTGTAATTGTGAGAAGAGGATGAATAGAGTGCGTATTTGTATTACACACTTAAGGTAGAGTTTGTAATTCATTGGAACTTGTTTGGCATAGGAGATGTTATTTGTTAGTTTGGTTGTAATGGACTATATGTCCACTATATTATAATTGAAGATAGATTGGTGAGCCCAACTAAGGGCCATATCACATATTGTATTGTAAAAAGTGTGCTCTAGAAAGTGAGCCTATAGATTGAAATTTTATCTTAATCAAACAATAATTTTATTAGAATACATTCATCTAGTGAGTTTGAATCCTACTAGGATTTTCCCTTAATCGGGTTTCCTCGAGAAAAAATCTTGGTGTTCTATGTTATATGTTTTGGATCTTGCATTATTGTTTATCTTTTAGATATAAGTGGATAAATTAGAATTAAAACTATTAGGTGTACACAAATGATTCACCCCCCCCCCCCCTCTCTCAGTTGTGATTTCCTCCTTTTAGGCATAATAATTGGTATGAGAGCCTAGTCCTTTTGAAGAAACTTGACCTCTTGAGGGAGATCCTTCATGGAAAGTATGAGAAAATAGAGTCCAAATTTTTATGGAAGAAACTACCTAATTTGGTAGGATCAAATGACTACCTACGTGATATGCATGGGAAAAGGAGATGAATACTAGAATATCATTGAGAAGCCTTATGCTATTCTGAATGACCTAAAAAATGATCCTATAGATGAAAAGAATAAATTCAAGGAAAAAATGTTAGCAAAGGAAGCCTTGATCAATGCCTTATCTGATTCATACTATTCACACATTTATGGTTTGAGAACTACACATAAGGTATGGAAAAAATTAGAAACTATTTACGAGGGTGACACATATGTTAAGCAAGATAATTTGTAGGGACTAAAAGAAAAATATGAAGGTGAGTGAAGGTGAAACTACCTCATTCTACTTGCAGAGAGAAAATGATCTGATTTTTGAAATCAAATGTGTTGGTGGGAACCTTGATAGATAATGAGGTTGTAGATAAGATTATGATATCTTTTCCCACATGTTATAGTGAGAAAGTTTCTGATATTCAGTAATTAAGAACTATAAGACCTATTTCAAGAGAAGTTTTGCTAGGAAGATTTTGTGCCTATGAAATGAATACACTTAGTAAGGAACTTCTGAAGGTTCAGACTACATTCAAAGCTAGTGTGACTAAGTATGACCAGGGAGAAATCTCTACAAAGATGAAATTAAAACACTATGATAAGGATTGGGAAGAGATCATGGAAGAATAAAGGAAGATTGATGAACTTGAAGCCTTGATTGCGAAAAGTATACCTAAGGGCTCTGATAAGTATGGAGTGTTACATTTGAAATGCTTCAATTATAATAAGATTGGTCATATTGCATCTACATGTCCAAACAAAAACTAAAAGGATATTAGAGATAAATCTAAGAAATATCATCCTAAGGGTCATAAAAATTTTTATGTTGTTGAAGAAGTGACTAATGATGAGTTTGTTTCTAGTGAGGAATAAATTATGTTTATTTCTATTAAAGAAGATAATCTTAATGAAGAAAAAGAATTGGTTTCACGAGTTATTAAAATAGATGAATGGGTTATTGATAGTGGATGCTCACATCATATGACTGGTCATAAGGATAATTTTGTAAAGCTTGAGGACTATGATGGTGGTATTATTAGATTTGGTAACAATACTCCTTGTTTGATGAAAGGAATAGGATCTATTACTCTTGATGGTAAAAATAGTATTGAGGATGTCTTGTATGTTGAATGTTTAAGTCATAATTTTTTGAGTGTTGGACAACTATTGGATAAAGGTTACATATTGGAATTCATGGATGGAATCTGCAAGATCATTGGAAGTACAGGAAAGCTTATTGCATCAGGTACACATATTGTTGGTAATCTATTTCATTTGAGAGTTGTTGAGAATAAATGTTTGATTTCTATGATTGTTGATAGTGGGTTATAGCATAAAAGATTTTGTCATGTGAACATTGATAATATGGTGAAAGTTAGCAGTACTCATGATGTAGAAGATTTTTCTAAACTGATGAAGTCTAACAATATGTGCAAAGAATGTTAATTGGGTAAGCTAACTAGATCTACTTTTAAGAATAAGACATATTCTTAAAATGGATTATTGGATTTGGTACATATAGATCTATGTGGTCCTAGTATGACAAGAATCTATTACAGTGACATATATTTTATGCTATTTTTTATGACTGTTCAAGAATGATGTGGGTTACATTTTTTAAAGAGAAATCATAATCTTTTTTAAAAAAATTAGATATTCAAGATAAAGGTGGAAATTGAAAATTGAAGAATATTGAAGTGTGTAAGATCAGATAGAGGTGAATAATATACATCTGGTAAGTTTTATGCATTTTATGAAGAATATGGGATGAAGAGATAGACTTATGCTTTGTGAACCCCATAGTGGAATGGTGTTGTTGAGAAAAGGAATAGGACTATCCTAGACACAACTAGGACTATGATGATTCAAGGAAATGTTCCATATATCTATTGGAGAGAAGAAGTGTGCACCACAATATATACTTTGAACCAAGTACAGATTAAGCAAGGAACTGGTAAGACTCCTTATGAACTATGGTATGGTCATATTTCTATAGTGAAATATTTTAGAATTCTTGGAAGTAAATGCTACATTAAGAGAGATGAGGATACTGAAAAGTTTGATTCTAGAAGTGATGAAGGAATATTTATAGGGTATTATACAAAAATAAAATCATATAAATGTTACAACTATAGGCTGAAGAAGATTTTTGAAATTGAAAATGTCAAAGTTGATGAGAATGTGCAAAGATAAGAAAGAACTTTCATATATGACATGACTAAAGAAGACAATTAGATTATGGAAGTGCAAAATTAGAATCAGGATGTAGTGGAAGAGCAAAAAGAACTTGAGGAAAATGATGTGGATATTAACATAGAAGGGTATACTACATAGCCTACACTAAAAACTCCATAGTATGTAATGATTAATCATTCTGAAGATTTCATTATTGGTGATAAGAATAGAGGTTTCAAACTAGAGGAAGAATTGCTAGAGATAAAACATGTCTGCTATTTGAATTTGAGACTAGAGATGTTAAGCATGTAATAATGAGATTTGAATGAAAGAAATGAGAGAGGAACTTGATCAAATTGAAAAGAACAAGACTTGGATTATTGTTCCTAGACCTATTGATTAAAATGTGGTTGGTACTAATTGGGTATTTAGAAACAAGCTAAATTAAGATAGTAAAGTGGTTCAGAACAAAGCAAGATTGGTATGAAAAGGATATTCACAAATGGAAGATATTGTTTTTATAGACACCTTTTCTCTTGTAGCTAGACTTTAATCTATTAAATTAATTCTTGCATGTGCAACTTATAGAAAAATTAAGTCTATTAGATGGATGTTAAGTCTGCATTCTTAAATGGTGTACAAGAGGAAGGTGTTTATATTGAGCAACCTAATAGTTTTACTCTAACCAAGGAAGGAGATATGGTTTTTAAATTACAAAAAGCTCTACATGGATTAAAGCAAGCTCGTAGATCCTAGTATACTAGATTGGACAAGTATTTGACAAAGATTGGTTTTAGCAAGGGTACTGTAGATAGTAACTTATATTTCAGAGTAATTGATGATAATGTCTTGATTACTGAAGTGTTTGTTGATCATATCATATTTGGTGGTAATGATGAGTTGAGTAGAGATTTTTCTTATGAAATACAAAAATAATTTGAGTTGTCTATAAATAGGTGAAATGAAATTATTTCTTGGATTGCAAATTATATAGCTAGATAAAGGAATCTTTATTACACAGTCCAAGTATGTTAGAGAATTGTTGAATAAATTTGGTATGGAAGATTCAAAGCTAGTAGGAACTCCTATGGTTACTGGTTTCAACTTAATTAAGGATGATGATTCCCCTTGTTCTAATCAAACATTATACAGATCTATGATCAATGGATTGCAATATCTAGCTCATTCTAGACCAGACATATTAAATGTTGTTGGAATTGCTACAAGATTTCAAGTTGAATCGAAGGAATCTCATATGGTTGTTTTCAAGAGAATTTTTAGATACTTGAAGGGTACAATTGACTATGGATTATGGTATGGAAAATATTATGACTTTACTCTATGTGCATACACTAATGCTGATTGCGAAGGTAATGTGGATGATAGAAAAAGTACTAGTGGAGGTGCATTATTTTTGGGTAAGAGACTAGTTTCTTGGACTAGTAAGAAGCAAGATTGTATTTCTCAATCTACTACTAAGGAAGAGTATGTTGCTACTACAATAAACTGTAATCAAGCACTTTGGATGAAGAAAATGTTGAAGGATATAAAGATAGACATCGATGAACCTATTTTTATTCACTGTGATAAATCTAGTGCTATAAATATCTCAAATAATCATGTATTACATTTAAAGACAAAGCATATTTCTATTAAGTATCATGTCTTGAGGGATAAAGTCAGTGAAACGGAAGTGAAATTAGAATTTATGTCTACTAAGGAACATATTGCTAATATTTTTACAAAGCCTTTTCTGAAGGATACATTTGAGTATCTTAGGGAGAAGCTTGGGGTTATGGCCCATCCTGATCAGAACTAATGATGTTAAGGATGGAATCAGTCTAGAAAACATATCAAAATATCATTCACTAGATTGATGACTTTGGGGACTACTCCTTAGGGGGAGAAATCTTATGGCCATTATGGTTTAGCACTAATATTTTTCTATTTTTGTCTTTTGAGGTAGGTTTAGTTATTTTAATGTCTTTGGTCAAAGGGGGAGAGATTGTGTGAAAAATAGAGGTAATTATGCTTGGGAGAGATTGTGTTGAAGCTAGATATTTAGAGTGATCAGGTGGATGTATTGTGACTATACTTTCAGATTGGTCAGGTGGATAGGTAATGTCTTTATGCATTGATCATTTTTTCACTACACACATTGTCATCAATGCCAAAGGAGGAGATTGTTGGAAGATTGTTGAGCCTATCAAAGTTTGGCACTTGGGTGTGCTGACATTAATGTTTCAGCATTGATGTCAACATACTGATTGTTCTTTCAGACAACATTTAATATGTTGAGTGAAGAGGATTTTATTTGATCAAATGATATGTTAAAGATCTTGAGTTGGGATCATGAGGTGTTGTTCAAAGGTGTCTATAGATGCTCTAAAGAGGTTTGCAAAAGTTTGGGTGATAGTTTGAGTGAGGTATGATCAAGTTACTGGTTGTCGATCTTATAGTGTTCCTGTGTATAGTGGATGAGTATTTGGTTCAATATGTCTTGAATTTGATGTTTCAAAGGTTGTGAATCTAAGGGTTACATGACTCTTGATGAAGGATACTCCCCTTAATACCACAAACACATAACAAAAATAGAGAAACAACAACAATATGCAAGAACAGAAAATTGGCTTCTTATTATCTCCACAAATGTGGAATTACAAACTTTCAAAATTACAATATGCAAAGCCACATGGGCATTCCCTTACAATATTCTGTAGGACAAAGCCTCAAATTATTACCTAGATCTACCACTCAAAACTATCCTGAACTGCCTAAGACAACACTACAGACCTTTCTTATATAGGCAATTTCCACTGCTTGAGAAGGTTCTAGAAATTTAGCCTTTTAGGCCGACTAGACATAGAATTATTTATTTTTCACAATTATTACAATAGGGTCGGCTCAAAAGAAATACAAAATATGATTTTAGGTAACCCAACTTCTGGAGGCCATAACTTTTTAACTGTAAGTCTATTTTTCTATTGTAACCACTTTTTGGAAATGCCATGACAAGATCTACAATGCTTAACAAGTGCAAGTGCTAGTCAGCCAGGGGTCGATCATGATTCGGAGCCTCTAAGGCCTTCAAAATTGACCTGAAAGATTTCGTACCCAAAAATCTCAATAACTTCACCAATACTGATGATGTGGCAATGAAACTCAACCGGTAGGCTGAAATGACTAGGAAGAACCTCCAACTGTGAAATCAAAACATTCTGAGATCATATGACCAACTTACTAAAAATGGTAAGTTTCCATAAATAGCAGCTCTGCACAAGATAGCCCTTATCGAAAAGAAAACAAAAATATTTTTGGGTGATGCAAAATTGCTCTTACACCCAGGATGCTCCTGCATCAGACACCTAGGGTAATTTGAGAAGTGACCCTGTCACGACTCAGGTGTGTAGAGGAAAACCAAGATGGTTAACCTCCTCCTTTGCTAGCCATGATGAATCTTCAACAGGTCGTCCTTTCCATTTGACCAAATACTCTTCATATGTCTTGTTCCTTGTGCTTCTACCAACATGACTATCCAGTATGTCTTCTATCTCCTTGATATCTGAACTGGTTGCTAGAATACTCCATTGTGCTGCTGTAACCTCATCTTCAACACCTCCTTCATGATATTTTGTCAGATCTGAAACATTAAATACTGGTGAAATATTCAGCTCAGTAGGCAAATTGACCTCATATGCATTTTCTAAATCATGTTTCTTCAGTATCTTACATGGCCCAAACTTCTTCATTTTCAACTTGTTATATGTACCAACTGGAAATCTTTCCTTCCACAAATGAACCATGACTTCATCTCCAACTTGAAATTTCTTATGCCTCATTTTCTCATCTGCCTTAACCTTATACTACGCATTCATCTTGGTAATGTGCTTCCTCACCTCCTCATGGATGTTCTCCAAATGTTCTACAAAATCTTTAGCTTCAGCACTACTTATTTCTCCTTTATCTATCTTTCTCAACTCAAATGCATTTCTTAGACTACTCCCATATACAATCTAGAATGGTGATTTACCAATGCTCCTATTGATAGAATTATTGTATGCAAATTCTACCTATGGTAAAATCAAATCCCATCCCGTTGGCTTATCTCCAACCAAACATCTCAGCAAATTTCCCAAACTCCTATTCACCACCTCTATCTTTCCATCAGTCTATGGATGATGTGATGAACTGAACTTCAAATTTGTCTTCAACTTCTTCCACAATGTACGCCAGAAATATCCAATGAACTTAGTGTCCTTATCTGAAACTATACTCTTTGGAAAACCATGTAGTCTCACCACTTCTCTAAAAAATAATTCTGCTACATGAACAACATCATTGGTCTTCTTGCAGGGAATAAAATGTGTCATCTTTGAAAATCTGTCAACTACCACAAAAATTGAATCATGTCCTCGTTGTGTCCTTGGTAAACCAAGAACAAAGTCCATACTGATATCCTCCCAAGGCTTCTCTAGTATAGGTAATGGCTGATACAACCATGTATTCTGCTTCACTCCTTTCGCCATCTAACATAGTTTACAACTATGTACAAACCTCTTGACATCTTGCTGCAACTGTGGCCAATAATAATTCTCACTAACCAAGGCAAGGGTTTTATCACAACCAAAATGTCCAGCCAATCCTCCACTATTCTTCTCCTTGATGAGATTATCCCTCATAGAACTTCTTGGAATGCACAACTGACTCCCTCTGAATAGCATATCATCCTGAATGATAAAATTCAGCCACTTCATCCTATCTAGAGTAACAGGTTCTTTACAAGCTTCACCAAAATTAGGATCCTCTGGATACAAATTCTTGGGTTCCTTGAACCCAACCACCTCAATCTGCACCTCTATCAGCAATAGTTGCCTTCTGCTAAGCACATCTATAACCCTATTAGACTTTCCACTTCTTTGTTTCAAAACAAATGTATAACTCTGCAAAAACTCAACCCATTTCAAATGTCTTTGATTCAACTTTCCTTGACTATTCAAATATTGCAAAGCTTGATGATTAGTATACAAAACAAACTCCTTAGGAAGCAGATAGTGTCTCCACTTCTTCAATGCCTGAACAATAGCATAAAATTCCTAATCATAAATAGAATATTTCCTCTTGGCATCATTTAACTTCTCACTGAAATAAGCAATAGGTTTACCTTCTTGGCTCATAACAGCTCCTATTGCAGTACCACTAGCATCATAGTCTACTTGAAACACCTTATTAAAATCAAGAAGTGCTAAAGTAGGTTGTTTTGTAACCTTTTGTTTCAATAGTTTAAAACTCTTATCCACCCCATTAGTCCACTTGAACTCTTTTTTATTCCCTCTCATTGTTTCAATCAAGGGTCCACAAATGTTGCTAAAATTTATGATAAACTTTCTATAAAAACTAACCAAACCATGAAAATATCTTACCTCGGTAGCACTCCTTGGAGTAAGCCATTCAAGGATAGCCTATACCTTCTCTGGATCCATTTTCAGACCTTCTGCTGAAACTAAAAACCCCAAATAGACTAACTCTTTCTTCACAAAACTGCACTTCTTCAAATTAATCAACATTTTCTCTTTTTTCAGCTTCTCATACAGCATACGAATATGCATCATATGCTCTTCCAATGTCTTACTAAAGATCAAAATATCATCTAGGTAAACAATGACAAACTTACCTAGAAATTCTTTCAGAACCTTGTTCATGAGCTGCATGAAAGTGCTCGGTGCATTGGTTAGCCCAAAAGGCATGACTAACCACTCATACAGTCCTTCCTTTGTCTTGAAGAAAGTCTTCCATTCATCTCCTTCTCTAATCTGAATCTAGTGATATCCACTCTTTAGATCTATCTTTGAGAAATACACAGCCCCACTCAAATAGTCCATAATATCATCCATTCATGGCAATGGAAACCAGTACTTGATTGTGATCTTGTTTATTGCTCTAGAATCTGTACACATCCTCCACTTTCCATTCTTTTTTGGTGCTAATACCGCTGGTACAGCATAGGGACTCAAACTCTCTCGAATCAACCCCTTCTACAATAACTCATGTACTTGTCTATTCAACTCTTCACTTTCTGCTGGTGTCATTCTGTGTGCTTCTTTGTTTGGCAAATTGGCTCCTGGAATCAAATCCATCTGATGACTGATCTTTGTTACCAGTGGTAATCCATCAGGTACGTTATCAGATACAATATCCTGAAACTCATTCAATAAATCTACAACCTCTACAGGCACATCCTCTACTTCCTCCTTACCAGTTTTTGGAATGAAAGAAAAATACACATGTTCATGCCTCATACCATCTAGAAATTTTCTTCCATCAACAAATGTTATTCTTGCATTACCACATACCTTTTCTTCGGTCTCCTTCAATGGCTTTAGCTTATGTCACACTCCATCATTTGTCAGGGAATAGGTATTTGCACGACCATCATGTACAGCACATCTGTCAAACTGCCATGGTCTACCTAACAACATATGACATGCATCCATAGATATGATATCACATAGTACCTCATCTTGGTACCCACCGATCTTGAACTTTACTAGGCACTGTTCACTGACCATGACCTTGTGGTCATCCTACACCTAGACAATCCAATATGGATGTAGGTGTTTTTGTCTCTTGAGCTTCAACTTTGTCACAATCTCTTCTAACACCAAATTGTTAGTGCTTCCACTATCAATAATCACATCACAGCATTTACCCTCACACTTGCATCTAGTGCGAAAAAAGCTCCTCCTTTGTTTAGGTTCATTCTCACAACTTAGTAGGACTCTTCTGTTAATCAACATTTCTCCTCCTTTAGCATCTTCAAAATTTGAGGATCTAACATCTTCATCTACATGTGCCACTCTGGCCTAGCCTTTATTCCTCCTATCTATCCTTCCTTGGCATTGAGGACATTCAAATGCCCTATGACCTTCTTCTCCACAGTGAAAACATGTTCCACGGAAGCCTCCTCTTCCTGAACCTTGTCCTCTTCCTCTTCCTCTCTGATCTCTATTGTTCTGATCTTGGAAACGATTGGAATTGTTTCCTCTTTGATTTTGACTGCTACTGGCCTCATCCTTCTTTTTTAGATCTTTATTTTGGCCTCCATATGACCGTCCACTAGATCATCCACCGCGACCTCTTCTATTTTGTCTGCTTTCAAACTTCTTATTCATCTTTTCCTCTACTTTTAGGGAAAATTGGTATGCCTCTTTAATATTGTTCATTCGAAACAAATTCAACTCCTCTTGAATGCTCGGCCTCAACCCATTAAGGTAACGGGAAACTTTCTCCTTATCAGCTTCCGCATGGCCTGTTCTAATGAGGATTTGATAGACCTCCTCTGTATACTCCTTAACAGATCTTCCTGCTTGCTTCAAAATTTGCATCTTCTTTAGTAGGTCAAGCTCATAATCAATAGGAATGAACAGCCACTTCAATTTATCCACCATTCGATCCCATCTTGTGATTTTATCTTTCCCTCTTCTATTTCACTCCAATTGAATCTCTTGCCACCAGATCTTCGCATGACCTTTCAATCTAGCCTTCGCAAACTTGACCCGATTAGGATCCTCAACATCTTCATACTCAAAATATTCTTCACATTCATTGATCCAGTCGATCAATTCCTCTGGGTTAAGATTCCTTAAAAATGTAGGAACCTCAATCTTAGGTCTTTTCCCGATCTTGGAAATGGCTCAGAAAAGCCTTTCTTCCTCTTGATTCAAAACTTTGACTTCTCCTTCTTGATCTTCTTCTTTGGCTTTATCCTCGCTTTCATCTCTGACATTAAGATTTATTCCTCTGTGAATCTCCTCTTTCAATGCTCGCACTTGTCTCTGTAGTTCTCTAACCTCAGGTGTTACAACACCAGCTCTTCCACCACGCTCCCTTCATGGAGGCATTTTCACGCTTCTTGCTAAAACCCTAACCACGGTCCTAGTGCAAACTGCCTCACAGTCGGCGATATGTTTACACAAAAACCCTAACCCACGGACCTGGTGCAAACTGTCTCACAATCGATGATCTGTTTACACACTCAAGAACTCCTGCTCTGATACCACTTGATGAAGGATGCTCCCCTTAACACCACAAAAACATAACAACAACAATATGCAAGAACAAAAATTTGGCTTCTTATTATCTCCACAAATGTGGAATTACAAACTTTCAAAATTACAATATGCAAAGCAACATGGGCATTCCCTTACAATATTCTGTAGGACAAAGCCTCGAATTATTACCCAGATCTACCACTCAGAACTATCCCGAACTACCTAAGACAACATTACAAACCTTTTTTATATAGGCAATTTTGATTGCCCGAGAAGGTTCTAGAAATTTAGCCCTTTAGGCCGACTAGACATAGAATTATTTATTTTTCACAATTATTACAATAGGGTCGGCTCAAAAGAAATACAAAATATGATTTTAGGTAACCCAACTTCTGGAGGCCATAACTTTTTAACCGTAAGTTCATTTTTCTATTGTAACCACTTTTCAGAAATGTCATGACGAGATCTACAGTGCCTAACACGCGCAAGCACTAGTCAACCGGGGGTCGATCGTAATCTGGAGCCTCTAAGGCTTTCAAAATTGACCTAAAAGATTTCATACCCAAAAATCTCAATAACTTCACCAATACTGATGATGTGGCAATGAAACTCAACCGGTAGGCTGAAATAACTAGGAAGAACCTCCAACTATGAAATCAAAACATTCTGAGATCATATGACCAACTTACTAAAAATAGTAAGTTTCCATAAATAGCAGCTCTGCACAAGATAGCCCTTATTGAAAAGAAAACAAAAATATTTTTGGGTGATGCAAGATTGCTCTTACACCCAGGATGCTCCTACATCAATTCCTTATCATTGTGTTTGTGGCTAGTGTTGTTCATGATTTAGAGTACAACAAGCTATCTTTTTATATGACAGAGTTTGGTGTTTTAGTGTTCTTGATGATCAAAGATAAAGATGAGTTTGGATTTCGTATTGAAGATGATGTGAATGTTATGGATAGTATTCATGCTACTTTTTGGTGTTTTTGGATCATGTGATGATCGTGTTATTGGTCTACATTATTTGAGGTGATAGGATATACTAATTTGTTAGTGTGTTGGCATTTATTCATCTAGGTCCTAGCCGACTTGATGGAGTAACATGTTGTGATTCTTGATGATGTCTTGGTGACACACACTTGTGTTCGTGCTTGAAGATTTGGGTCTTATATAAGTTTTGGCCGACTTGATTTAGATTGCATTAGAGATTGAGCATAATGTTTATATATTTTATTGTAATAGGTCTTAGCCAAACTAGTGGTTGATTATTTGTTGTAATTGGTATAAATGAGAAATAATTTTATAATTGTGAGAAGAGACTGATGAGAGTGTGTATTTATATTCTACACTCAAGGTAGAGATTTTACTTAATTGGAACTATTTTTTTAGTTCCCCGCATAGTTTGATTTTTCAGTTTTATATTGCCAAACTCTTTTAGATCACTTTCATGTGTGTGTTAATTATTTGAGATTTATTATGTAGTTTTTAAATGTATGACATTGCATGGTGATTTGATAATGGATAGTTATGAGATATCACATGTTTATAGTTAGATGATGTTAGTTACTTTGATGATGATTATTTATATGTTTAAAATGGTGTTTATATCATGATTTTACTGATCCTATACTTGCAAGTGTATTTCTATCATGTCTGTTTTACTTTTCTATTTAATGTGTTTGATGTGGTTGAGGGATGAAGTCGTATTACCCTTTTGTGGGATCCACACAATGTATTGATCCCCACCATTGCTTGTTGTATATATATATGTGGATGTACACGCTTGTATTTTATGTAGGTTTGCAGGTACCAAGCATCGACTTCCTTGAATTGTCAGGATGAGCCTGTCCTATTGCAATGTCTCAATGGTAAGAGAGGGGAGATAACATTCAAGTCCAAATCCCAACCTAAGCTATTTTATTGTCTTGAAATAATGGATAAGTTTATCATATGTTACATTTCTGAATTTGTCTAGGTGACATGAATTCATCAGCCTTTCCCTTGAGCATGATTATCATTTTATTAGGTTCAGTTGTTTTTTCTTATCTTTGTTTGGTTGGTGTGATTGTTTTGAAATGGTTAAATGACTTACTAAAATTAATTATGTGGTTTATATAATTAAATATTATAAAATATAAAAAATTAATGTGAGGGTATTTAATTAATAAAAAATAAGTAAATACATTTATTAATTTAAAAGACTTAATTGAAAGTTTAATTGCAAATTTTAAGGATTTAATTATTTATTAAATTCAAAATTTTAATTAAGGATAAAATCTATTAATTGATAATGAATTATCAATTGGATAAATAATAATATGATTAAAACAATATTCTTTTAGTTATAATTGATATGCAATTAGTTGCACAATCTATTAAAATAAATTTAAAAAATGAAGTAATTTTTAATAGTTAAGTAAATTTATATAAACAAGAAATACTAAAAGTGCATTAAATTATTAATTAAAAAATTGAAAATCATGCAAAAAAGAGATTGACGTTAACAAAGTTTGTCGAGTTGAGTTGAGTTCCAAGTTTGCATAGTTGAGTTTGATTTCTAGGCTCTTTTTCTTTATTAGGAGGATTTGGCTATTATTCTACATACATAGATTTGTAGGTTTTGGCTTGAAGGATTGAATTGAAAGATTTTGTGAAAGCTTTGGAATTTTTCAGGGTTTTGATCTTCTTCTTGATTTATGTCAATTGGTGTTTTGAGGTAGGGTTTGAAACCCTCATAGATTAAATATCTTTCAAAGAAATTTTATTTTCTTCGTGCCTATTAGATCTTGTTGATATATGTTTTGGACTGCTTTTCTTGTTTAGATTTATAGTTTGTTAGAAGAAATTTGGTTTTTAGGAACATTATGGAAAGATCTTATTTTGGATCAGTTAGGTTTTTTTTAAAAAAAATTTGTTGAAACTGTTGGTAGTATTTTCAAAGTTTTCAAGGTTGCGTTCTTTTCTTGTTTCTTTGACAGTTTTCCCAGCTCTAGTGCTTTTTCTCCTACAAATATCATGTCCAAGATGTTGAAAGCATGTTCCTAATGAAGAAAATCCTAGGTGCTAGGTCAAGAATGTTTTAAAAATCCAAAAACCCTAGAAAAAACCTGACCGGGTTCTAATTTGTTGTTACTTTTTCAATTAGCCTAAGTAAACCTTTAAGAATGTGCACTTTATAATTACCGCTTAGTTGCCCAGTCTCAGAATGCATTTAACATTTTCCTTCTAGTCTGGCGATTCAGAAAAATGCTTTGTCGTGTGATCTCCTTAAGTCTAGAGAATATTCATTTTCTTCATGAGACATAGCAGATGTTTGTAGTTGCCAAGTCTCCCAGTGATCTTTATGAGATCTAGCGACTGTTATTAGAAAATATTTCAAAGTTGAACTATAGTCGCTAAATCTCCATATACAAGAGGCATGCAGTCGAGTGATCTCTTTATGGAATGATGAAGTAACCAAAATTTCAGAGATTATGAGACTCGCTATGTAGTTGTTGAATCTCTCAATGAAGGATGGTAGTTATGTTTCTTTTTGATCTCCAGGTATCCCAGTTCTTTAGTAGTTAATATAACTATCTAGCGACTTAGCGACTGCACTAGTCATGTGTTCTCAAACTCCTAACGGTTATGTTCTAAACACTTAGCAATCTGGCAACACGGTTATCTCCTAATCTCACAATGAAGTGGTTAAGCCATAATATATTCAACGACTCAGTGATAATTGTAAGATGAAGGAAGAATCAACGGTCAGTGTTATATCTCACAGTCTGACTGAGGTTAAGAAGATTATCTAGCGACTTGGTGAATAAAGGGTTTTGTGTGGTCTCCAGATGTAACTAGGGTAAAGAGAAATATTAAGAGACTGTGAGATGTCTTTAGTCGGGTGATCACCAGAAGAGGATGGGTTAAGATGAGGATTTTCAAAGAATAGATCTAAGCCATTGATATGATTGAAATTGGGTGGTGGTCGCATTATCTCCCAATTGAACCATGAGTTAAGAAAAGTTGTAGCGAATACAAGAATTTCTTTGTCACCTAGTCTTTGAAGTAAACTCAAGTTAAGAAAATCATCCAGCGATTGGAAATTTCACCTTAGTTGTGAGATCACTAGATGACTAAAGGTTAATTATTAGCCAAGGTAAAAATTTGAAAAAAGGGTATGAATCTATTTGTTGGATTTGATGATGTGTTCACTCTTAATTGGTTGCAAAGAAAAATAAAGGATTAACAGTTTCTCAGTAACTACAAGATAGACTATAGTCGCTCAATCTCTAGATAAAATAAATCAAAGATCTCAGCCCAAAGTTGCCAAGTCTCAAAATATGTTCAATCTCTGGGTCTCAAGAGAAAGTAAAAGTCAGAATGAAAATGTAGAGATTAAACTACTACTGTTGATTTTGTTCTTTATAAGTATAGATCTAACGATTGTCTCTTAATCGCTAGATAAAATTGATGTCATCCAAAAGGTGCCAAGACTCAGCAACTACCGTCAGATTAAGATTTTGTGGTTGTCATGTAATCACATGAAAAAATAAGAAACTGAACAAATATTCAGCAATAAAGAGACTTCTCTTGTAGTCGTTCGATCTCCAAGTGGGTAAATTTGGGAAATCTTGATAAGAAGTTTGAAAAGTCAACAAGTTCTGGTGATCAGGAGACTAGCTATGTAGTCACTAAGTCTCTCAATAAGAAAATAAGGAAATGAGACTTAGGAAGGACTGTGGTCGCCAGGTCTCAAGATAATTTTGATGAGTGATAAATGTTTTAGCCATTGTGAGATGAACTATAGTCACTCAGTCTCCAAAAGCAGGAAAGTAGAAGTAAAAAGACTTAAGCTACAATAGTTGTTGAATCTCAAGAAGAAGTCATAAAAGGTAAAGTCATCCAGTGACTTAGAGATTTCCTTTGGGTCGCTTAATCTCTGAAGAATATGAAAAAATGCCAAATCCTTCAGCGGCTGTGATTGGCTTGGTAGTCACTAGGTCGCCAGAAATTGAATTTAATTAACTTCTATTGTCTCGTCTCATAGCTAGTGAATTGAAGTTCAAGGTGTGCCGAGTAATGGCGGATTTGACATAAATTATAGAGTTTGAAGTCTCAAAAGGGTAATTACATTTAATTCTCTGGAATAAATACAACTAATTGTCACTCTTTCAAAATTACCAAGTATTCTAGAGAGTCAGAGCTAGAGAATTACGAGAATTTGTGAGTCTTTTGGCGATAAAGTAGTTTAGAGAGTTCATAGTTTTAGAAGTTTTAGAAGAATTCCAATTTATAGTCAAAATGAGTCAGCCTTCAACTAGCGGAGCTTCCACAAGAAAGGGAGCCAAGTAAAAATAGAAAGAAAGCTTCTCAGATGATTTTCTAACACTGCTACCTAGATCATTGCAAAATAAAAAGGTTAGTGATGAAATCTTTGCCAATGATTTTTCTTATTGTAGAGATGCAAAGACTGGGGATGTATAGGGAATGTGACTTTTTAGGTATTTTTATAAGAATGCTAATAATCCAGTACCTGTGTCAAACCCTTGGACCTCCAGGCTAGCTAGATTAATAGTCCTTGATGTTTTCATAGATGTAGACCTACTCATTGCTCTGGCCAACAAATATGACCCTTTATCAAAGACAATTAGGAAGGAGAATGGCTCAGCTCTGGTCACTTTTGACAAAAGTTCATTTATGAGAGCTTTTGGTATTAATATCTCCATGGCCATAGAGATTAATTTACAGGCCCAGGCCAATAGATATACTCAGGAAACTATCCTTATTTCAAAGGAAATTCATAACCATGTTCCATGAGAAAATAGGAGCTACATTGCAACAATGGCAGGGCCAACCCCTTATTTTTACAAGGATTTATGTTTCTATGTGAAATATATTGCTTATGGGTTGTGTAGAGTGCTAGGAGTAGATGGGGGATCAAAAAGAATCACGTCTGACATCCTGATGATGGTGTTAGACTCACAGCAAGCACATACAAGCAAAGGATATGACTACATTGGGTATGTCATTAATAGAATACATGAGGGAATGGAGGTAATAAGAAAAAGAGAGGTTCACCTAGGTTTTTGCATTATTCATTATTAATGCACCTCATTCTATTTTTTAATTAAAACATTATGAATTTGGATAACCTACAACCTCAAATGATGTGGAAAGGTCAGCCAAATCCTATACAGTTTTGGATAGGAGCCTAGAGCCCTACTTGCCCTAATTGTGATTTTTGTGCTTTTCAAAATTGGATGGTGTGACCTATCTTGTTCAGCCTAGGGTTAAATCTTTCTAGGTTACCAGTTAAGGCTCTACAACTTTTGAGGCCTCGACAATTTTTTGATAAATGGCCTAAGGACCATAATTGGGGAGACTTATATTATGAGAAGACTTGCACCATAATAAGAGTTTATGGATGCACCCAACCACCCCATGTTTTACCATTTTTTGTTCCTCCAAGAATTGCCTTCTTGGAAATTATTTGGCAACTCATGCTAACCAACAAAGAGCACTTGGCCCCCCACAAGAAGGGAACATTTACCCCAAGGCATTTCAGAGTATGCAATTTCTTCATTGGGAAGAATACATTCAACAAATTGAATGATTGGTTGGGTCAATATAAGATGAATGCTAGTGTGCCCAAGTACGTTGATACAAAAGGTTTCATTATAATGGCTAGGAAATATTACACTCCTTCCATTCCAATAACTAATAGAAATGAGGAGTATCCTGGGGAAGATATTATCAGAAACATCATTGAGGATGATGTGATAGAAAAAAGAGCAGAATAATTCAATGAATTTTTGAGATTTGAGAAATAGTTGAAAGCAAGGGGATTTCCTTTTGGAGGTTGCTACCCTACAGTGCCTTATCTACAAAGGCTAGAGATGATGATGGACAATTTCCATACATTGGTCAACTCAATTGAGGACCAAATAGATGACAAGGATAGGGAGAAGGAGAAACACTTAGAATCTGAGTATGAAGATAGTGATGGAGGATACCCAATCCATAGCCCTCCTGCTATAGAACAGCTACTTCCTACTGACCAAGAAGGAGAAGAAAATGTAATAATGGATTTGATAGAGCTTCCTATCTCTTAGGATACTAATGAGCCTCCTCCTAAGAAGCAGAAATTGTAGATAGGAGAGTCTTCACAAGCAAGGGCCCCTGAGAAGACAGGTGACAAAATAAAGGTTCCCTTTCTAGGTAATAGAGCCCATGATCATAGACTCAAGCAGAGGATTAGAGAAGACAAGAAAAAATAGAGAATGGTAACAAAAGAAGTTGAGTTACCCCTGGCCTTAGGTCAAGATGAAAGAATGATTGAGCAGGATGCCTTCTTGAAGGATGACAATTTTATCAAGTCAAATGAATTCAAGGACTTCCTTTTATGGTGCAAGCAATAGTAGGTAGCCTCTAATGTTCAGATTAGGGAGGATGGCCAAATACCTAATGAGGCCATGTAGATTCTAAGGACTATGATCCTAAATCAAAAACTATTACCCCAGAAGAAGCTAGGCAATTAGTAAAGGCTAGCAATATATTGCTTGTACCTGGGTGGGATTTGGCCTTAGCTTTTATCATTGACCAAATCAGAAAATAGGAGAACATAAATTTTATTTCAGAAACCCAAGTGGTGGATTTGATAAAAGGGTTTGGATACAGCCCTTAAAATAAGGCACTGGCTATGTGGAGCCTTTATCCAAAAGATCAAAAGCCTTCCCTTTTGAACATCCAAGAGAAAATGGATGGTGATAAAATGGTGTGGTCAATCTACAATACTAGAGATTTTGATATCTCACGGGTGTTGAATCACTTTGCTAGGTTAAATGAAGACAAAACCAAGCAACTATCAGAGAGGCACCAAAGTCTTTTCAATGATTACAGTGCATAGGTAAGGGATAGATAGATACGAATAATAAAGGAAAAAGAATTGGAAAAGTGTGTAGAGGACTTGCAACTACAAATCATTAACATGCCCATAGTTGCCCCTACACCACTAGAGAAACCTGCACTACCAAAAACTCAAAGTGTAAATGAAGAAGCTGCTGCTATAGAGGAGAGAATGAACAAGGAAAAGACTGAGGTTGTAGTACAATCCTTGTTGAAAATTTTGCAACATAGGATAGGAGTTTTGAAGGATAAGGCAGAGGCAATTTATACTACATATAATAAGTTTCCCAGTCTTAAAAATGAAGTAAACAATTTTTGTTTCTATTTTAAGTACCTATCACTCAACTTGGTCAATAAGGGAATCATTTTTTGAAAGACTAGCAGCAGTGCAGTCTCTAAGGAATGACATTCCAGAAGTAGTTTTGCAAGTAGGAGTTGAGATTGCAAAGATTGGTGTTGTCTCATCTTTCTTCAAGGGTAAGGCCAATCAAGTTGAAATAAAAATGGCAATGTTTAGACATGGTTTCAATAGGTTAATTCCTCAAATCAGAATAGAGGAAGGAGAAATAAAGAATTTGGATACATGGAGGTCATATTTTGATCTATTACTGCCTAAGAAAGAGGTTTTCCTTAAGGATAAAAATGATGTTGATCTAGATCAATTCAACATAGTTCTAGATGAAGCTATCAAGGTAGAGATAGACATCAGAAAGTTCACCACAGATGTAAGGCAAATTGCTGATGTGAGATGGGAGAGACAGAAGAAGCAATTGCAGAGCATTCAATAGTTCCCATGGCCAACATAGGATCAAGTTACTACATGGGACAACATGACAAAGCCCAAGATGAGTAGGCTTGCAACAGATGACCTTGATGACTTAGATTATGAATGAGCTCTAGCAGTGCACCTAACCTATGAGCACAAGGAGAGCAACTGATCATACAGGGGATGATGTAAGTTAGTTGGTTAGGCGGTCATCATTCATACAATAAACTTCAACAGTTGCATCTGAATACTTGCAAACAAAGGTGCAGGTCAAGTGGA
This sequence comes from Chamaecyparis obtusa, assembly GCA_027943335.1. Lineage (NCBI taxonomy): Eukaryota > Viridiplantae > Streptophyta > Pinopsida > Cupressales > Cupressaceae > Chamaecyparis > Chamaecyparis obtusa. The sequence goes on from BSBK01005325.1 coordinate 208,132, forward strand.
GGTTCAACTATCAGAGCCACCCGTAGCTTGTTGCATCCTTTTCTCAAGGATCCCAAGGTGGTCTCTCTATATATAGTTTTTTCTAACTCACACCCAAGGTGGTGAAAATACTTATTGTCATAGGATTTGATAGATTTAGTCTCTGATTCTCAAGAATCCATTTTCTCTGAATGTATTGGCACTGGAAGTTTATCAATAAAATATACTAAATTTCCATGTATATTTCTTATTGTCTTCATGCATGGTTTTGATTTCTCTATATGTTTAAATTTGCAAGGCATTTTAGGCATATCTTTCTACAAGGTAGATAGTGGGGTTGAAATTTGAGTTCCTTTCAAAGGAGGGATAAATCTTGAGTGAGGTCTCTAAGATTTATGTGTTCATACATGAATTAGATGATATGATTTATGCATAAGAGGGTAATTTGCAAGGCATCTTATATGGGGTTTGTGTGTGTTTGATTTGAGAGATTTTTTTAAAATGTGCATTCATTGACTTTGATGCCCTTGGATTAGGCACTGGTCTATGCTTATTTTGCAGTTGTTTTCATCATCAATCAAATTAAAATGTTTTACTTTAAATTTTATGAGTTATATGATTAGATCTGTATCAAGTATACAGGTCAAGATTGTGATATTTGAAGAATTTAATCTTGAGAGGTAATACCCACCTGAAGCTTTAAGCTCAAAAAGAAGAAGGATTGAAAATCCTTAGTACCTTAGTATTGATTGTTGCTGATGTATCTATTGGGACTGCTAGAGTTATAAATCAGATTTTTCTGATTAAGTTTTGATTATCTACAATTTTGAGTACTAACAGAAACCTTAGAGAATCAAATCAAATTTAAACGTCTTCATAATTTTTACATATAACCATATTCGTTTCGTAGATCTAAGAAGAATATGTTTCCAATTAGAAATCAAATGTTAAACCCTATGTTATCATATATATATATGAGGTTTTTTTCTTAAAGAATGAGGTTACTGTTTTGTCTCAGAGAATTTTCTCTAACAAAACAGTAACCTCATTCTTTAAGAAAAAAACCTCATATATATATATATATATATATATATATATATATATATATATATATATATATATATATATATATATATATATATATATATATATATATAATTTATGGGGGTTTTCTCCCCAATCCTTCCCCCATGTGCAAGTAGGTTGTATAGTAGCCTAAATTGTCATTGCAACTCAACTACACGGCAACCTGAGTTGTCATAGCATCCCAGTGGCAAGACATTTGAAGTTGTCGGTGTCATGGGCTATTGACAGCATAAATTGTCGGTGCCAAGGGTTGCGAGAAGCCTAAGCTACTGTAACAACCAGTGGCATGGCAGTCGAAGCTGCTAGTGTCATGGATTGTTAGTAGCATAAGTTGTCAGAGTAGCCATGGGGTGGGACCAATTGTCCCCCACACACATTGTTGCCTTTTCATATGTTGTTTGAATAAAATTTATTTTATCAAATTATATTTTCAATTAAATTTTATTTTATAAAAAAATTTAAATGAAAAAAAAACTAATTTTTACTTTAATAAATTTATTGATAATAAATGTTAATATTAATTAAATTAATATTAATATTAATATTTATTAGTTAATATTATTGAATTTTTAGTACAAGTTGTTTAAAATTCATTGTCAATATTTTTGTAATTATGACTTTAGTAATTATGTATTTGAAATCAATTTATTTAAATCTTTGTATAAATTAATTTTTCATGAATAAAAAAGAATTTCATTTAGGAATATGATTATAGTTGTGTTAGTAATTATTTTAATAAATTAATTTATGTAATGTATTTTACAAATTAGTTTATTATTGTTAAATTCTTATGATTGTTTTTCCTTTTGTGATTGTGACTTAAGAGGGAATCTTTTACATTATCCTTTTTAGGGTTGTTACCAGAGGCAGGGTTAGGGAATTGTATTATGTGTGTTTGTCCTGCATACTTATATGGCATTTGATTTTGTTATAACCCAACCTTGTGGAATCTCTTGATTATGTTATGATGTATATATTATAGAATTTGCTTATGTGTGTTCTTGTGACATTTTAGAACCAAATTTTGACTTTTATGATTCACGATGATCTATGAGATATGAGATATTTTTGAGACTTATGAGCTTAGGGGTAGGTTATCTAGGTGTTAGAGGGGACGCGACTTACTTTGGAGGCATCAGAGCCTAGAAGTGGCTACCTGGGTATCCTTAATAAGTTTCTTGATAAGTGATAATATAATACATTAGATGGGATTTTTAAAAACATTAATTAGATAATGGATTCATCGTTCATGCCTTGAGTGCTAGTATGGGCTAAGGATGAGAGTGGGAGAAGATGCTTGCCCATCTAGTAGTGACAATGAGTTTTGGCATGATCAGTTATCCTTGTCTACATGAGAGGATTTTGAGTTCCGCATATGTTCACAATTGGGAGTCAAATTCTAGTGAGATCATTCTAAGGGGTTGACATATGTGATGACACTTCCCTAATTTCATCTTAGGTTTCCAAAGTGTGTTGGTTGCCTCTAGATTAGTATGTGTAGTTTTGAGTTGTACCTTTGAGATAGGAAACCTATAGGATCCCTTGATTAGTAATATGATGAGTGATTTTAGTATTGTTATCTGATTGGGGTTTGATGCTATCTCCTCGTCATGGTGGGAGTGTAACCACAAGTTTCCATAAGGTTGGGAGGTAGTGATTCTCTTACCATTTGAGATTCCAACATTCTTGTACCAGTGTTGGATGGTCCTTGTTTCCTTTACTTCTTATTCTTCATCCTCAAAAATTTGTTCCTATTATTTCTTTTATTTGTACTTTGCACTCAGTTGTATTTACATACCCTACGATGTGTGCAGTGGATGTGGGTTATTATGTATAACTTATGGTCTAGATGTATTTGATTATTGTTTTATGAAATGATGTACTTTAGTTTCATTGTGTACAATATTTATATGATTGTTTTACTTAATAGGTTAAGTTATATTTATGTAATTGGATGTCAAGGAACCCTTGAGTTTTTTAATCTGTAATTGAGATTGTTTTTATGAGTGTGTATCAACTTTATGTTATTAATTCTACTTCATTATTCAATATTGTATGTAAACTCTTAAGAAAAAATATTATTCGATAAACTTAGTAACAACTTCTCAGGTTAATCTCTCCTAGGTTCTCTCGTGGGACATTCCACTTGGTATCAAACTAGTTGTGGTTCCATAGCACATGCCTCATTTTGGCCACTTGGCCTAATGGGGACCCCTTTTTAAAGGTTTTTTTTGTTTTTGTCTTTAGATTTTTGGTGTTTTTCTTGTGCACTTAGTTTAGATAGTTAGAATTTTCTTCATGCTTTCAATAAGACATTACTGACAACTATTTTGCATGCAAATGTTTGGTGCCCACCTTTTGAGATTTACGAAGAAACAACAAGGGATGCTAACATCCATGGAAGTAGTAAGATTTTTACAAATCCAAGAAGTGACAAAGAAGTTTTAAAGAGCTCACCCCAATATTCATCTAGAATACTAAATCTTCAATTTTGACAAGTTCAGAGAATTTCAACACTTTGTCATTTTCAATGGTAGATTTTTGGAGTTTTGGAGTTGCTGGGAGTTTCGCTGTCCGAAAGTCCAAAATGCCGGAAGTGCTAGTGGATTTTTAGAGTTTTGGAGTTGCTAGGAGTTTCACTATCCAAAAGTCTAAAATACTAGAAGTGCTGGTAGATTTTTGGAGTTTTGAAGTTGCTGGGAGTTTCATTGTCCGAAAGTCCAATATGTCAGAAGTGCTGGTAGGTTTTTAGAATTTTGAAGTTGCTGGGAGTTTCACTATCCGAAAGCCTGAAATTCTACCCAGTATGGAGTTTTTGGGACTTAGCCAATTTTTGCATGGAGAAAAAACTTTTTTGTGAACTTAGCCCATTTTGAGCTTTGAGATTTTTGGCCTTTCAGCCTTTATATTTTTTCGGCCTCCGAAAGTCTAAAAATTTGTACAAGATTGTTCAATACTTAGCCATTTTTTCAACTTCATTAGGGTCTGAAATTGTTGGGTCATCACCGCCAATAACTTCTAGTCTTCTACAGTTAATTTTCAATCTGATTGATCACTTCTATGGGTCTGTTTCAACATGATTTGGGGACATCTTCCAGTTGGATCTACAAAGAGAACTACAACAAGGAATAAAGGGGAGAACTCCAAGTTTTCAAAGAAGAACATGCATGGAAATGGAGAAGTTCTAGAATGATTTTGAGTTGTTTTATGCATATTTTGCTCCCAAATTGTAATGCACAAGGTTTAATTCTGTGCTAGGCAGTTTAAACTTGTGTTAGGGATATTTTTTTTATGTAAACTGTAGTTTAGATTTATTTTCAAGTTTTATGTGCAGTCAAAGCCCTAGCTGCAAAATTGAGAGCATAGCTCTATAAATTGTATGAAAATAATGTAATTAAGGTCGGTTATTATTGCAATATAATACATACAATTGGTGCTTCAATCATGGTGTGATTTTTCTACTATCTTTATGAAATTCACAAATGTGTGTTTTCTCATTCATTTGTTTCAAAGAGCCCATTGATTGTATGGTGATTTTGATCTGTGATTCTTTTAGTCTACTGTTTATCTTTGTTGCATTGCTTTGTCATGATGAATTATTGGGAAGATCTCTCTATTTGATGCTTTAAGATAAATTTGTCTTATGTGTGCGTACATATGTGATGGCTTCATGATCTGATGAATTTTGACTTATCATACATCTGTGTTTATCTCCATTGATGATTGCATCTGCTAAGCTAGGATTGTGATTTATTCAAATCTCTAATTTATAGGTTTCCCTTATCTTCTCGGTACTTTAATTCACAAGGCAACACAACACTGGTTTATGTCCATTAGTTTCCTTTTCAGCAAATTTCTTTCAAATTCTTGCTACCTTGCTCCTTACTTTATTTGCAACTCAGTCATAGTAGATTAAATAGATTAACATTTCTTTCATCTTAAAGATTTAAAAAATCTAGAAAGAGAAATATTTTTGTGTTTTAAGATTTTTTTTTGCAGTCCCTTGGAGATCGAACCATAAAAGGTCTCCTCGTGAACAGATTCACATTTATCTTCAGTAAGCGGTTGAGACCCAACCCAGAAGGAACCTTGAGATTGATTTACATCATTCTTCCAAGAGGGGAATTTTCTCACTTAAATTCCTAGCTGTTGTCCCATGTAAAAATGACACTCAACAGAACTGGTGCTAGAAGGAGGGCTTGAATCAAAAGGTTTTCAAGATATAATCACACTAAACAAGTTGGATGTTGGGAAAATCTAGCTTCAATAGATAGTCCATTATGTATACTGGGAGGTCTCCATGAGATTCATTTTCATGCACATAATAGGCTTCCTTTTTTCTTCCCTAATAATGGAGAAATTTCTATAAATCATGTAATGATTTGCAAGGATCTAATGCATTTTCTCAAAATTTAACATGAAGATATTGTTTGCAATCTATTTGTCAAGACATTTCAAGGTGTAGCACTTGAATGGATGTATGAGAGACTCCCATCCAATTCTGTTTGCTCATGGATTGAATTAAAGGATTTATTTTTAATTCAATTTGATCCCAATGTGAGTTCACAAGATTCTCTATTTTATTTCTCTACTGTAAGAAGGACACCTCAAGAATCCATTGCCCAATTTAATCATCGATTTCTTCTCATGTATCAAAGGGATCAAGATTTAGAAAGGATGGTGCATGATTCACTGTTAAAAGAGCATTATTTATGGTGTTTGGATGTCTCATTTGTAAGTATGATTAGATCTTTTGGTGAGGTTACTACCTTGCATGATGCATTCAACAAGGCTCTTTTCTTAGCATGATGTGGATGTGATGTTACGAATGGTACGAATGGTTTTGATGGAAGTTTCAATATGCAATTGATTGAATGTTGCCAATCATTGAAGCTCTATGCCAACCTAGTGAATACATAAAATATGTTGCAATCATCTCATTCAACCAATTACAACATGCTTGATATACAAATGATGCAATGAGGCAATCAAAAGAATCAAATCAATCACTTTCAAGATCATATTTGGGGTCAAAATTCCCATGCTACAACCTAGGATGCAAGTATTTTTCCACCCAATGATGCTCCTATGACTATCTTGTCATATTCTTTATATACTCTGATGCTCAATCCATCAAATCATGATGATACTTCAAATGGAAATCTTGCTGGTCAGTTATATGAGCATGATAAGTTGTGCAAAAATGAAAGTGGAATGATCCTAGATGTTGATTGTAATCAAGAATTCAAGCTAACAAATGATTTTTATGAAAAAATCAGTCATGGAGTATTAATAAATGATGACCAAATCCAAGAGGATGAGAGATATTCAATGTTGTCCCATAAGTATTTCCATGAAAGATCAACATATACAAAATCTTTGACATCTTCACAATATAATTTCAATGTCTCTTTTGATACTAAAAAAGATTCACATGAAAAGGACACAGATAGTCATTTTTGGGAGGATATTCTAATTGAACAAAGTAGACTAAATGAGAACTTGCAAGAATTGGGTATTCCTATGTCATTATCAGATTTTGCATGGTTAGAAGGATGTAGGATACACCTCACAAATCAACATTGTGACATGGATTGCCCTATTTTTCTTGGAAACATGGACTTCTATTTGAAAGGACAGATGACTATTGAAGAGGTATTAATTCCTATAGAAGATCATTGGGATAGTCAATCAAGGAAGGAAGAAGACAAACATGATAAAACCCAGGAGACTATGGAAGAGATTGTTGGAAATATAATTGGGAAATGTGATACTAAGAGGGGGGGGTGAATCAAATATCACCTACTAATTCATTTTGATAAGAATAAAACATTTGCATAGCATCAACAATACTTGATCATAGAAAAATAACTAACATACTAAGCAGCATCCATGAAAGTACTCATAACACAATAATTTGGTTACCCAGAAACCCTTGAAAGGTAAAATTGGGGTGGGGATGACACCCACAAATCTTCACTACTGCAGTAATAAATTTTCCTATTAGGGCTTAAAAAATTTGATCAAAACATGATCTACCCTGTGAGGGGTCTGCCCCAGTGAGAGCTAAAAAACTTATATAGACTACCTTGCTAAAGGATTTGAAACTTACAACAAAGTAAGCACTCGGTTAAGAGATTACAAAAAGTCTGTTAGGACTACTCAGTTAAGAGATTTACCCTGATACACTAGTTAGAATGTCTCAGTACCTAATCTTTCAGTTTGTACTGTATGCAGATTATAGATCTTCTCTTTACTATATTGTATTGATCTCTTCTATCAGATTTATCTTTATTCTATCCTTTCACTTCTTATCTCGGTCACTAAATTATGTCTAAATGCTTCACTATTCTGAATGTGCTTCTCTGCTCATTCCCTTTGCATTCTCTATCTTTCACTCTTACACATTTTAGGGTTTAGATCTTGACCTTATATAATTAACAAAACATCTTCATGATTCAAGATCTACGGTTCAGATTAATTCCTTTTGCCGCTTAAGCCTTACTAATTTTTTATTGTCTCTAGGTATTACATAGGGATCAATGATTGCAAAATAGATACGTAATTACCTCCGTAATTATCTCAATAAACAAAATAAAAAACATGAATGTCACCTAAAATGATTTACCTCGATCACTCTGCCATAAAAAACTCATATGTTGTTCTTGGCTAACTCAGCAAATGCAGTTCTTGATACTCGACATTCACTGTACTTGGCATATGTTGATATCTTTGTCACTCGATAATCATTTCATGTATGACTTGGCAAAACTAGACTCGGCATACTACAAAAACACATAGTGACCATAAGTTTACTTGGCAGTACTACTACTCGGTAAGTATACATTATATAACTTCACCTTTACATAATGACTCGGTCACAGTGATGACCAACCATCATTGCCTAGATAAATGACTAAGTGTGGGTCACTAATAGTCAACAAAAGTATAGAGATCTACAATCTCCCTCTTTGACATTAGTGGAAAAAAAACTTTGTCATGACATTACACTTGTATTTTCAAAAGTATGTAGTATTAGCAGAATACTCCCCCTAAGATATATATACATTCAAAATTTTGTTACCTTTCCTTTGTCATGTCATGTCATTTTATTTCCCCCTTGTTTTTGACACAGTGAATCTCTTCTGGAGTGGGGATCTCAAAGTATTTTTCTAGAAATGGTTTATGCAGCACCATAACCATGTGTAGTGTAGTTTCCCATCCTCTAACAGCAACAGTTAAAACTTATGACTGCACTTCTAGCTCGGCAGATTAGGATCCCTCTAGGTTAAGTCCTTAGCCTTGACCAACTTTCTCTCTATGGCCTCCAGGTGAGGTGTTAAAATTGTTTTCATATAAATTAGTCGAGATCTAATCTTTCCATCATTAGCCATCAGTTCAACTATCCTCCCTTGTGTATGCATGATCTTGGCATAATGTTTAGAACTATTTTCTGCATCCACACTTAAGGACTGACTGGTGGATTTGAGTTCTTGTTGTAGGTGATCAACCAATCCTTGGTTATCCTCAGTGAACTATTCTACATTGCAAAGTTTGGTAAGCAGAGAGTATACATTCACAATTACTTCTTCAGTCTTTGTTACCAAAGTGGAAAGTGTGATCTGTTTTACTACGATTTCGACAAATACTTTCTCTAGTCCCTTGGTCTCGCACTTTCTTTTCGACCACTCAAATAGCTTATCACTAGTGGTACTTGCTTCATTATTTACTTTCTGAACAATATGTATAGGTTGTTCCAATATGGGAGTGGAACCTTTTACATCTTACAACTCATAAACATCATTAAATATGTCTTTAATTCCATACAGAACCTTTTTATGCTGATGTTCTCTTCTCAATTCTTCTTGTTTTCTTTTCCTTGTCAATAAATCTTTCAATATTTCAATCTGCTCATAAGATAAGTAATTAGAATCCCATTTAGGAATAACAATAACTTCATCAATGGTTAGCTCTAGGGAAAATGTTAATATGATTTAGAACAACAGAGAGGGGGGTGAATCAGTTGTTCTCAGGTCCTGATGTATAAAACAATCTCAAAAACTTATCCTTAAATCAGATCTAATAACCGAAACAAACTCGGTTATCACTGATTCAATAATAGAAACATCTAACAATGCAGTCCACCACCCAGCTATAACTTAAATTACAAAACATAGTAATGTTCAAAACAAAACATTCACACAAGTAATAACACCAAGTTTTATAGTGGAAACCCAATTTGGGAAAAACCACTTTGTAACATGCTACTATTATTTTCACTCTTCTAAAGTGAGCTTGGTAAAAAGCCAACCCTGTCAAAGGTTATAATATACACTATCAGGTGTGACCTGGTTAAAGGATTTCAATCACCCTATTAAAAGTGAGCCTAGTCATAGGACTTACATACACTCCATTAGAATGCAACCTTGTTCAAAGGATTTAACATATGATTCTTAGGTCAACCTTTGTTAAAAGGATTTTGACTATTACAATGGTTAGAAAGTAGCAGCAGTATTATCTAAAAAATATACAACTCACTTTTCAAATATCAGATACGATTCCATACACTAATGCTGGTTTACTGACTTTGAAACTTTTTCATTTCCATCTCTGATCTGCTCGAAACTTTTCTTCAAGCAATTACCATAATTCTTCTTCATCCTTTTCTGTTTATTCAGTTAATAAAACTTTCCTCTTCCAGAATTCTCTGTTCTCCATGTACATGCATATCAAAATGCTCAAGTTCCCTTATATTTTCCTCAATTAGGTTAACTCATCTTTTTCTGCTCAATCTCATTCATAGATCTTAGGGTTAGGTCGGATTCATTGAATCTACCTGCTTCATGTTCTTCGGCTCCTTTTCTAGAATCATCTCAAATCTCTTAAAGATTTACAATAAAACATTTTACAGTGCATTTAATGCTTCCAAACAATCAATAAATAAAGTCAACATGTTTTACATAATCCAAGAATCCAACAATGTCGGCTCCAAAATTAAATTCTCTTCAAATATAAAATTGTTGATGCTCAGTCAATACTATGATTGTCCACTCGGTCTTCATGTAGAAAGCTCGGTCATTACTAAAATTGTTTCCTCGGCTTACACTATCTTCCTCGGAAATTTACTAATGCTCGGTCGACACTATAATTTTGCTCGACATATACTAACTCGATCGACACTAACATTACTCAACTTAAACATGATTTTTCCATTCTTTGTTCAATTAAGCTTACCAGTTTAGTCTTCAGTCTTACTAAGATAAATAATACATTATCTCATCATTGTGCAACATAGTCAAGTACACTTTGTAGTATCAAGATAACTCAACCTTTCCTTAGGTGCTATTGTTACCAACCTTTCTTAGCCCCTTAGCAACACTCAAATAGATATAGTACCTTCCTAAGTAGCAATAGTCTTACCAGTTAAGGTTTGACATTAATGACAAGACAACAATTGTTTCAATTGTAGTTTCCAACAATCTCCCTCTTTGGCATTGATGGCAACACCATATGATATCACCTGAATAACACATGGATTACCAACCAATCCAAAAACTTATCTGTTCATCAGAGAATTATTTTATAATATCCTTCACTTCATTCTAATTTAGAATCCTATAAGCCTCACTTCTGTGACAGTTAGAAGTATTCAGATCTCCCTCTATCATGATCCTTCATTTCAATTCATCATCCTTATCTTCAGTTCCATTAGTTCATCTCTGATTATTTCATCTCCCTCTTGCCTTTCAGTTTCATGTGTTATCATATCAATTCATCTCCCTCTTTGACAAAAATGCCAAAGTAGCAACTAAAACATACATCCATCAAATGTAGATAATATTTGTGCAGCTCAGTGTTTCTCCTTCTATCATCTTGCTTATGACTGATTCCTTTTCTTTGCTTCTCTTCACAACTCTAGGCCATTCCTAAACTGTGACAATCTTCTGCATCAATGTGTCAAATTTTTTGATATAGCATATTTGATGCAGTGCTCCTAGCTTGTCTAGGCAGCCTCAGTTAGGGGAAGAACCCCTAATTGACTTCTCAAATGCTCATGAGCTTCTCTAGGTAAAGCTTTAGTGAATATGTCTGCTAATTGTTCTTTTGTATTCACATATTCCATTCGGACTTCTTTATCTTGTACTAATTCTCTCAAGTAGTGATACTTGATTGCAATGTGCTTGGTCTTAGTGTGCATCACTGGATTCTTAGAAATATTGATAACACTTGTGTTGTCACAGAAAATAACAACAAGTTCAGTGATTTCTTCTTTCATGCCTATCAACAATTATTTTATCCATACCAAGTTTGAACAGTTTACTGCAGCAGCAACATACTCGGCCTCGATAGTAGATTGGGAAATGCAATTTTGTTTCTTGCTTGTCCAAGAGACTAATCATTGTCCAAGAAAAAAAATCCACCACTAGTACTCTTTCTATCATCTACATTTCTTGCCCGATCAGCATCTGTATAAACTCGAAGTTCAAATTTGTCATCCTTCTTATAATATGGACCATAGTCAACAATTCCTTTCAAGTATCTCATAATTCTTTTCACGGCCATCATATGTGTTTCCTTAGGATTGGTTACCACAATCCCAATAGCTAATGCAATATTTGGTCTGCTATGTACAACATACTGGAATTTTCCAATCATGGATCTGTATAGATTCTGATTCACTTCTACAGCATCATCATTCTTAGATAACTTTTGTCCAGTAACCATGGGAGTTCCCACTGGTTTAGCATCTTCCATCCCAAAAAATTTTAGTATTTCATTAACATACTTAGACTGTGTAATGAAAATTCCATTCTTCCTCTGATATACTTGTAAACCAACAAAGAATTTGATCTCACCAAACATACTCATTTCAAATTTAGTTTGTATTTCATTGGAAAAACTTTTACATAATGCATCTTGTCCACCAAAAATAATGTCATCCACAAAAATTTTTGCCAATAGGATACCTTTACCTTCTTCATCCTTCATGTACAGATTATGTGTGTCATATGTTCTTGAAAATCCAATCTATATCAAGTAGTTTTGCAACCTCTCATACCATGCTCTGGGAGCTTGTTTCAATCCATATAATGCTTTGTTCAGTTTGTACACCATGTGTCTTCTATTTGGATCAATAAAACCTTCTAGTTGTTCTATGTAAACTTCTTCTTCTAGTATACCATTCAAAAATGCAAACTTGACATCCATTTGATATACCTTGAAATCTTTATAAGTAGCATATGCAATCAGAGTTCTTACTCCTTCCAATCTAGCTACTGGGGCAAATGTCTCCCCATAATCTATTCCTTCTTCTTGTGTGTAGCCTTTGCATACTAGCCTAGCTTTGTTCCTAGTGATTTCACCATTTTCATTCATCTTATTCTAAAACACCCACTTTGTTCCTATAACATTTTTGTTTTTAGGTCTCAGCACCAGAGTCCAAGTATCATTCTTCTCAATCTGGTCAATTTCTTCATTCATTTCTTGTATCTAGTCTTCATTTTCCAATGCTTCTCTAGTTGTCTTCAGTTCAAATTCACACTGTAAACATGTTGGATCCTTAGTCTTACTTCTGGTCTAAATTCCAAAATTTTTGTCTCCAATTATTTGTTCAGGCTTGTGATGTTTTCTTACATATTTTACCAAAATAGGTTCAGTTGTTCTCTCCTCTATTTCATCATGTTCCTCAACAAGATTGTCATATTCAACTTCAGAATGCTCAACAACCTCTTCCTAATACTCAACAGCATTTTCTTGTAGCTCGACATGTTCTTGTTCTCTTTCGGCACTATTTTCCTGATACTCGGTAGCTTCTATCTGTCGCTCGACATTTCTTACCCGAGACTCGGCATCAGGTGCAATTTTGTTACTTGCCTCTTCTTCTTCTTCAATGTACACAAAAGATCTATAATCTTCTGGTTCTCTTTTGCTATCAGCTTCATTTCTTTCTGCATACTCATCAATTTTGACATTCACACTTTCCACAATTTTGTTAGTGTTAGAGTTCAAACACTTATAATCTTTACTTTTTGTGGAGTACCCTAGGAATATTCCTTCATCACTCTTAGCATCAAACTTTCCATTCCTAGTGTCTTTTAATATATAGCACTTACTTCCAAAGATTCTAAAGTATTTAATACTCGGTGCATGCCCATGCCATAATTCATAGGGTGTTAGATTTGTACCTTTCTTGATCTGTACTCGATTAAGTGTGTAGACAGCAGTGCTTATAGCTTCTTTCCAATATTTCTATGTCACATTCTTTTCAATCATCAATGTCCTTGCACAATCCAAGATATATTTGTTTCTCCTTTCTGCTATACCATTTTGTGGAGGTGTTCTAGGCTTAGACATCTGTCTTTTAATTCCTCTATCATTGCAAAATAGATTAAATTCATTTGATGTAAATTCTCCACCTCGGTCAGATCTATGACATTTTAGGTTCTTACCTGTCTCCTTTTCAACTTTAGCCAAATACCACTTAAAATTTTGAAAAGCTTCAGATTTTTCTTTTAGAAACATCACATGCATCATTCTAGTATGATCATCAACAAATAAGATAAAGTATCTAGCACCATAGTAACTTTGTACACCCATAGGTCCACAAAGGTCAGTATGAACCAAATCTAAAATGTTTTCAGAAGTAAAGGGTTTGCTCTTGAAACTTGACTTTGTCATTTTTCCTAGCTAGCATTCCTTGCACATCACATTCTCAGGTTTCTTCAATCTAGGTAGACCTCTTACCTTTTTCTTCTTACTTATCTCTACCAGATTATCAAAGTTAACATGACACAACCTTTTAGGCCATAACCAAATATCATCAAGTTGTGTAATCAAACATGTTTCTTCAAATAGGTCAAGATAGAACAAATTACCTCTAGTATGATCTCCACTTCCAATCAGTTCTCTAGCAGTATTAAATATTTTAGCTTGCTTGTGATGAAATTCTACTCGGTAACCAATTTTGTTAAGCTGAGCAACACTTAACAAATTGTAATTAAGACCTTCAACCCAATATGCATTTTCACAAGATATCTTATTAGTCAGTTTAATTAAACCTTTTCCTCTAACAAGACATGGTGCATCATTACCAAATTTTACACTTTTACCTTTGCAATGATGTAAAGTCTCAAAATTATTTTTGTCACCAGTTATGTGATGTGAACAGCCATTGTCAATAATCCATTTATCATTCTTGTTCACATAGGATATCAATGTAGTTTTCTCATCCTCATCAGATTCATCTTTCATTGCAATATAGACTACCTCAATTTCAAAATCATCACTATTAGTGTTAGTCTCTTTTTCAGTAATGTAACAAGATTTCTTACCTTTTCCTTTGTAGTCTTTGCTCCATCGATAGCTTCTATCATCTTTTCTGTCTTTGTGTTTTCTTTTCCTTTCATCATCTTTGTCCTTCCAGTCGGGACATCTAGCAGTTATATGACCAACTTTATTACATGCAAAACATATAATAGGGATTTTACCTTTATACTTTCCTTTTCCCCTTCTCGGTCTTCTACCCATAAGAGCTTCTAGATCTTCTAGGTCTTCATTAGAAGTGTCACTGTCACTTTCACTATCACTTTCACTTTCACTGATGCATCTTTCTTTTTCTTTCTTTGGCTTATTCAGAACTAGTTGTGACTTGAAAGCAAATTCAACATTTTCAATGCTTCCAACAGTGAAATTATCATAGTTAGAGAGTTCAAAAGTAGTCAACTTACCAACCAAACTTTCCAAAGTAAGCACATTAGCAGAGTTACATCTAGATTCCTGAATAGCTAAGATCTTAGTAGCATATATAGGATGCAGGGTTCTTAGTACTTTCCCAATTATAGTTTCATCATCAATAGTCCCATTTGCTCCTCTAATAGCAATCACAACTTCTTTTATTCTACCACAATATTGTGCAATGTTTTCACCTTCTTGCATTCTCATTTCATCAAACTTACCTCTAAGACTCTCGGCCTTTACTTTTAGCACATTCAAGTCACCACCATAGATCCTTGCAAGAGTGTCCCACATATCCTTAGCATTTGTACAGTCCTTAATGTCCTCAAATTCTAGATAGCTTAGGGCAGATGCAATTTCCAGCATTGCCTGATTATGTTCTTGCTTAGCTGTCATTTCTTCAGTAGTCAAAGGTCTGACAGGTGAGACGTAACTATTCTCAATGTAGTACTTTGCAGAGTCACCAATACCAGCCAGATGTAGCTTCATCAAGATTTGCCATGGAGGGAATTTTTCCTTGTTTAGCTTCGGTACCTCCTTCTTATACATCCTGATCATTTGCTTCAAGCCCCTTTAAACTTGGTTTCTATCAACACTAATAATAAGCAACAAAGCTCTGATACCAATTGTTAATATGATTTATGTTAGGAATAAGGTGTCTCAACCTTGGATAATTCCTATTCTTATTATTTGTTTTGTAAATGTATTTTTTGCAAATAATGTAATTAAGTGTGAGTGTACATGTCTAGTTGGCATGTTGATGTGTCACTCCACTTGATGTGTCGGCATCTTGTGCGTAAGGAGATCATGACTGAAATGGTCATGACAGATTCCTATGACGTGTAAGAACTATTTAAGGAATGTGCTATGACAGGTGTAAGAGCATCTTATGACTAGGGCCTATTTGGGCGCCCAAGAAGAAGTGGTTGGTGTGTGTAAGAGAATATGCCAAAAATAGGTTGGTATGACAGATTCTCTTACACTTCTCTTGTGACCGTTATTTTTGGTGGATTCTATGACAATCTATCATAGTCTATTCTAGGGATGGACGCCTATTCTTGGGATTGCATGTAACAACTGTGTACATGTGGCTTTGTGCATGGGTCTTGGTGGTTGTGCCTATTTTTGGGTCCAGAGGAGTCTATATATATGATGCTGCTCCTATGGGAGAGATATAACAGAAATTTAAGTCTTGTTGGCTTTGTCTCTCATTTCCTGAAAGAACTTGCATTGCAAGTGTATTGTAATCTTTGTGTTGAAGATAATACATTGTGCAGGTTTTGGAGTGCTGGGGTTTTTTACCGAAAGGTTTTCCCCAAGGTATATCATTGTGCCATTCTCTATTTTTCTGTATGCATTGTATGTGGTTGCAATATCTTTGTTAAAGTAGTTAACGAATCTAAAATTGTAAGGATTTATAAGAATTTGCACAATACTCTCCTATAGAGATTAGCGTAGGAAGTTGTTTCCGCACCTGAGTTTCCTTACAATTTAGAACAATAGAGAGGGGGTGTTGGTGTTTCAAAATGGCTTATGCTCTTAGGCTACCAATATACCCTCAGACAGATTTTAGGAGTGGTTAGTTCCAAAATGTAGAAGGATCTTAGGGTAATTGGACCAATTGTAGGGACAAGACTGCCCTCTTCACTTCTAGCTCTGTGAAACCAAGGCAGGTGCACCTAACCCAGTGAAAACTATACCTCACACACTAAATTTTGGGTTTATATAACAAATGATAGTAAGAAAGTACTAAATGCCAACCTTACATTCATTGACTCTCCATTACTATGGGGTAACAAAACTACACAACCAAAGATTTAAAACTTAAAATGGTTCTTTATTTTAAGATTTGGATTGCAATAACTTCAATCAGCTATGTTAATAAGAGATTTACTCATTTAGGCTAGTGCCTCATCCATTGGGCAAGATTTCTTAGATACAAAGGATACACATATTAGAGAACATCTAAGATTCATAGCCATAAATACATTTACCACAATCCTTACTGCTTACAAAGAATCCTTATGTAGGCAAGGGTAAACTCATATAGAGCATTATTTAATCCAATCCTAGATCAGAACTCAAGAATGAAGATATATACATAAAACAATATGTAATGAACTAGAAAGCTCAAAGCCTACCTAACTTGACATAGAGGAGAGAGAAGAATCATATATTTGTATTAAGTATGATGAATTATTTATGTGCATACAATTAGTTACAAAAAAACCATGCTTGCAAACTACAGCTTAGACCTACAACTTTTTATCTATCATTAACAAGTGCTGAAACAAAATTGTTACAACCTTGACTGAGAATAGGGCTCACCAAGCAAGAGATTTTGAACACCTAACTCCCAATGCCTTTGAATGATCATGAAAAATCCTTTTATCTCAAGGATTGCAACAAGAAACTAATGATCATTCAAAGCAACAATTCAAAATCACCTAACTCAAACAAACAGTGAATGTAGACAAGAAAGGCTCCAAGCGCATGGCCGGTGAAATAAAAAATTATCAAACTTTACAACTAATCTGACCATGTACTAGCCTCAAGGACAAAATCACCACAAAAAACCCCGTTAATTCTAGTTGTAGCAAAGAATGTGTGACCCATCTATAAATCTTTCCTTGGAAGAGGCTACAAGGACACAATATCATGTTGGAACAACTACTAGGATCATCTTCATAAATTCTCACCCACAACCAAGCTGGAAATGACCAAAAATGGTCCTGTAATATGGCTCTTTCGGTGCACTGTCTCCTAACCCTACTCTATCAAATCACAAACTGCCACATCACAAAGACTGGCAAGTGGACCCCCTGACCTTTCTTCATGTCTGATTTGAAATCAACAGATGTCACATGATCGCATGGCTTGGAAAGGTTCCATGTGATCATACAACAACCACAGGATCAAAAGGCAACTGACCACCAGGCCCCACATGCCTCAAATCCAACTCACTATCCTACAACAAATAACCAGCTGCCACCTTAGTAATAAGCAACATCATAAATGGGCTTGCCGGGACAGATGGCACCTTGTCACATGATTGCATGGCCTAAAAAGAATCCATGCGATCATGCGACAACAGTGGATCCTACCACACTGCCAAAGATTCAAGCCCACTGACACTTCCCTATCACCCTTTAGCTTAGCCAATGAAAAGTCTCCACATCAGCTCCAACTATTAGAGGACCCACCTTGCACAGGCTGCAACATGTTGGAAGATTGGGGGGTCCTCGCATGATCACATGGAATATTCCTACCCCATGCAATCATGCACCCGCTGTTAGATTGAAAGCAACTATGATGCCGGGCCCCATTGACCATGCGAACACATGACCAAAGAAAATGAAACCACCAATGAAGTCGCAAAATGTTAAGGGTTAAACCATCGGGAACAAGAGACTTTGCGACCACTGCAGTCCCTGAATCATCAAAAAGAAATGTTAACCACCGGAGGACTATGCGAACTGGTGATAGACCAGGAAAGATAAAGCACATGTGCATTTTCTAGTCACTTAAGTGACCTAAAAAGGTCATGAAGAAATTTAACAGGGCTCGAATAAAAAAGGTTTTTCTACCCTAATGGCTTGATTTATGAATTTTTGAACTCAAGGTTTAAGGGCAGAGACCTGGAAAACACCTGCAGAGACCAGAGAAAAACTATAGAGTCATGAAAAATATTTCAGGTGCTAACAGGGGGGTGAATCAGTTGTTCTTAGGTCCTGATGTATAAAACAATCTCAAAAACTTATCCTTAAATCAGATCCAATAACCAAAACAAACTCAGTCATCACTGATTCAATAATAGAAACATCTAACAATGCAGTCCACTACCCAGCTGTAACTTAAATTGCAAAACATAGTAATGTTCAAACCAAAACATTCACACAAGTAATAACACCAAGTTTTATAGTGGAAACCCAATTTGGGAAAAACCACTTTGTAACATGCTACTATTATTTTCACTCTTCTGAAGCGAGCTCAGTAAAAAGCCAACCCTGTCAAAGGCTACAATGCACACTGTCAGGTGTGACCTAGTTAAAGGATTTCAATCACCCTGTTAAAAGTGAGCCTAGTCATAGGACTTACATACACTCCATTAGAATGAAACCTTGTTCAAAGGATTTAACATATGACTATTAGGTTAACCTCTGTTAAAAGGATTTTGATGGTTACAATGGTTAGAAAGTAGCAGCAGTATTATCTGAAAAATATACAACTCACTTTGCACATATCAGATACGATTCCATACCCTAATGTTGGTTTACTGACTTTGAAACTTTTCCATTTCCATCTTTGATCTTCTTGGAACTTTTCTTCAAGCAATCACCATAATTCTTCTTTAGCCTTTTCTGCTTATTCAGTCAATAAAACTTTCCTCTTCCAACATTCTCTATTCTCCATGTACATGCATATCAAAATGCTTAGGTTCCCTTATATTTTCCTCAATTAGGTTAACTCATCTTTTTCCAGTCAATCTCATTCATAGATCTTAGGGTTAGCTCAGATTCATTGAATCTACCCACTTCATGTTCTTCAGCTCCTTTTCTAGAATCATCTCAAATCTCTTAAAGATTTACAATAAAACATTTTACAGTGCATTTAATGCTTCCAAACAATCAATAAATAAAGTCAACATGTTTTACATAATCCAAGAATTCAACAATGTTGGCTCCAAAATTAAATTCTCTTCAAATATAAAATTGTTGATGCTCGGTCAATACTATGATTGTCCACTCGGTCTTCATGTAGAAAGCTCAGTCATTACTAAAATTGTTTCCTCGGCTTACACTATCTTCCTCGGCAATTTACTAATGCTTGGTCGACACTATAATTTTTCTCGACATATACTAACTCGATCGACACTAACATTACTCAGCTTAAACATGATTTTTCCATTATTTGCTCGGTTGATCCTACCAGTTTAGTCTTTAGTCTTACTAAGATAAACAATACATTAGCTCATCATTATACAACATAGTCAAGTACACTTTGTAGTATCAAGATAACTCAACCTTTCCTTAGGTGCTATTGTTACCAACCTTTCTTAGCCCCTTAGCAACACTCAAATAGATATAGTACTTTCCTAAGTAGCAACAGTCTTACTAGTTAAGGTTTGACATCAATGACAATACAACAATTGTTTCAATTGCAGTTTCCAATAGAAAAGACTTCCATTTTTTTCTTCAGTGCCTTCTTCGATGTTCTCCCACTCAACCTTTATACAAGAGCTTGTATTTCCTCTTGTTTGGTAGGCTCTTGTACTTTAATATCTTTGTCTTTTACTTCTTTTTCTTCTTTTCCCTTATCCTCCATATGAGGACTATTAGCTTTTTCTACAAACTTTTCTTCTTTATCTTGTTGTAACTCCTTAGTAGATTTGGGTTGATTTGTTGGTGCCAATTTATCTTGTTCCTCGGTTGTACTTGTATTGGCTAACATGTCAACTATAACAACTACAGGTTTGGTGGGGGTAGTGTTAACAGTTGATGTCTCATCAATTGTCAGATAAGATTTGACTTGCAAAAGTATAGTATTACTATCGGGCAATGATGTGTCTTTTACTTTCTTGGCTTGTATATCTTCTTCATCAATACTTGATTCTTGATTGGGGTATCCTCTTTTATATCAATAATGTGTACTTCAAATTCCTTCTAAATTTCCTCTACCTTAGGAGCTTCAGTCTCTGGAATGGGTGATTCCATTACATTTAGTTATGTTGTAGGCTCAGCATCCTTAGATGTACTAGCACCTTTATCTTCATCTTTGTCAATCAATAAACCAAACACTAGCTTCCAAATCTTGATACTTTCATGTACAACATCCTCAACCTTGTGTTAAAGGATTGAATAAGCTCTAAGCTTAGGATCAATTTTTTCTCTGTGTTGTTCCACATTTTTTCTAATGTTGGTAGGGGTGAGACTTGATTCCACTTGTGCTAAGGTGCTCTCTCTTCTTTTTTTTTCTATATTAAGAGCATATTCCCATTTTTGTGCAACCCTGTTTCTTAACTCCTTAGGGATTCAGTCCTCCAACTAAATAGATAACATCTTGAAAATGCAAAGCATTTCAAGAATAGCATCTTCAACCTTTTCTTTCTCTCCTATACTCAAGCTTCCAAACTTTAATTCTTTCAAGTCTTCCACTCTTGTAGAGTTTGTGATCTTGTGACATATTTCATCCACATTAGGTTTAACATCCTACAATGCAACCTTCTTCTTCACCTCTTCATCACTTTCAATTTCTTCATCATCTTCTTGTTCCAAAACAAGTGTCCTTCTAGGCCTTTTGTTAACCTTACTCAGCACTACCTTAGACTGTGCATATTTTCATTTATTGGATGCAGGGAATTTCTTTGGAGACTCAGTAGCTACTCCCCTTGTTCTAGGCCTTAGCATAGGTGTCGATGACACTTTTGGTTTTAGTACTCTTTTCTTGGTTGGGGGCTCGGCAATTACTTGCTTCTTCCCTTTCTTCTTTTCTACTTGAGCCTCTTCTTCTTCTTTTTCACTATCACTAGAGTCACTTGGTTCATCTTCCTCCATTCCTTGGGTTAATTCTAGTGGTGCATCCTTTTCTGTTTCTTCCACATATTTCTCCAAATTTTTTACTATTTTCTTTCTCTTTCTTTCTAGAGTTGCAGCCATTAAACCCATAGTGATTTTAGATTTGGCTTCTTCATATGTTCCAAAGTAGGGTGCTTTACTATCAATTTCTTTAGCTAAGAGGGTTGTAATAGCAGCAGTAGCTTCATCTATATTTACTTCATAAGGTAGTGGCATTAGCCATGAAACCCTAGGAAAAACTGCTTGTGCATAAGTGAAGTTTTTTTACTATTTTCTTTCTCTTTCTTTCTAGAGTTGCAGCCATTAAACCCATAGTGATTTTAGATTTGGCTTCTTCATATGTTCCAAAGTAGGGTGCTTTACTATCAATTTCTTTAGCTAAGAGGGTTGTAATAGCAGCAGTAGCTTCATCTATATTTACTTCATAAGGTAGTGGCATTAGCCGTGAAACCCTAGGAAAAACTGCTTGTGCATAAGTGAAGTCTATGTCAACTAGAAAACATATATCCTTGCTATACTTTTCAACTAATGACATAGGGACTCTACTCCTTGTTCCCATTTTCTTCTTGAATTCAACAAAATAGTTATCCATCACACCATTAAAACTATCTCCTATTTGACCTATGAACTCACTGATTTGAACAGTAAGGGTCTCTTCTTGTCCCATATCACCCCTCCATGAGTAGGAAAACACTTTTATATATAAAAGAATAGATAGATTAGAAAAGAGCCAAACTTACACATTGAATTCTTTACAGTCTGGATTGAGTTAAGGTTCTCAGCAAGCTGAGTCAGCTAGAGCTCGGCAAGATCATACATGTGTCCTTTCTAAATGATTTTCCATGCCTGGTCCACTGCCATATAGGGGACACTGTCCAACCGACTGGATTGGTAGAATTTGTGCAAGATAACCCTAACAAAAAAGCCAATTTCTAGATCTGTTATGGTGGAGATCGTCATTCCACACTTGTTCCATACCGCTTGTGTGTTTTCCTGAATGTCTTCTTTGCTTGAACACTTCATTATCCTTTTTCATTTAATTGTAGGGTATTCAGTAACTCGTTGGATCATTTCCTTTGTTATCTTCATGGCTCCATCTTCTAGCCATAGTCTCATATCATGTACTTGACTCAATACTATTTTTATCCATTCAACTTTGAAATTCTGAGGGAAATCTAGGGCATGCACTAACCCTTGTTCAGCAACCGTTTTATACTCCAGCTTCAACACTCCATTATCACATAATTTATCATACACCTCCCTGATCTTGTAATCTATGATTTCTCCAATTTTGCACATGTAACATGACCTAATATCATTCATTATCAACACATTCTTCAGAATTGAGGATAGGGCACCGAACAAATCTCCTTTTATTGCAATTTCCAAAATTGCCTTAAATGTTTGTGGCTTACAAACTTCATTTCTTACCAACTGTGTGTTGAAAACTTCCATCCCTTGTTTCTTCATTGTAGCAAACAATGATGATGCCATTTTAATTTAAAATTTCTAAAAAGAAATATTTTCTCGATAGTGTACCTTTTCTCGTAAGTGTCTTGTAGATGATTTTTGCCGATGGCATGCTGAAAAGATTTGGAATCATCTTTAACAAACTGGTTTCCCACACTTTGAATCGCTCAAAGAAATCTCAATTCTCTTGGTGAAATGAAATGGGTGGAAAATTTTCACTTTATAGATTCCAAAAAGTAGAATTAGGGCCTCATAAATGCTCCATAGAAAATTTCTAAGTGGAATACAATTCTCTCGGCAAACTCATGCTAACCTCGGCTAACACAAGCTCGGTCAATATAACCATTACGACATAGCTCAGTGTAAATAGCATCTCGACCACAATAGTGCTTAGCTTGCATTGATAAATTGGTCAAGACACTGACGCTCGGCATAAAAAAAATGAAATTTTCTATTTCACTCAGATATGTCCTAATGCATCTTTATCTATGCAGATTGGACTTTTATTCAATCTTTATGTTAGGAATTGATGTAAGATAAAGCCTTGTAAGGTTTAGTTCCAAACATACCTTCTATGCTTAGTTAGAAGATGTGTGATCACCTAATCCATCAGATTGGGTGACCTCAGATGTGCTAACTTCACTTGTGCCTACTTATTCTTTCTTCTTCCATGTCTTGTCCATCTAATTTTTCAATTTTTCATGGATAGCTTCATTCTAATTATGATCGTTGCTCGGTATAGGTGATCTATAATTTTTCTTTAGGTGACCTATCTTATTACACTTGTAACATACCATACTTCCATTCATCCAGCTTTTAGATCTGCCTCTGAAATGGGTCTTCATACAATTTTCTCCAATGTGTCCATATTTTCCATAGTAATGACAGTTGTACCAAGTGTTATAATCCCAATTGTATGTGTTATTCTTCATAGGTGACTTAGTCTATATCTAGGTTTAGATCTACATTCAAATGCTTTATGCCCATACTTCTAATAGTTGAAACAATTGCCTTGAAATTTAGGTGAGGTAGGTGGATTACTGACCTTAGACCTACATTCATGTGCCTGATGTCCATTTTTCTTATAGTTAAAGAAATGCCCATTGAATTTAGGTTTAGAATCAAACTTACCATGTTTTCTTCTGCATATATTGGCTGTATGACTTGGCTTTCCATAGTGATGGCATGTGGGCTTGTTGTTCTTTGGTTTTGCATTCTTCTATTCTCCATTCTTTAATGATTCTCCTTCTTCAGTAGATGATGTATGTTTATTTAGTCCAAGTCTAGATCTATCATCAGATCTTCTAGGTGACCTTAACAGTTATTCAAAATATTTTTCAGCTTCATTAGGTTTGTTCATCCTTTCATTGATTTCCTTTTCAGATCTTAGTTCATTCCTCAATTGATCATTCTCAAACCTCAGTTGGTTGATTTCCATATCTTTCCTACCCAACTCTTGATTAACTAGCAGTAGTTGATTTACCATGTCTAGTTGATTATTAGTCAACCTTTACATGTCACTTGTCCTTTCATCTAGTCTTATTGCAAGTTTTCTTTTGTCTTCTTCAGCCATTGTCTTATCATCTTCAGCTTTCTTTTTCTACTCAACTACTTCATAAAGTTTGATAGATTGAATTTCCTATTCTCTCCTTAGATTTCTGATGTCATCATTTAGTATGGTATTTTTCTCTAGTAGCTCTTTTATGGCTTTGTCACTTTCTGTAGAGTTTCCATTATCAAATAGTCTAGTGGTATCTTCTTCTTAATATTGTGACTCATTTTGCTGAATAGCAATTTCTCTCCTTCTACTCAAGGATTTCTTTAGTTCACTTTTGGTTGCTTCTAGTTTTTGTAATGCCAGTTGTACATCAATCTTCTGATTCTCTATGACCTTTCCCAACTTATAGACTTCCATCTTAAGATATTTTTCTTCAATTGGTTAGACTTTCTATGAGAAACCTTGTAGCTCTAATACCAATTGTTGGAAATATAATTGGAAAATGTGATACTAAGAGGGGGGGTGAATCAGATATCACCTACTAATTCATTTTGATATGAATAAAACATTTGCATAGCATCAACAATACTTGATCATAACAAAATAACTAACATACTAAGCAGCATCCATGAAAGTACTCATAACACAATAATTTGGTTACCCATAAACCCTTGAAAGGTAAAACTGGGGTGGGGATGACACCCACAAATCTTCACTACTATAGTAATAAATTTTCTTGTTAGGGCTTAGAAAATTTGATCAAAACATGATCTACCCTGTGAGGGGTCTACCCTGTTAAGAGCTAAAAAACTTATACAATCTACCTTGCTAAAGGATTTGAAACTTACAACAAAGTAAGCACTCAGTTAAGAGATTACAAAAAGTCTGTTAGGACTACTCGGTTAAGATATTTACCCTGATACACTAGTTAGAATGTCTCAGTACCTAATCTTTCAGTTTGCACTATATGCAGATTACAGATCTTCTCTTTACTGTATTGTATTGATCTCTTCTATCAGATTTATCTTTATTATGTCCTTTCACTACTTATCTCAGTCACTGAATTTTGTCTGAATGCTTCACTATTATTAATGTGCTTCTCTACTCATTCCCTTTGCATTCGCTATCTTTCACTCTTACATGTTTTAGGGTTTAGATCTTAACCTTATATAATTAACAAAATATCTTCACTATTCAAGATCTACAGTTCAAATTAATTCCTTTTGCCGCTTAAGCCTTACTAATTTCTGATTGGCTCTTGGCATTACATAGGGATCAATGATTACAAAATAGATGTGTAATTACCTTCATAATTATCTCAACAAACAAAATACAAAACATGAATGTCACCCAAAATGATTTACCTTGATCACTGTGCCATAACAAACTCATATGTCATTCCAAGCTAACTCGGTCAAATGCAGTTCCTGATACTCGGCATTCACTATACTCGGCATATGTTGATATCTATGTTAGTCAGTAATCATTGCATATATGACTCAGCAAAACTAGACTCGGCATACTACAAAAATACATAGTGACCATAAGTTTACTCGACAGCACTACTACTCAGTAAGTATACATTACATAACTCGGCCTTTACATAATGACTTGGTCGTAGTGATGACCGACCATCATTGCCTAGATAAATGACTAAGTGTGGGTCACTAATAGTCAACAAAACTATAGAGATCTATAGAAATGTATTGGCCTATTGAGGGAGGTAAAGTGATCAGCATACAGGAAAATAATGGTGAGACATTTCAAAATGATGAAGAGAATGAAATCATAAATACATTCATAGACATCTTCATGAAAGTTGAAAGTGGAAATGTCACTTCTCATGAAATCTTAAGTGATGATGCATTGCCTTTTTTGAATGCTAATCATGATGGAACCTAATTAAACGAGATACAAGGGGTTCAAGAGGATGATAAAGAGGAAGATGATGAACATGAAAAATTGTGTCATGGGGTAGAGGACTCTCAACATTTACAAATCAACAAACAAGATGACTTAGTTTTTGTCATCATGGGAGGTCGACAAAGTACTTGATTTGGTATCATGTTTGAGTAAAGAAATGTCCATTATTGTGTATTACATGCACATATCAAACCTTGCAGTAGCTAGTTCATGTAGGATTCATCCATTTGAGATACATTCATAGGTAAGTTGTCTTGAATTCTTGTTAGCTTGGGAGATCTCCTTAGAAGGTAAGTACGATTTTGAATGTGTTTGTTTGAGACATGAGGGAGAAAATGATTTGAATGTTGATACTAAAAATTCTTGAAATTTGAAGACATGATTATGAGTGAAATTATTAGTCCTAATGAGGTCAAATTTGATGATTTATTATTTAGGACTAATGACAATTATAACAAGGATAATAGCCTGGATTCTTTCCCTTTTGAACCTTGTTGTAATGACAGGTATAATACATCACTAATGTATATGTTTTCTTATGGTGTGCATGCACTTGAGGAGGATGGATTGGTGTACCATGAGAAAAGACCTACAAAATAAGAAAACATGTTGTGTGAGTATATACCCATGGTTGGGAACTCACTAAGCCAGGTCATATCTATCCATTATCCCTTTCTTTTTGATAATTTTCAGTTTGAGTATGATAAAGGTGAAAAAACTTGTTTATAGATTAATCATGATTACGGAGAGATGCCACAACTTTTGATTTTGTGTAATTTGTACCCAAAATTTGAAAAAAAATTGTCTAAATTTTATTTTTCCAAGTACAAAGATGAGTTTGCATTCCTTAGAATTGTACATGGTGTGTTATTGCTACTACACGAAAAAAAAATCAATTAATAAGAAACTCATATGCTTTCTCTATTTTTTTTTTATATAATTTAACTTTAGTCCTAATTAGGTAGGTGTTAGTTAGTTTCCCTAATGTTTTAGTGGTTAGTTTTGTTTTGTCAGTGTGTCACTTGTGTTCCTTGTTATTTGACTATTTTCCTTCTTTTTGTTTGTCGGTCTTGGGGTAAGTTTTTTTTTGTCGGGGCTTTTCCTGGCAGGTGGTCCATCCCAAGAGGTCCTCGATAGGAGGCAGAGGTATTTCTTAGTCAAATTTTTTTTAAGGAATTTGTCTTGCAATAAATTGTATACATGGATCATGAATGGTGATACCTTTCACTATCAATCAAGTTGATATTCAAAGTAGATCATCCTCAACACATTACACACTTTAAATACGATACTGTGGTTGTTTCTTTCTTGGTTAAGTATCAGTTGGAGTTGATCAGAGCCTATTGTTATGGGTGATCTCAGATCTTAGAACCCTTCTTCATCTACATCTTGACTTGAAGAGACAAAATCAAAAGGAGGAACGCAGAAAGAAAGGTCAATAGGGAAAATAAAAGATCAAATGCTTAGGTGGCACAGCCTAATCATTGCCCAAGTTTCCAAAAAAAAAAGGAAAAAAATTTAGAAATGCAAATACTAAGGTAGCATAGCCTAAGCACTGCCTTAGTGCACCAAAAGTGTTGAAATGAAGATAATTAAAGAAATCACAATATTTAGAGCACAATGGATCAAGAAAGTCACCTTCCATGTAAATGATGTTGACTCTTAAAGAGCCCTCCAAATAATAAAACAATCCTATATCTTTTCAGAAGATAGAGAAGGGTGACTCTAGCAACCTCTACCAGGGCTATGAATGCCTAAATGGTAGTAGATCAAGGTTAGAATGAGATTGTTAAAGTTTATGACAGTAAGAAAAGATTGGTTCCAAGTGTTTCTTATCTAGGAAACCTTCATTTAAGTGTTGAAAGAATGGATACATAGATGCACACACTAGATGAAACAACAAAGGACTTTAATTTTGAAAAGTTGGTAAAAGAGTGTTTTCAGGAATGGTGCTTGTGTTTGGTTTATTACAAGACAATTTCTAGAGAAATTTTGCTCGTAAATAAATTCCTTGGTCATTTCTCCTTTTTTCGGGGCTATTTGTTGTGGTTCCACAACACACACCCCATTTTGGCCACTTGACCTAATGGGGGCCCCTTTTTAAGGTTTTTTTTTGTTGTCTTTAGGGTTTTGGTGTTTTTCTTGTGCACTTAGTTCAGATAGTTAGAATTTTCTTCATGCTTTCAATAAGACATTACCGACAACTATTTTTCATGCAAAATTTTGGTATCCACCATTTGAGAGTTATGAAGAAACAACAAGGGAAGCTGACATCCATGGGAGTACTAAGATTTTTGGAAATTGAAGAAGTGACAAAGAAGTTTTGAAGAGCTCACCCCAACATTCTTCCAAAACACTAAGTCTTCAATTTTGAAAATTTCAAAGAATTTCAACACTTAGTCATTTTCAGTGGTGGATTTTTGGAGTTTCAGAGTTGTTGGGAGTTTCGCTGTCTGAAAGTCCGAAATGCCGGAAGTGCTGGTGGATTTTTAGAGTTTTGGAGTTGCTAGGAGTTTCACTATCTGAAAGTCTGAAATGACGGAAGTGCTAGTAGATTTTTAGAGTTTCAGAGTTGTTGGGAGTTTCATTGTTCGAAAGTCTGAAATGCCAGAAGTGCTGGTAGATTTTCAGAGTTTTGGAGTTGTTGGTAGTTTTGTTGTCTGAAAGCCCGAAATTCTTCCCAACATGGATTTTTTGGGACTTAGCCAATTTTTGCATGGAGAAAGAAAACAATTTGTGGACTTAGCCAATTTTGAGCTTCAAGATTTTTGACCTTTCTAGTTTTTCGGCCTCTGAAAGTCAAAAAAATTGTAAAATCTTGTTCAATACTTAGCCATTTTTTCAAAGCAAGGGTCAAGGTCTGAAATTTCTGGGCCATCACCGCCAATAACTTCCAGTCTTCTATAGTTGATTTTCAGTCTGATTGATCACTTTTATGGGGTTGTTTCTTCATTATTTGGGGACATCTTTCGGTTGGATCTACGAAGGAGAACTACAACAATGAATAAAGGGGAGAACTCCAAGTTTTCAAAGAAGAACATGCATAGAAATGGAGAAGTTCCATAATTTATTTTGAGTTGTTTTATGCATGTTTTGCTCCCAAATTGTAATGCATGAGGTTTAATTATGTGTTAGGTAGTTTAAAATTGTGTTAGGGATAGTTTTTTTTATATAAACTGTAGTTTAGATTTATTTTCAAGTTTTATGTGCAATCGAAGCCCTAGCTGCGAAATTAAGAGCACAACTCTATAAATTGTATGAAAATAATGTAATTAAGGTCGATTATTATTGCAATACAATACATACAATTGGTGCTTCAATCATGGTGTGATTTTTCTGCTATCTTTGCAAAATTCATGAATGTGTGTTTGCTCATTCATTTGTTTCAAATAGCCAATTGATTGTATGGTGATTTTGATCTATGATTCTTTTAGGCTGGTGTTTATCTTTGTTGCATTGCTTTGTCGTGATGAATTATTGGGAGATCTCTCTCTTCAGTGCTTTAAGATAAATTTGTCTCATGTGTGTGTACATCTATGGTGGCTTCATGATTTGAAGAATTTTGACTTATCATACATTTGCGTTTATCTCCATCATTGATTGCATTTACTAAGCTAGGATTGTGATTTATTCAAATCTCTTTTTTGTGGGTTTCCCTTATCTTCTTGGTACTTTAATTTGCAAGACAACGCAAAGCTGGTTTATATCCATTAGTTTCCTTTTCAGAAAATTTCTTTCAAATTCTTGCTACCTTGCTCCTTACTTTCTTTGCAAATCAATCACAGTAGATTAAATAGATTAACATTGCTTTCATCTTAAAGATTTAAAAAATCCAAAAAGAGAAATATTGTTGTGCTTTAAGATTTTTTTTTGCAGTCCCTCGAAGATCAAACCAGAAAAGGCCTCCTCGTGAACATATTTAAATTTATGTTTAGTTGACCTATCTAAGAGGTTGAGACCCAACCCAGAAGGAACCTTGAGATTTATTTACATCATTCTTCCCAGAGGGGAATTTTCTCACTTAAATTCCTAGCTGTTGTCCCATGTAAAAATGATGCTCAACAAAATCCCATGTTTCTACACTAGGAACTATGGCAATTTTGTATGCACATTACATGTCTAGTAGTTAAAAATTGAAAAAAAAACTTAGACATATAACAATCTTGTATTTTAGACTATTGTTTTACGATTACTTCATGTTTTATTTCTAACTTACTTAAGATATCATTCTTCTTGTTTGAATGTTGTAGGAAAGATGGTCACTAAGATTAGATTTTTTTCTAGAGGTCATAGTGGAGGCCATAGTAGAGGATGTGGAAGGAGTAGGCTTCTCATCCCTCCTATGATTGATAGAGTTGAGGAGATTAGGGAAGAGAATAGTAGTGAGCATCATGGTGATTCAAGAGAGCTTAATGCTATGAAGATACTCTATACCATTCTAGAACATCTACCTATTGTATATAGTCGAATGTGGACCTCTAATCCAACTACATACGCAACATAGTCATTACTCACATGATCGAATTATGAGAGAGAGTATGAATTACTCAATTCAAAATTCATGGTGAAGCGACCTGTTGCCTCATATGTAGATGGGGTGTTTAATTACTCTCAAAAGGAGAGCCAACAACCATAAGACCTACTACAATGGAGGATTTTCAAAAGCTATAATGATAAGAAAATTGAAATTAAATTGGAATGAGTGCAATTTAGTCTAAAATGCTTTGAAGGAAATATGAAGTACAGATTTATTCTAAGGAACTTGAAAATAAGATTAGATTAAGCTATGAGCAAATAAGTAGACTAAATATTATGAATATGTAATATTAAACTAAGATGAGAAAATTACACTAATATGCAATGAAAGCTTTGAAATAATTGAGACAAAAAAGTGCTATAGTTTAATTACTCTCAAAAATTGCTCTCCTTGAATGAAGAAATGAGGTTCATTAAAAAGACAAGCTCGGGAAGAGAATGAAGAGGTTCTTGATTTGAAACTCCTGACTCTTCATTCCCATTTGAGACAAAAAGACATGACTTAATTAAAAGAATGGAAATTGCCACATATGGTGACCTTTCAAATATTGTGAATTATTAATTCAAAAAGGAGTGTCCATTCAAATAATCAAGTAATAATTAATTCCTTTTTATGTATATTAGCTAAATGGGTGGGTTTAATTTAATTCCAAGCACTTAGGAATTTAGAATTAAATTAATTTATCATAGGGGTAATTTAGCTAATAAAAATAAAAAACTTTAGGAATTAATTATGATATTTGATTAATGCAATTTAGGGTCTTTGCAATTGACATCAATTTGAATTAAGTCAGGTAGGAGAGAGAAAATTACCTAGGAAACTAGGACTTTGGAGATGAAAAATTGACAAAAATGCACCAAAATTGATTAAATTTATTAGGTGCCAATTTTGGGGTATTACATTTTCCCCTCTTTGAATTGATTTGTGAACAACGTGTTGATTCAAAGAATAGTCTGAAGTGACAGATGATGAGAAATTTGGAAGTCTTGGTTAGGTTGCCAAGACACCAAACAGATCAAAGCATGATTTTCTAAAGTCCAAGTTAGATTGTGAAGACAACGGTCTTGAGAGAAGACGAGAATCGGGGTTAGATTGCCCCAATGCCCAAAATGAGATTCAGATGCAAACTTAGGACTGTCTCCAAAATCAGGGTTAGATTGCCCCAATATGAAGCTCAGTCCTTCGAGACCTGGGTTAGATTGCCCAGATAATGGTCTAAAAGAGATTTTGAGAGCTATCTCCAAAATGAAGTTTGACTCCTAGGAATTAGGGTTAGATTGCCCCAATACCTAAAAGATTTCAAGAACCATCTCCAAAATGAAGCTTGATCCTCAAGGATCCGAGTTAGATTGCTCAAATACCTAAAAGATAGATGACTGGATAGCAAGATGCAAGGCACCGAGATGCCCCTAGCAATGAGAACTAATGGTTCAAATCAGACTAATTCAAGAACTGATTTGACAAGATTAAAATGATGTAATCATCTTGCCCCCTCGGGAGTGAAATCGAAAGATGACATATCAGAAGGATGATTAACAACAAGAGGTTGTAGAGTAGAAGCAATTAGACTAGATTCGAGAAGCTACATAAGCAAATTGGAGCAAAGCAGAGGTCCTAGTGACCAAGTTTGACCATGGTTGACCAAATTTGACTAGAGTTGACTTTGATGAAAAGAGAAAAGATCTTGAGAATATGATGCAAAGATGAGGGTTTGGCAAGAAGATGACGCCAGAAGGCTGACTGCACAAGTGTCTGATCCCAAAGGGTCCCAAAATTTAAAATGCAATTTTGAGCTATCAAGAGATGTCAGATTTTGATTTCGATCCTAAAATTGGATTTAGAGTTGTCGATTTAGCTAAGGGTGTAATTTTCACGCAAAATGAAGCACTTTTGAAAATTAGGTCAAAAGCTATATAAGGCCGAGAGGGGTCATTTTCAATTCATTATTCACCTTCGTCTTCTTGTGATTTTGAGCTTTGAGAGAGAAATAGAGGATCTTCCACTACATATGCATCAATTTGAGCACTCTCGATGACATGCCCAGCCAGCGGAGTATGACGCACCTATAATTAGTCGATAAACCTCCTTGCATTTTAATTTGTATCACTTTTTAGGTCAATTTAGGATAGATATAGCAAGTTTTAGGTCATGTTCTACCAATCTCACACGAGGAAGTAGTTTCCTCGCACTGGCCTAGATCGCCCTTCACGCGAGGAAGTAGTTTCCTCACATGAGTTAGGGCTTCTTCACGCGGGCTCTGTTTGGAAGCTCACGTGAGTTGAAAGCTAGTCCTGCACAAGATCTCTCCTATTCGCACAAGGGAAAGTCCTGTCTCACACGAGGAAATAGTTTCCTCACGCGAAAAGCTGCTACAGAGTTTGAATTGATTTTATCAAAATTTGTCAAATTTGCATAAAATCAGCCAAGTAGAGTGTCACAGAGTCATGTCTAGGATAGATGTCTTGCTGCATTTGTTGTTGTTGTGTTAAAAACCATCATGTTGAGATATTGATCCAATATCATCGCTTGCTTTATAGGTTGACTTCCCTAACGTCACCTTCAGGACACACCATCTTGTTATCACTACATTAGTGTAGAGACTGATAGATGCAGAGAGTACTCACATTGAGGGACTCGGCTTGGGATACTTGCATGATTTACCTGACATTTAGGTAAATCATGGTCTTCTTGGTGCACTCATAGAGCATTTCCATTTAGAGATGAACACTTTCCACTTTTTGATGGAGGAGATGACTATGACTCCCGAGGACATATAGAGGATTCTACAGATACTAGTCCATGGTGCTCGAGTAGAGTATGACACACAACCATGATAGAGTACAGTAGCCTTGAGGACTATCTTCAGGGATGATCTATTGATGGGTCAGGCCATCTCCTAGGAGGATTTGATGTGCAGATATGAAAATGTTCACCCATTAGCCATTGTACTCACTATGTTCTTAAGCTGCTACCTTGTTCTAGATCAAGGTCAGCATGGTCTAGAGTGTGGCTGGGGGATGATGTTGCAAAGGATACTAGCTAAACTAGTGGTTAGATCTGGATGGGGTGAGTGCATGCTCCTATAGATGTACCATGAGCTTCATGAGATCACATATTGGGGCATGAGGATGATGGTGGTAGGTGTCTTTGTCTTATAGATCTGGGCCTAGGAGCATCTCCCTGTTTGCAGGCCTATTTATCACAATACATGGCAGGCTCTTGAGCCTTATATTTATAGGTACGTAGGCCTAATGACCCATCCTATGCTAGGTAAGATGGAGTAGTGGAGAGGATAGCTGGATGACATGGTAGCTATAGTTTGGAGACCTTGGGTGGCCACTGAGCCCTAGGATGTTGCCTAGAGAGAGATTTCCTTCATGTTTGTTTCGCGTCCACTGATTGGATGGAGTGTTACCATTATTGAGAGATTCCTTGTCACACATGTCCTTTGCTAGTTTGGTAGGCAGCCAGACATATCACATGAGTACTGCTCCTATGCCCACTTCACCGATGAGGAGAAGAAGGGGTGGCATGCGAGACTAGATCCAAGGTGGTGTGCAATAGAGGCACGCATTCCAGTTGCATGATGGGACTACATGTGGATGTCACCAATGTAGGGATGACACCTACATATAGGGACCAGTTGATAGCATGACTACATCTGAGATTCACAGATCCTATTGGTATGGGAGCACAGCAGCAGCCTATATAGCAGTAGCAGGTACCAGATTAGTAGCCACCAATTCAACAGCCTGCACAGCAGTAGGTTGCACAGTAGGGACCACAAGGACATCAATAGAGAGTGTTGAGACCTCGATCAGGATAGACTAGCATCCCTACTAGGACCATGGGCTCAGATGTAGGAGCTAGGAGTAGTGGGGCCCAGTAGAGGTCCAATAGGTAGTGAACAGGTGATACATCATAGTAGGCACATCTGGATGATGATACTGATATGCCTGATATTCTAGTAGGAGTAGGTACACCACAGTTATAGGAGGCTCTCAGGAAGAGCTGTGAGAGAGTGAGACAGGTCCAGCGGGAGCGGGATGACTACCACACCTGAGTCATCAGGGAGGAGACCCATGTAGCTGATAGGGATGCTGAGATCAGACATCTATGGGAGGAGCTAGCACAATCAAGGATCGTGACAAGATATGAGTCTACCTAGGTAGCTTATTACTATGCTTCTTACTGCGGGGTCATTCCAGATCTATTGGAGCAGGTACCACCATTTGCTGATTATGTTGGAGCTCCACAGGTACCTCCACTGGCACCTCCACAGGCACCACCATAGGCACCACCACTGCAAGCACCATAGGCACCCCCACAAGAGTCACCTCCATAGCGGCGGATGCCCCTTCCATAGAGAGCACTACCACCACCTCCTCCAGGTCGCACTAGGCAAAGCTAGCACATTTTGATATACTTTTTACATTGTAGCCCATTTTTGATACTATGCTCGAGTAGCACCTTCTCTTTTGTACACGACATTGTTTTGAGATATATATATGAGATCGACAGTTTGATATCATCGTATTTGTTGACATATTGCTTTGATATTGATATTTTATGAGATGTTTCTATATGCTTAGATGTATGGATAGAAATGTATGAAATGCACATGTTTCCTTTTATGAATATGAAAATGCACATGGTTATTTTTATGATGATGCAATGTGAAATGCAGTGATAGATGGATAGAATGTATGCATATGTGTAATGTATGATTTGAGTTATGCTTATAGTGGATGCACATGTATATGTAGATGCAAATGAATTTATGAATGCAAATGGAAATGAAATGAAAATGCAATGAATATGTAATGTATATGTAATGTATATGGTATTAATCATCTCATGTAGGATTGTCGCAATATATGACAGGTACTAATAAAAAAGATATGCATTTTGAAGATCGAGAGCGAGGACCAGACACTTGTGCAGCTAAGATGAAATTGGGACAAAAGATGAGAACCTTTGATGAATAGAAAGCAATCAAGAGAGTAACAATATATCATCTCAAATGCAAGCTTAGCATGAACATGCAAGCCTAAGCTAAAATGCAAGCCTAGAAGGAAAATGCAAACCCTAGGACTTGGTTGTTGGACTCACCATATTTATCATCATTGAGTTCATTTAAGCATGGGACAGTCACAAGATGCCATACAATCCTCACTAACATTGCAATCATGAGAATATGAATATGACATAAGTCTTAGATTTGTTAGAATGAGATGTAAGCATTAAGGCACAAGAAGCTAGAATGACCTGAACACCTATTCCTTTTGATTTAGCAAGTTAACATAAGCATCAAAGCATAATTGCTAGAATGACCTGAATGCTACTTGCGAACAAACACATCAGACATGTGAGAGTTCCTTCTTTTGCCAAAGAGTGCTCACAGTGACCCTTATGTTCACTTAGCAGGATGAGCGTTAGCAATTTTACTTGTAGCAGAAAGAAGTCACTCAAAATAGACAAGGAGAAGAACCAACCTCACCAAAGCATCCATATAAAAGGAGTCGAGGTACACATGGACATCCAATACGAGATGAAATCTCTTAAAGATGGACACCCCTCTTATATGAATTCATTGGATCATTGGAACTAAACTAGTAACCAGAAAGCCAAGAAAGGATCATGCCCCCAATCTTCGCATTTCTCAGTCAAGAAAGACATCTTAGATTCACTCAAGAGGAAATGATAAAGAAAAGAAACAAAGAAGCAAAGAAAAAATCTTAGCATGCCTCATAGGAACACAAATTTAGTTTTATTTTCAGTTTACATTTGTATTCAAGTAGATTGAAGTCAAATTAGAAGCGTACAACATTCATAGTCTCGACGGGATAGCGACAGCAGGCAAATGTAGTGAGAACCACTAGTGACCATCACGAGAGACAAAGTCTTAAGAAGATATCGAAGTGTAGACCAGGTATCAGAAGGAAAACATAGTGAGAACCATTGGTGACCGATACAAGGAAGATTCTTGAAAGAGAGAATAAAACAAAAGTGAAACATCAGCAAGCAAATGTAGTGAGAACCACTGGTGACTGATGTAAGGAAGAGATCCCAAAAGAGAGGGGTTCGAACAAGAGCTAAGTATCAGTAGGCAGGCATAGTGAGAACAATTAGTGATAGATACATGAGAGATCCTCAAGGAGAGAAATCTCAAAAGTAGCTAGGCATTAGTAGGCAGACATAGTAAGAATCACTGGTGACTAATGCATGAATAAAACTTCTGAAAGCGATAGGACAATGCCTCCTAGACTAGAAAGGTGCCCCCAAGTGTAACCAATTCCAATCCATGAAGATTTGAGGAAAATCTTGAAGACAACTTAAGGCAAGTGCATGAGCTAGCAAACTAAAGTAGGAAATGAACTAAAAGCAGGAAAGCAAACTAAAGTAGGAAGCTAAAAGCCAAGCAATGCGGAGATGATATGTAGCTTCAGGAAACAAGAGGCACCTGTTTACCAATTTTTCACCATCTTGGTAGAGATTCTATTTTTGCTACCATGATGCCTATTTTCCATGTTTTCATCAATGGCACATTTTCTACTTTTTCAATTTTTTTTGTTCTTTTCTTTTTCTTTTTTTTTTGTATTTTTGAATATTTCATTTTTTTGTATTTTTGATCTTTTGACTTTTTTTGTATTTTTTCAATTTTCTATTTTTTTATTATTATCAAGGTGCTTGTTTACCAAGTTTTCACCAAGATAATAGATGCATCGAAGCACCTATTTACTAGGTTTTCACTAAGATGATCATTTTTTTAGGACATTTTGCAATTTTTAGGATTTTTTGCAATATATCATTTTTTTGGATTTTTTTAGGACCAATATGTACATGAGCACACAGAGAATGCCTCAGCTATAGAATTTCTTCAAGTGAAGAGAGTTGATAGGTTCTTTGAGCTATTCTCCTTCAATGGTGGAGATTTGATAAGCGCTAGACCCAAATGCTGCAGTAATGACATACAGACCAAGCCAGTTTAGTTCAAATTTCCCTTTCTAGACTCGCTACTGTTGATTCTTGGGGTTCTCTCTCAGGACGATATCACCCACTTGGAATTCTCTTTGTCTGAATTTCTTATTGTAGGCTTTAGACATCCTCTTTTGATATGCTCTTAGATGATTGAATGCCACCTTCCGACATTCATCAAGTAACTCAAGCTCTTAAAGCTGGGATATTCTATTTTCTTCATCAGTGATGAGGCCCCTCAGATAGATTCACAATGTCAGAATCTCAACCTTAATAGGTAATACTACATTTTCTCCATAAACCAAGGCAAAGGGAGTGCCCCCCATTGGTGTTTGGATACTTGTTTTGTAGGCCCACAAAGCCAGATTAATCTAGAGATGCCAATCTCTACCAGATTTATGAACTATTTGGTGCAAGATTTTCAGAATTGTCTTATTAGAAGCTTATGCTTGTCCATTACCCTGAGGATAATAGATAGATGACCAATGCTGAATAATTTTGAATTCGGTGCATAAGTCTTTCAGGTCCTTATTTTTGAATTGTCCCCCAGTGTCAGTGATAATAGATGAGGGTATACCATATCTGCAAATGATATAGTTCACTATGAACATAGCAATAGTCTTGTCATTAGCTACAGCTAGAGGCACTACCTCAACCCACTTGGTAAAGTAATCAATAGTTGTGATGATAAAATTGTGCCCTCTTAAAGAAGAAGGATGTATCTAATCGACCAAGTCAAAGGCCCATTGCTGAAATGGCCAAAAACTGATGAGAGGACTAAGCTCTTTAGCAGGAGCATGAATCAGATTTCCATGAAATTGGCATTGTTTGCAAGTCTTGGCATATTGAACAACTTCTTGTTCCATGTCTGACCAGTAATAACCAGCTCTAATAAGTTTTTGAGCTAATGTTAGACCATTAGAATGAGACCCATAGATACCTTTTTGTACCTCAGCTAGCGCACATTTGGACTCATCAGGTTCTAAACACCTAAGGAGGGTACCATCTAGACCCCATCTATACAAGTCATTTTCTATGAGGACATATCATGAAGCGGTATGAATTAGGTGACGCTTTTCATTCTAGGTATACGTGTCTAGAATGATCTGGTCACAAAGGTAGGAAAAGATATGGTGGTAGTGGGATGAATCATGTCCAATGATAGAATAGATCATCTTGGATTTAGAAATATCATAGGCAGGGTAGTGTAATGCCTCCACCAGGAATTCATGTTTGAAGTCATTTTCTGGCATTAGTAACATTGAAGCAAGAGTGGCCATAGCATCAATTGCTTTATTGTCTGCCCTTGGAATCTATTGGAAAGAAATGTGTGCAAAGTACTATTTGAGATCATCCACCATTCTTTTGTAAGGTATTAGCTTGTCATCTTTAGTTTGGTAGACATCATTGACTTGGTTGATGATTAACTGAGAGTCTCCAAAGACCTTGAGCTCATCCACATGCCATTCAAGGGATATCTTCATTCCATTAATGAGAGCTTCATATTTAGCTATGTTGTTTGTGCAGGGAAACAACATTTTATATGCTTTTGGCAATGAGTATCTTTGAGGTGTAACAAACAAAATGTCTACACCGGATCCTTGCTGAGTGAATGATCCATCAAAGAACATGCTCCAAGATTGATGTGTGAGAAGCATGATAGATTCATCTAGGAATTCAATACTCAAAGGTTGGTGATCTTTCAAAGGAGCTTCCACCAGCTGATCATCAATTTCTTGTCCCTTAATAGCTTTTCTTTCCACATACTCAATGTCAAATTCACTAAGTATCATCACCCATTTCGCTAATCTACCCGTGAGGGCAGCCTTGCTTAGTAGGTACTTCAATGGATCAATTTTTGCAATAAGCCTTGTGGTGTGAGCTAGCATATAATGCTGCAACTTCTGAGAAGCAAATACCACTACTAAACAAGCCTTCTCAATGATAGAATAGTTCATTTCATAGGAAACCAATGTTCTGCTGATATAGTATATGGCTCTCTCTTTGTTGTTCTGATCTTCTTGAGCTAGGAGAGCACCCAAAGATGTGTTTGTTGCTGAAATGTATAGTATAAGCAGCTTCCCATGAATAGGAGGCATCAGTATAGGTGGATTAGCAAGATATTTTTTTATTTGAGTGAGTCCCTTGTCACATTCCTCATTCCATTCATAGGTCACATTCTTATGCAAAGTTTTAGTAAATGGTTGTGACTTGTCGGCCAACTATGAAATGAAGCACCGAATAGATTTTAGCCTTCCCTATAATCCTCTCATTTGACTAATATTCTTCGGTGGAGGCATGTCCATAATAGCTTGCACCTTTTCAAGATCAACTTCTATGCCTTTAGCTGAAATGATATAACCCAAGAGTTTCCGAGAAGTAACACCGAAAGCACATTTCTTTGGGTTAAGTCTGAGACTAAATTGTTCCATGCGGTCAAGGATGGGACCCAAATCTATGAGATGAGTTCTTTGCTACATGCTTTTGGCTAAAGTATCATCCACATAATCCTCCATTGTTTTATGCATCATATCATGGAAAATAGTAGTAACAGCTCTCTGATATGTTGCTCCAGTATTCTTAAGCCCAAAAGGCATGACATTCCAACAAAAGGTGCCCTAGGCACATGTGAAAGTGGTCTTTTCTTGATCTTTTGGTGCAATTTTTATTTGATTATAGCCAAAAAAGCCATCCATCAAGGAATACATCTCATAACCCATTGTCATATCTACTATCATATCAATATTAGGGAGTGGGAAGTCATCTTTTGGACATGCCTTATTTAGATCTCTGAAATCTATACATACATGAATGGATTTATCATGTTTAGTGACTGGAAAAATGTTTGAAATCCACTCTACATAATCAATAGTTCTTATGAAACCAGCCTTAAGAAGATTTTCTAGCTCTGCTTTAACCAAAAGTGCTATGTGTGGATGTATCTTTCATAGCTTTTGCTTAACAGGTTTGATACCTGGTGCAATGGACAAATGATGCATCATTAGATTGGGGTCTAATCTAGGCATGTTAGAGTAGGTCCATGAAAATTGTATTTTATTTCTTTGAAAGAAGCTTGTGAACTCTTTTTTTTCTTCAGCAGACAATGATTGTGCTAGATGAATAATCTGTGGAGCAGCCTCTGTACCCAAATTTACCGGCTGTGTTGGCTCAATCAATACTAATGACCTCTCTTGAAAGTGGCTTGGAAGTGTATCAAGTACCTCATCCTTGGGCACCTCAGAGAGGTTTTCACCCTTGGATACATCTTTTATTTTTACTATTTTTGGCTCTGATACTGCCACAAAGTGGTTTTCACCATCAAAGCATCTATTTTTTCTTCTTTTAATCTTTTGACTAAGATACTTGATATCTGCCTCTTTCATGTTGACACTGCTTTCACTGGTGGAGGACATCACAAGCTCAATAGCATGGAGGTAACAAGATAGATCATAATCATTCTAGAATGTTAGGACTTCATTGGATGCGGGAGGGGAGTTCCAGTTTATCAGATCAAGATGGTGGAGTGAAAGGGAAGTAGTGATTGGTTCAACTGCGTTCACGGTATAACCATCAAAAGCACTAATGAGCAAGTCAATACCTAGAGTGATCTTGTCCAAAGGAGAATTTGAATCCCTATAAGACCTTACGTCATAAGTAGAGGACAAGTTAATACCAGTGGCATCTAATTCGTGCAGCCTAGCGCTAGACCCTTCACCTACTTCGAGGAGTCTTTCATACACGTGAATAGTATCTATGTCTATATCATAAGTAGCATTAGACAAAGAATAAAACTCATATTCATGTGATTCAGTACTTGATGTGGGAATTTCATTAGTACTAGCAGCATCGTTAGACCCATTATTACCCCTTGTGGCTTTAATAGCTTGTTGAAGTTGGTCTTGTTCAAAATACTTTTGAAAATGTGGTGGTCTATATCGTTCACCTTGAAAATTAGGATCATCATTTAGTGTTTCTTTCCATTCCTCATATGTGAATTGATACACTGAAGAATTTTTATCAGTATCAGTATCTATCTCTACCATGCAGACAGGTATGATAGGCTCATCAGGTTATGCAAAGAGTGCCACAAGATCCAGAGGAATAGGATATGGAAATGTATCTTCATCAAAGCTGGCCTTTGGATTCACTTCTGGAGTGGCATCTTCAATTTCTTGTTTAGGTTCAGGTTCAGGCTCAGGAGCTGACACAAATTTCTTGGTCCCCAAATGAAAGGGAGTCTTTTTAAAGCCTAAGCCACTAGTATCTTTTGTGCAATGACCCATAGCTTCAATGGGTTTTAGTAAGCCATTGTCATTCTTTCCTATAGGACCACTCCCTTTATAACCAAAGTGCTTCATGATCTTGAAGGCCTCACTATATGGTTCTTGCTCTAAATCTAGAGGCAGAGTAGTTGTTTCAGCTGTTTCTTTTCCCTTATAGATCCAACCTCTGATAGCTCTCTCTTCATCCTCATCTTCTAAAGGTGTAGAGGCCCTTACAAAGGTGCCATCATAAACTATTTGAGGAGGAGCATTAGAAAATTTTTTATTCTTGGAAGGTCTCCCATAAGAGCGTGGAGATAGAGGTAGAGAAGCCAGTGATAGCATAGGTTCAATTTGGTATTCTCCCATGCCTGTATCCTTAAGTCTCAAAGTTTGTTCCATTTCTTTCAGCTTAGCATCATAAAACTCAGTGGATTCTCTATTTGTTAGAACAAAGATATCTGTAGATTGCGTAAGAGTGTTGCAAGAGTAATTGGTATTAGCAGGTACAGTGACTTCTACCCCATGGAATGGAAACTAAATGCATTGATGGTACGTGGATGGAATAGCCTACATCTCATGAATCTAA
The DNA here is from genome assembly GCA_027943335.1 of Chamaecyparis obtusa. Lineage (NCBI taxonomy): Eukaryota > Viridiplantae > Streptophyta > Pinopsida > Cupressales > Cupressaceae > Chamaecyparis > Chamaecyparis obtusa. The sequence continues at coordinate 250,763 of BSBK01005325.1, forward strand.
GGCCTGCCCAACAAGATATTGTAGGCAAGAGGAATATCGAGCACTTGGAAAGTAACATCTCTTTCAATAGGACCTACATGGATAGGTAGCACAACTAAGCCTTGGGACTTGCATTCTTCCTCATCATAAGCTTTGATGGTAATCTTTTTGTGAGGGTCTATACAATTCTCATCATAACCTAGTTGAGTGAGCAGTTTAGTAGAACAGATATTAAGACCAGCATCATTGTCTATGAGCACTCGGTGGATGCGTTTAGGACCTATCATGACCTCTATATGCAAGGGAGCATTATGCGGGTGACTCAAAGAGTGATCATCTTCTTCAAAGAAGGATAGATAGTGAGGTGAGGTCAAATGACCCACCATAGATTGGAACTAGTTGAGATCAAGATCCTTGGGAACATTTGCCTCGGCAAGGGCCTTGTCCAAAATCTGCCTGTGAGCAGGTGAGATCTTCAACAACTCAAAAATGGTAATCTGAGCATTAGTTCACTGGAGTTGATCTAAGATGCTATAACTAGCTGAGCTAGCTATAGGAATATATTTCATGTTCTTGTTGGTGGGGCCAACAACATTCTTATCCGCAATTTGCTTCGGAGTAGATGTGGAAGTATCGGGTCTCTTATCTATAGTTTGTTTCAAAGCGAACGTAGAAGTATCGGGACCTTTCAAAACAACTCTTCCTCGTGATCAAGTGACAACATTAGCACTATCTTGAGATTATTCAGATTCAGATGAATGAGACACAGAAATACACAAGATAAAAGGAGTCTTAGATTTGGGAGCATCGTCACTCCCTTTAGAAGTGATCACGTCACAATACTCTATCTCGACAGGTTCGATCATACCAATAACATTGTCATTATTAGTAAACATGTAATTGACTTTAGCATTGGTATTCTTGGCATTTGAAGACTCACCCTTCTCATGAGGAGGGAAGGGATCCTTAAAAGCTTGATGGTCTGAATTCTTATTATGGTTCTCCACAAGGATGTCACCATTGTCAATGAGATCTTGAACTTTATGCTTTAGTTGGAGACAAGTAGAAGTCTTATTACCAATGTTTTGGTGATAGTCATAGTAAGCATTATCATTCCACCAATGAGGTCATGGTTGTGGGTCATAAGTACGCTTTTCCAAAGGAGTAAGAACCTGATTCTCTATAAGAGTTTTATAGACCACATCAAGAGGCTCTCCCAAAGAGCTAAATTCACGCTTGGGTTGAGAGGCCCAAGGTTTGTTCTTAGCAAATCTTGAAGTTTGTTGATTATCCATTGTGGTCTTTTCGACAGCCTTAGCCACTTGTATACTGGAAGTAAGATTAAAAATAAGTTTTGAAGGCTTCGCAGTACCATTATCCACCACTCCATCATTTACTACATCCCTGTTCTTATTGACAGTCTTTCCTTTATCCTTGTTTGTGGAGAATCCTTGTCTATTGTCATTATTCAAAGTTAATTCTCCCTTATTTATCATAAAGGCCTCTATTCACACCGCTTGTTTGATCATACTATCAGAAGTTAGAGGACCTTGCAATTGTACTTGGTACCCAAAGTCTGGGAGAAGATTGTCCAAGAAAATGTTGAGTCTCTCAGACTTTGGTAGCTTGTGAGGACACCTTGTACATAATTGTCTCCACCTTTGGAGAAATGTTAGGAAAGATTCTCCTTATCACTGTTTTAAATTGCAAAGATCTTGAATGTTGACCGGATGCTAAATATTATGCAAGTAGTATTGGAGAAAAAGATTAGTCATTTCATCAAAAGTTTTAATGCTAGTAGGCAATCTAGAAAACCATTCCATAGTTGGTCTACCCAAACTATGGGGAAATAAGCACATAAGATATGTTTGATCATGCATGAATTCCATAGATAATGGGCCAAACTCCCTCAAGTGATCTTGGGGATCAGTTGCACCCAAGTATTTGTCATATTTAGGGAGTTCTACACCTCTAGGAAAAGGTGGCATATGAAGACTTCTATCAAAAGGGAAAGGAAAAATGCTTTCCATCATGAATTGTTGGGAAAGTTTGTCTTTATTCTTCACAACTTGACTAATCTAATCTTGCATGTCTCAGACCATCTTTTGCAACTTTGCAGTCTCAATTTCTTCTTCCTTAGCTACAAGTGTTTCAACTTGATAGTCTCGGGGTAACTTGGCCCCTTGTTTAGCTAACTCAAGGAAGTATTTTTCTTTCTCCTCTAGGAGAAGGATCTCCATCATTTTAATAAGAATCTTATTAGCTTTGGCAACATCTATATCATGTTGAGTTATCACCTCATTTTCATTCCCAAGAATCTCATAAATGCTCAGACTCTGATCTTTTTTCTAATCATCTTGGTTTTGATCGAATGGAGGAGGGCAATAGAAATATACAGGTTGTCGATTGCCTTGAGGTTTTCTTCAAGATTGATCATCATTGTGGGACTGATTTTGGTCATGTTGAGATTGATTATGAGGTTTCTCATTTCGAGGTTGAGCATGACATGGGTCATTTGAGGATTAACCATGATATTGATTATTTTGAGATTGATCAAAGGTTTGACTGTACTTGCCTGGTTGGAAGTCAAATGAATCTCTCATCTTGTTGTAGGCTTGTGCAATACATGAAGACTCAATGAAATGATATGTCCAGTGTCAAAATGGCGTGGCCATGGTAACCTTTGGTGATTGAACAGGATCAAAAGATTTAACAAATTTAGGTGAGAAGATATCGTCAACAATATCACTAGGTTTAATGATAGAACTATTCTCAGTAGGATCAACAGGTACGATAATAGGATTAGTCTAAGGAAGAGGTCTTCCAAAGTTGTGAAACAATGAGTTGTCTTGGAAGAACGAATTGTCTTTCTCTTGAAATGAGAAACCAGGTTGCGCTTCAAACAATGGATTAAAACACTCTTGAAACGCCAAAGGCAATGGTTGAGATGGACTAAACAATGGATTAAAACACTCTTGAAACACCAGAGGTGATGGTTGAGATGGACTATCTTTCAAAGTATTCAATGAGGAAATCTAGGATATCTCACAAAGTTCAAATTTCATAATAGATTCAGGATGATCTATTTATTGATTAGGAGGTTTGCTTCTACCTTTATCAATATTCTGAATGGGATAAGTCTTGCCACTTCTAGTCATGATAGTCATAGATGAAGATGAAACGAGAGAAGACTTGGGATAAAGCTAAACTCTATCTCTAAGAACAACACAAAGGAGATAAAGGCTAGAACAGCCAAGATGCGAGATGGACCTGGTATGAATCATCAAAAGAGGTGGCTAGAATAGCTGAGATAAGACTATCGCAACATGAGATACAAAAGGCATAAAGAGATAAGGCAAACCAATGAGAGACAACATGAGTCAAAGCAAAGATCGATCGATTCCTAACTTGAGACAACTAGTTTCTAACACTGAATGATAGGAAAATAGAAAAATAGACCTCAAACAAAAAGTAGATCAGATAAAAAGTCAAATAGTCAACGGTAAACAAGTCTCTATTTTTTGAAAACTGGGCTATAGTTTCGCATGAGAGAGTACCAAGCCACATGAGAGAACACAAACCTTCGCACGAGAGAACAAAGTCTCATGTGAGAAAGTGCTCTAAAGAGTGAAACTTCACATGGGAAAAGTACAAAATCTGACAGTCTAACACAGTTTTTGAGGTAAAAGTTGAATTTTGAGGTATAGCCTGAATTGATGTCTAACAGAAAATCCATTTTCCTGATAGGTTTGAAGAACAGTTTAATCAACAATCCCATTTTGAGGTTTCAAGCATTTGTTTAAAGACACAAAGGTTTAGATCAAGCAGTTGTGATACAAGAAGTAGTCGTTAACAGACCTATCAAGGATAAAGCAACTTGATAGCATCAAGGGAGTCTTTGTTTGATAATGATTGGACAATGTTTAAGACTCGATAACAAACGCATAGCTTAGTCCTACAAAAAAATGGTGACTAGAGGGTGCCCATGTTTTTGGTGTTTCTAAGGACTCAATAGTATACATTCAAAGGTTACCCTTGTGGCAGGGGCTAGTGTCGTATACCACCTTCAAGTATCTAGGTGTATGCCTATGATGGGAATGTATGGGAGAGATTCTTCCCCCTCCCCATGCAAAGATTATGACTCCTTTCGGAGGTGAACCAGGTAGGCCGCTAGCTAAGGAAATTTTTTAATAGGATTTCATTCATGTTAACCTTCAGTGCCCCTGATATAGGGCTAGGGCCTCGTAGCCACACCAACACCTAAAAGTCATACACCCCCGCAAGCAGGGCTAGGAGCAGCGCCGCTCAGTATAACAAATGGAGCCTTCTCAAGATGATAGTCAAAGTCTTGAGAAGGAAGCTAACATGGTTTTGGAGTCTTTAGAATCAGCAAAATATTCTTTATTAGAGTGAGGCAGAATCACCGGCAATAGGTGTGTACTCACTTGGGTCGTTCTCGGAGGTTCAACTTTCGGTAGGCCCTCTAAAGGTGACACAACTTGGTTTAGATCCAAGGGTTTGATTTTTTGTTTCTCTCAAAGAAAGAAGAGCATACTTCTCTACCTCATCACTTCACCCAAACACATCAAGAAGATTCATCACTGAGTTAGCTTCACTCCACCACATCTACAAGCTTTTGGGTTTCTAGTTCTCTCAAAGAGAGAAGAGCATAATCCCCTGGCGAGTAGAAGCATAAAGATTCACTACCTTTCTCTGCTTCCCCAAGAATTTATTATATTAGAAAGATCATTAGGTTTTCAGGTTCATTCATGGTCATCACCTCCATGTAATGAAGGGCCAAATTCCCTACTCACTATCAAAGTCCTCAAGAAATTTTAATGGAACCCTATTTAGACTATGTGAATGAAAGCAAGAAACAAATGCAACATTTTAGCAAGTCTTCAACTATCATCCTACAATCAAACCATTAGCATGTTTTATGTTCTTGGTCAAATGTCTTGTAGAAAACTATTATGCTATGAAAATAACAGAGAAATAGTAAACAACAACAAATAGGAAACTGTCAGAAATCTAGAACAGGAAAGACAGAAACTAAAAAATTTAAAACATTGTATCCAAATCTTGCGTGAGGAAGTACTCCATAGCGTGCAAGAAAGCACAGGGTGCCATGTGAGGATGTATCATTTCACGTGAGAGAGTGCTACAGGGAGTGAAACTTCATGTGATATGCTCTAGATTCTCATGCAAGAATCCATACACAAACAATACGGATGCATGGCAGAGCTTAAATTTCCTGTTAGAAAAAAATCAAGAATGAGACTAGAAATTGATGTTTTCTGCCCCACGGTGGGTGCTAAAATGTATATAGTCAAATGTGGACCTCTAATCCAACTACATACACAACATAGTCATTACTCACATGATCAAATTATGAGAGAGAGTATGAATTACTCAATTTGAAATTCATGGTAAAGCGACCTATTGCCTCCTATGTAGATGGGGTGTTTAATTACTCTCAGAAGGAGAGCCAACAACCATAAGACCAGTACTACAATGGAGGATTTTCAAAAGCTATAATGATAAGCAAACTGAAATTAAACTAGAATGAGTGCAATTTAGTCTAAAATGCTTTGAAGGAAATATGAAGTGCAGATTTATTCTAAGGAACTTGAAAATAAGATTAGATTAAGCTATGAGCAAATAAGTATACTAAATATTATGAATATGTAATATTAAACTAAGATGAGAAAATTACACTAATATGCAATGAAAGCTTTGAAATAATTGAGACAAAAAAGAACTATAGTTTAATTACTCTCAAAAATTACTCTCCTTGAATGAAGAAATGAGGTTCATTAAATAGACAAGCCTAGGAAGAGAATGAAGAAGTTCTTGATTTGAAACTACTGACTCTTCATTCTCATTTGAGACATAAAGACATGAATTACTTAATTAAAAGAAAGGAAATTGCCACATAGGGTGATTTTTCAAATATTGTGAATTATTAATTCTAAAAGGAGTGTCCATTCAAATAATCAAGTAATAATTAATTCCTTTTTATGTATATTAGCCAAATGGGGTGGATTTAATTTAATTCCAAGCACTTAGGACTTTAGAATTAAATTAATTTATCATAGGGGTAATTTAGCTAATAAAAGTTGAAGACTTTAGGAATTAATTATGATATTTGATTAATGCAATTTAGGGTTTTTGCAATTGACATCAAGTCGAATTAAGTCAGGTAGGAGCGAGAAAATTACCTAGAAAACTAGGACTTTGGACATGTAAAATTGACAAAAATGCACCAAAATTGATTAAATTTATTAGGTGCCAATTTTGGGGTATTACACCTATAAGACAATGTTGATCAGGAAGTCTCACTCCATTATAATAATGAGGGGAGACAGAGATCTAGGATTCCCAGAAGAAGGGATACTACCCTTGGTCAGTGATATGTAAAGGTCAATGAGATGAGAGACCTTCTAGTATCATGACCTCCTCCTTTTAATGGTCTTGGTACTAGTTTCAAGGTAGAGACTTAGCTCATTACATTGGATCAATGTTTTTCCATGTAGCAATTTGATACCAATGTTAGGGAAAGGTGTTTCGTTATACACCTTGAAGGTTTTATAGATTCTTGGTGGAAGATTGAGGAGAAGAAACTTGAGCTTACAATGGAGACTATTACTTGGGAGCTATTTCTCAAGAACTTTTGGGAATGCTTCTTATCTAAGCAGTGGCAGAAGCAATGTGCAGATGAGTTCCACAATCTATGACAATTATCTATGATTATCCAAGACATATGAATGTTGTTTCTTCAAGCTCAAGCATTATGCGAGATTTAGTGATAAGTCACCACTGATGTTGTGGTACTTCATCAAGGGACTTAATGGTCACATCATTGGAAAAGTTAAGGTCTTCAAACTTAAGACCCTCAAGAAAGTGGTTATTAAGGCTACCTTGGTGGAGTAAAATTTGACTTTGGGTCATGGTAGACAGGTGGGAGTTTAGATGGGTGTTCCTACACCTTTAGGATATAGAGGTAATCAGTCCCAAGGAGTGGGGAACTTCAAGAAACCTCCTCCCTACTTATATAATTGGAAATAGAAGGGAATGAACCCTCCAACATAGAGCAATGATTCTCATCTAAGAACTTTTATAACTTTTTGCGCAACTAGTGCAACCAACCCAACCACCCTGCACAAAGAACACATTTAGTTGCTAGTAGGGATAGTTTTTAGCAGTCTAGTGCACCCTCCTCTGGGAGAGGTCATGGTAGAGGAAGTGGTTTTTTATCATGTGGACATTATGGTCACATTGTAGTTAATTTCCCTCAACGTGCATTACAATTTTTAGGATAGAGGCTTGTAGCTTCTGAGGCTACAATAGGAGATGTTGTCAGATCTTATAGAGTATTTTTAGTAGTCGATCATCATCAGGAAGAGCACCAAGGAACTTTGGTAGAGACTTTAGGTGCTACTAGAGGTATTTCTCTTTGTATATTATTTTATTCAAGAGCTACAGATTCTATTATATCTCCTTTTGTAGTAGAGAAACGTGGGCTAGTGGCAGTAAAGAAAGACATTGGTTGGCAAGTAGAGTTAGCCTCAAGGACCAAGTTATTCTCAAAGATTGATCTCAAATTAGGATACCATTAGTTATGCATCCAGGATGTAGATATTCACAAGACTACATTCCGCACTCACTATGGACATTATGAGTTCATAGTAGTCCCTCTTGGTTTGACAAATACTCCATATGTTTTTGTGTACCTAATGAATGGAATATTTCGTTCTTACTTTGACCATTTTTTTCTCATCTTCTTGGATGATATATTGATATATTCTAAATCCATATAAGAGCATGAGGAACATCTACAACTAGTTTTGCAGTTTCTTCATGACAATCAATTGTATGTCAATGTGACAAAGTGTGAATTCTTTCAATTTGAGGTTCAGTACTTGGGAAATGTGATCATAGGTGAGGGTAATTTAGTATATTCTTCCAAGATTCATGATATAGTAGATTGGCCAACCCCCACCAATGTGTTCAAGCTTCATAGTTTCATGGGCCTAGAAGGATATTATTGTAGGTTTATTAAGAACTTCTCTAAAGTTGCATATCATATTACTTCTCTTCAAAGGAAAGGGAAGAAGTATGTTTGGATAGAGAAGTGTGAAGAGGATTTTTAGAACCTCAAGGAGCATTTGACTAGTGCACCTATTCTAGCAATACCTGATCCAATGGGTGATTTCATGGTGTGTGTTGATGCTTCTTTGGAAGGTCTTGGAGAATTCCTTATGCAAGAAGGACATGTGATCACTTATGAATTTTGAAAACTCAAGGATCATGAATTGAACTATTCTATACATGATCTTGAGCTAGCAACAATGGTTCATGCATTATTCTGATGGAGACATTTTCTATTGGGACATCAATTTGAGCTTCATAGTAATCACCATAGTTTATAATGTATTTTTACCCAGCCTAATCTCAATGCTAGGCAAAGGCAATGGATGGAGTTTCTTTGTGAATATGACTTTGAGTTCAAGTACATCCAGGGTAAGGAAAATGTGGTAGCTAACTCTTTGAGTCATAGGAGACATGAGATTTCAACAGTGACTCTTGGTGTAAATTTTTGGAGTCGTATACTCCAGGAACTTCCTACATATACTTGGTACAAGGAAGTAAGTGTTGAGATTGAGTTAGGGAGACCTTTGGAAGGAAAGTTTTTTAGGTTATTTTTTAGTGTTAGATAGTCTTTTGCATTATATGTGTCAAATATATGTACCTCCATCAGATGATCTTCATACCTTGATTTTATCTGAGGTTCATCATGTACCTTATTCGACACATCCATGTGTCAAGATGATGCATGCACACCTTTGACATCTATATTACTGGTTTGGTATGAAATGTGACATTTTTGATTTTGTGGCAAGATGTCTAGAGTCTCAGAGGGTTAAAGCAGACCATCAGCATCCAATAGGAATTTCACAGCCTAATCTCATTCCATCATGGAAATAGGATATCATCTTGATGGATTTCATCGTGGGTCTACCTATGACTCCTCATAGACATGATACCATCATGGTCATTGTTGATCAGTTGACCAAAGTGGCACACTTTTCCCCTATGAGAACATCTTATACAGTAGCTTAAGTAGCTAGAGTTTTTATGTAGGATATTGTGAGATCATATGGTATTCCCCACAGGATTATATCAGATAGGGATCCAATATTCACTTCTACATTTTGGACCTCTTTGTAGCATGATCTTGGAGCATAGCTGAATTTTA
>BSBK01005325.1:265000-452500 GCA_027943335.1 Chamaecyparis obtusa
AGAAATAAAGACCAAACTTGGGATGCAAACTTGAACTCAAAAAAAAGATGTTCAAAAGATTCAAGACACTCACAAACAGAACATATGACTAATTCCAAACCAACAAAGGCCAAACATGATCCCACAACAAGCTTTTTAAGAATCAAAATCCATCTAAAACATAACTTTTTAGGTTCCACATGGGAGTGCCAAAATAAATCAAACATATGGTGCCATCTAGAGAATGACTAGTTAAAGCCCCAACTATGATTAATCTTGTTAAAAATAGAGGTATCTTCTTTGAGCATATTATAAATAGATTTAGAAAAAGTATTAAATAACAAACCACCATCAACCCACTTTATTTTCTTCATGGCATGGTTGGTATCAAGAATTTTACTAGGAAAGAAAGAACCAACTGCTTTAGACAACATAGTGTATGTTTTTTTTGGGTCAAGAGTACCCCAAATTTGTCACTAATTTCCTTCCAACTACTCAACCAGTTGTCAACCAGAACATCATTAATAAGAGAGATTCCTTTATTGTTCTTGATTATGTCAACCAGAATCTCGTGATTATGTTATGATGTATATATTATAGAAGTTGGTTATGTGTGTTCCTGTGACATTTTGGAACTAGATCTTGACTTTATGATTCATGATGATCTATGAGATATTTTTGTGACTTATGAGCTTAGGGTAGGTTATCTAAGTGTTAGAGGGGAAGTGGCTTACTTTGAAGGCATTGGAGCCTAGAAGTGGCTACCTGGGTATCCTTAGTAAGTTACTAAATAATTGATAATATAATACATTAAATGGTTTTTAAAATAAATTAATAAAATAATAGATTCCTCACCCATGCCTTGAGTGCTAGTATTGGCCAAGGATGGGAGTGGGATAAGATGCTTGCCCATCTAGTAGTGACAGTTAGTTCTGGTATGATTAGTTATCCTTGTCTACACAAGAGGATTTCGGATTCTGCATATGTTCACACTTGGGAATCAGAGTCCAATGAGATTATTCCAAGGGGTTGACATATGTGATGAAACTTCCCTAATTTCATCTTAGATTTCCTATGTGTGTTGGTTGCCTCTGGATTAGTATGTGTACCTTTGAGTTTTGAGTTGTACCTTTGAGAAAGGAAACTATAGGATCCCTTTCTTAGTAATATTTGATGAGTGATTTTGGTATTGTTATTTGAGTGGGGTTTGATGTTATCTCCTTAGTGCAATGGGATTGGAACCACAGTTTTCCATGAGGTTGGGAGGTAGTGATTCTCTTACCATTTGAGACTCTGACATTCCTGTACCAGTGTTGGATGATCCTTGTTGTGATTACTTCTTATTCTTTCATCCTTGGAGATTTTCTCCTATTCTTTCTTTTATTTGTACTTTGTACTTAGTTGTATTTACATACCATGCAACTTGTGCAGTGGATGTAGGTTATTGTGTATACCTTATGGTCTAGATGTATTTGTTTATTCTTTTATGAGATGATGTACTTTAGTTTCATTATGTAGAAGATTTATATGATTATTGTACTTAATAGGTCAAGTTGTATTTACGTAATTCTGCATCAAGGAACCCTTGGGATTTGTAATCTGTAATTGAGATTGTGTTTATGAGTATGTATCAACTTTATGTTATTACTTCCACTTCACTATTCAATATTGTATGTAAAATATAAAGAAAAAATATTATTTGGTAAACTTAGTAACAATTTTAAGGTTAATCTCTCCTGGGTTCCCTGGAGGGGCATTACAATTTTGGCATAGGAGATGCTATTTATTAGTTTAGTTGTAATGGACTATATGTCCACTCTATTTTAATTGAAGATAGATTGGTGACCTTGATTAAGGACCAAATCTAAGATTGTATTGTGACTAATGTGCTCTAGGAAATGAGTCTGTAGATTGGGATGTAAGCCTATCAATGCAAGTGCATCATTTATTCTCTATTTTCTCTTAATCGGGTAGTACTTTTAGTAGAGTACATTCATCTAGTGGGTTTGAATCCCACCGGGGTTTTCCCTTAACTGGGTTTCCTCAAGAAAAAATATTGGTGTTCTATGTTATATGTTGTAGATCTTGCATTACTATTTATATTTCAAATCTAAGTGGCTAAAGTAGAATTAAAATTATTAGGTGTACACTACTGATTCAACCCCCCCTCTCAGCTGTGTTTGCCTCCTTTTGGGCCTAAAAAAACTTGCTAGAATCACTTTGAAGACCATTTTTATAGTTTCTTTTCAATCCCTATTGGAATAGAAAAATGTGAATATAACTATAAACGCTTTATTATTACCACAATGTTTTAAAAATACGCTTTTCTATCACCACAAACACACCTTCTGGTGAGACCTAAATTTGTCCTCATTTTGATCACTATTCTTGCTCAACACTAAGCCAAATGACTACTCCCTGCTACTCCCCTACCTAAGGTAGGGACTCCAACTGCATGTAGCCCTTTTATAGAATGGAGAGATATTAGTTCTTGAAAAAAATAATGAGTTGTGGGCTTCCAAAAAATTAAAATATGTCAATACCAATAATAAAAGTGGACAAGTAAGTTAAAGGATTCCAATATTGCTTAAAAGGATATTATCTTCCTAGGTGTTAGAAGGAGGTGGTGGAACCCTAATGCACTATATCATGCTATAAAGAAGTTTTAAAAGATTATACACTTACATGTTTCTTATGCTAAATCACTTAATACATGATATTAAAAAGAAATTTGTTTTCTATATTTATATTTCACTTCAATCATTTGATAAGATTTTAATGGGAAAAATAAATTGCTCCTTCCCCAAAGGACCATATTCTAGTTAGCTATAACCCCTACGACCCCTTTTATCCCCATAATTTTTAATTCCTCCCTTGACCCCCCATGAGTCTTATATAATCCCTTCAAAAAGTAAACCAAAACTCTCTATGGTTGGAAAATAGCATATCACCCAAGTGGTGAAAATTTCAATGCCTACTCCATAATTCGAACCCTTGCAATCTACTAGTCCTTAAATTCATTAGGATAAGGGAAAAATCATTGACAAGGTTACATTCAAAACCTCTAGTTATACTAATACATCTCCTAATAGTGTCAAGGAATGCTATACCATCCACTCTAAGGTTGAACCAAAAAAATAGATGGGTTAGTTTGAGACCCACCTCTTCTATCTCCCCTAATAAAGTCATTATCTCTTTGGTGGACCATTTATATTTTTCTACCCATCAATAAGTAGACCCTAAGTCTTGTCTTTCAATAGGTTTTGAATCCCTAGCTTAAAAATTTAAGAACCTTTAAAAGGAAATTTCAAGGACTATTTTATCATGAAGGAGAAATTCAAAAACTTGCAAGATAGTCTTCATCTTCATGATAATGTCATGAGATGGATGGTCTCCTAACAACTCATAGCTAATAAAAAATATAAGATTTGGAAATGGAAGTGTATAAATGCAATAAAGATCATAAAACAAATATGGTGGGTGAAAAATTTAGGAAGGAGTTGAAAATTTCGTTGCAAAGCTAAAAAAAAATGGGAGAATCTAGAACAAAAATTTGGAAAAATTAAGAAAAATAAGAGAAAAATAAGAAAGAATGAAGTGGTTACATTCAATAGAGAAATGATGAAAACTTGGCCACTAATATTTATGTCTTGCAATCTAAACTCTAGAAGGGTAACAATCAAAATTGGTATCCTTAAATGTTATGATTTGGCATTTATCATAACTTCAAGGGAAAGGTCATTTATTGAGCTTCACATATTCCTACTACACTTCAAGAAAACTATGATAATGCATGAAAATGTATATGTAACTATTAGGATGAAAGATGAAAAATATGTTTTTGCAAGATCATCAATAACAAATCTCAAGTTGACACTCTAATTTATTTTCTCGCTCATGATTTAGTCGTTCTTTCATTTCTACCTCAAGAAATGTACTACATTAATTCTTGCATAGCTATCCCAAGCATATATTTTCATCACTTGGATGAGCACAACACCTATACATATTTAAATTTAACATCTCAATGTTTATATTTTTGTCTTTTATCATATTAATATTTGAAACTTTCCCAAGTTATTTATTTGTATTGTGTGTCTTGCAACTCCATCTATAATATCAAAGAAATATATTCTAAACCTACATTGTGTTGTACTAGATACTTGATTTCCCTTTGTACATTAGATTATTATTGCTTGCCTTATTCATAGTTATGTGAAAGCTCTCAGTAGACCCTTTAATGAAACTTCTCTTTACAAATCTATCCACATTCCTTTGGAACACATACATACACTTATTGGTGCTAAAATTAACCATATATTTTCAATGAACCTAATCGAAAAAAACATTGTATGCCAACTAAACATATTTTCTAGAATCCCCATACATAAAAAAGAAAAAAAAACTTATGTTTACCTAAATTAAAAGAAGAAAAAAAGTTATAACTAAGACGCCTATTATTTCAACCAAATAACAAACAAATTTGGTCAACACCCTACCCAACTAATAGAAAAGAAAAAGAAATTGAAGGGTTATACTTCAATTGGTGAGGATGATGCTACATTCTTTGATTATGCTATCTGCGTAGCTTCAAATTCCATGAAGATGAGATTAGGTTTGATTGTCTCCTAATTGGCTTTGATAATATCCGCCCATCTACTCATAACAATGATGATTTCTAGTGTCAATATATGCACCCTCCACTAAATTAAAAGACAAAAAATCACTTTTCTTAAAAATAACTAATACACCACTACTTTCAATGAAATAAGAAAACAAATTTTATAAAAGAAAATCCAAGTATTAAAAACAAAAAAAGAAATTGAAGGGTTGTACTTCAACTTGGGGGTGATGATATATTCCTTGATTATGCTATTCACTAAGGTTCAAATGTTATGTATACAAGATTAGGTTTGGTTGACTCCTAGTTGACTTCGATGATATTCATCCATCTACTCATAACAATGATGATACATATTGTAAATATTTTCTCCCTCTACTTATAATGACAACTAATTTAAATGTATGCTCTCACATACTATTATAATCCTCTACATAAAACAAAACTATTAATATCTATAGAATCCAATTATTGAACTATAAAAATGTTATGAAGACACATTCTAAATATTAAAAAATTAAAATTTAGGTTCCAATAATGTAAAAACAAATCCAATTGACAAAAATAGAAGAAATTGAAGGGTTGTACTTCAAGTGGTGGGGTCGATGATTTATTCCTTCATTATGTTATTCACTAAGATTCAAATTCCATGAAGATGAGATCATGGTCATTTGACTCCTAGTTGACTTTGATAATATACAATCACCTACTCCTAACAATGATCATTTGTAGTGTAAATGTATACTCCCTTAGCTCATATTTAACTAAATCAAAAGAAAAAAAGTTGAGTTGCTTAAAAATTACTAATACACCACTACTTTCAATCAAATAAGTAAACAAATTTGGTATAAGAAAATCCAAGTTAATAAAAATTAAGAAATCAAAGAGTTGTGTTTCGACTGGTGGGGACAATGATACATTCCTTGATTATTATATCCACTAAGGATCAAATTCCATGGAGATGAGATTAAACTTGGTTGACTTTTGGTTGACTTGGATAGTATGCATCCCTCTACTAAAAAAAATGATGATTAAATGTTAAAAAATAGAAAGTTGGCTTTAGTATTGTAAAAGCAAATCCAATGTTTAAAAATATAATAAATTGAAGGGTTGTACTTCAATTGGTAGGGATTATGATAAATTGATAAATTCATTGATTATGCTATCCATTAAGGTTCAAATCTATGGAGATGAGATTAAGCTTGGTTGACTCCTAATTGACTTCAATGATATGCACCCATCTACACGTAACAATGATGATTTCTAGTGTAAATGTCTAATTCCTCTACTTATAACAAGGACAACTTATAAAAATCTTGGAGACACATTCTAAATATTAAAAAAATGAAAGTTGGGCTTTAGTACATAAAAGAAAATTCAATTCAAAAATAATATAAGAAATTGAAGGGTTGTACTTCAATTGGTAGGGACAATGATAAATTGATGCATTCCTTGCTTATGTCATCCACTAAGTTCAAATTTCATGGAAATGATATTAGACTTGGTTGACTCGTGGCTAACTTTGATGGTATGCATCCATCTACTCGTAACAATGATGATTTTTAGTGCAAATGTATGTTCCCTCTATTATGACAATGACAATGATGATGACTAATTTAGATGTATGCTCTTACCTAATATTAAATATGCTACATAAATAAAAAGTAATAATATCTGTATAATCCAATTATTTCTATGAAAATTTTTTGAAGGGACTTGTACTAAATATTAAAAATTGAAAGTTGGCCTTCAATATTGTAAAAGTAAACCCCTTTTTAAAAAATTAAGAAATCGAAGGGTTGTACTTCAATTGGTGGGGAAGATGATAGATTGATACATTTCTTGATTATGATATTCACTAAGTTCAATCTCCACAGAGATGAGATTGGGCTTGGTTGACTCACATAGTTGACTTAGATGATATGCTTCCCTCATGATCCATTGATGCATTCCTCAATTAGGATACCAACTAGGGCTCAAATTCCATAAAAATGAGATTTGGCTTGGTTGACTCCTAGTTGACCTCAATAATATGCATCCTTGATGATACTTTGATGCATTCCTTGATTATGCTACCCACCAAGGCTCAAATTCCATGAAGATGAGATTACATTTGGTTGACTCCTAGTTGACTCTAATGATATGCATCATTGATGATACACTGATACATTCCTTTATTATGGTTTCCACTATGATTTAAATTCCATGGTGATGAGATTGGGCTACTCCTAGTTGACTTCGATGACAATTATGATTTCAATGACAATTATGATTTGTCTACTTATACCACAAACAACAACTAATTTTAATTAAGGATAAAATCTATTAATTGATAATGAATTATCAATTGGATAAATAATAATATGATTAAATCAATATTCTTTTATTTATAATTGATATGCAATTAGTTGCATAATCAATTAAAATAAATTAAAAGAATAAAGTGATTTTTAATAGTTAAGTGAATTGATATAAACAAGAAATACTAAAAGTGCATTAAATTATTAATTAGAAATTAAAAATCATGTAAAAGAGAGATTGGTGTTAACAAAGTTTGTGGAGTTGAGTTGAGTTCCAAGTTTGCATGGTTGAGTTTGAGTTCTCAGCTCTTTTTCTTTATTAGGAGGATTTGGCTATTATTCTACATACAAAGATTTGCAGGTTTTGGCTCGAAGGATTGAATTGAAGGATTTTGTGAAAACTCTGGAATTTTTGGGGGTTTTGATCTTCTTCTTGGTTTATGTCAATTGGTGGTTTGAGGTAGGGTTTGAAACCCTCGTAGATTAAATCCCTTTCAAAGAAAGTTTGTTATCTTTGTGCTTGTTAGATCATGTTGATATATTTTTTGGAATGCTTCTCTTGTTTAGATTTATAGTTTGTTAGAAGAAGAACATTAATATGGAAAGATCTTATTTTGGATTAGTTAGGGTTTGTTTTTGTTTTTAAATTTTGTTGTTGAAACCCTAGAGAATCAAATAAAATTTAAACATCTTCATAATTTTTATGTATAACCATATTCGTTTTGTAGATCTAAGAAGAATATGTTTCCTATTAGAAATCAGTTGTTAAGCCCTATGTTATCATATATATGTGTGTGTGTGTGGTTTTTTTTTTTAAGAATGAGGTTACTGTTATGTCTCAGAGAATTTTCTTTGACAAAAAATATTTTTAAAAACAATAATAAATAAATATAAAAAATATATATATTTAAATAATTTAAGGGGTGGATTTCTACCCACCCCTTCCTCCGCATGCAAGTAGGCCTCATGACAGCCTAAGTTGTCATGGTAGCTCAATTGTCATAGCAGTCCAGCAGCGCGACAACTGAAGCTATCGATGTCATGGGTTGTCGGCAACATAAGCTATTAGAGTAGCCATGGGGTGCGACCAACTGTCCCCCCCACACATTGTTTCCTTTTCATATATTGTTTGAATAAAATTGTATTTTTAATTAAATTTTATTTTATAAAAAAATTAAAAAGAAAAAAAAACTAATTTTTACTTTAATAAATTTATTGATAATAAATATTAATATTAATATTTATTAGTTAATATTATTAAATTTTTAGTATAAGTTTTTAAAAATTCATTGTCAATGTTTTTGTAATTATACGAGTTTAATAACTATGGATTTGAAATCAATTTATTTACATCTTTGTATTAATAGATTTTCATGTACAAAGAAGAATTTAATTTAGGAATATGATTATAGTTGTGTTAGTAATTGTTTTAATAAATTAATTTATGTAATGGAGTTTTACAAATTAGTTTATTATTATTAAATTCTTATGATTATTTTTCCTTCTATGATTGTGGGTTAAGAGGGAACCTTTTATGTTATCCTTTTTAGGGTTGTTACCAGAGGCAGGGTTAGGGAATTGTATTATGTTTGTTTGTCATGCATACTTGTATGGCATTTGTTTTTGTTATAACCCAACCTTGTGGAAGCTCTTGATTATGTTATGATGTATATATTAAATAGAAGTTGGTTATGTGCGTTCCTGTGACATTTTGGAACTAGATCTTGAATTTTATGATTCATGATGATCTATGAGATGTTTTTGAGACTTATGAGCTTAGGGTAGGTTATCTAGGTGTTAGAGGGGAAGTGGCTTACTTTGGAGGCATCGGAGCCTAGAAGTAGCTACCTAGGTATTCTTAGTAAGTTAATCAAAAATGGGGTTTTAAAATGAATTGATAAGATACTGGATTCCTAACCCATGCCTTGAGTGCTAGTATAGGCCAAGGATGGGAGTGGGATAAGATGCTTTCCCATCTAGTAGTGACGGTGAGTTCTGGCATGATCGATTATCCTTGTCTACACAAGAGGATTTCAGGTTCCACATATGTTCACACTTGGGAGTTGGAGTCCAGTGAGATGATTCCAAGGGGTTGACATATGTGATAAAACTTCCCTAATTTCATCTCAAGTTTCCTACATGTGTTGATTGTGTCTAGATTAGTATTTGTACCTTTGAGTTTTGAGTTGTACCTTTGAGATGGGAAACTTGTAAGATCCCTTGATTCGTAATATCTAATGAGTAATTTTGGTATTTTTATTTGAGTGGGATCTGATGTTATCTCCTCAGCACAGTGGGAGTGGAACCACAATTTTCCACGAGGCTGGGAGGTGGTGATTCTCTTACCATTTGAGACTCCAACGTTTATGTACCAATTTTGGATGATCCTTGTTGTGGTTACTTCTTATTCTTTCATCCTTGGAGATTTGTTCATATTATTTCTTTTATTTTTATTATGTACTCAGTCCTATTTACATACCCTACAACTTGTGCAATGGATGTGGGTTATCATGTATACCTTATGGTCCAGATGTATTTGTTTATTCTTTTATGAGATAGTGTACTTTAGTTTCATTATGTAGAAGATTTATATGATTATTGTACTTAATAGGTTAAGTTGTATTTAGGTAATTGTACATCAAGGAACCCTTGATATTTGTAATATGTAATTGAGATTGTGTTTATGAGTATGTATCAACTTTATGTTATTACTTCTGGTTCATTATTCAATATTGTATGTAAACTCTTAAGAAAAAATATTATTTGGTAAACTTAATAACAATTTTAAGGTTAATCTCTCCTAGGTTCCCTGGTGGGGCATTACAATTTTGGAATAGGAGATACTATTTGTCATTTTGGTTCTAATGGACTATATGTCCACTCTATTTTAATCGAAGATGGATCGGTGAACCTGACTAAGGGTCAAGTCTGAGATTGTATTGTGAGCAGTGTGCTATGGGCAATGAACCTACAGATTGGGATTTAAGCCTATAGTTACGAGTGCATCCTTTGTTGTCTATTTTCTCTTAACCAAGTGGTACTTTTAGTTGCGTACATTCATCTAGTGGGTTTGAATCCCACTAGGGTTTTCCCTTAATCGGGTTTCCTTGAGAACAAATCTTGGTGTTCTATGTTCTATGTTCTATGTTCTATGTTGTGGATCTTGCATTATTGTTTATATTTCAAATCTAAGTGGCTATAGTGGAATTAAAATTATTAGGTGTACACAACTAATTCACCCCCCTCTTAGTTGTGCTTGCATCCTTTTGGGCCTAGCAAAACTTGCTAGAATCACTTCGAAGGCCATTTTACAGTCGCTTTCTAGTCTCTATTCGAATAGCATAATGTTAAGCTGACTATAAACCCTTTATTGTTACCATTGTATTTTCCATAGAGGCTTTTCCATCACCACGAGCCTAGCTTCTGGTGACACCTTCTAAATTTTTCCTCATGTTGATAACTATTTTGCACAACACTAATCCGAATGACTTCTCCTTGCTACTCCCCTACCCAAGGCATGGACTCCAGCTATGCACAACCCTTGTATAGAATGGAAAGATAATAGTTCTTGAAAAAGATAATGAGTTGTGTGCTTCCAAAAAATTAAAAGATGACAATACCAATAATAAAAGTGGACAAGAAAGTTAAAGGATTCCAATATTGCTTCAAAAGATATTATCTTCCTAGGTGTTAGAAGGAGGTGGTGGAGCCCTAATGTACTATATCATACTATAAAGAAGTTTTAAAAGGTTATACACTTACATGTTTCTCATGCTAAATCACTTAATACATGATATTAAAAATAAATTTCCTTTCTATATTTATATTTCACTTGAGTCATTTGATAAGATTTTAATAGAAAAAAATGAATTTCCCCTTCACTATGGGATCATATTCTAGTTAGCTAGAACCCTTACCACCCCTTTTATCCCTAGAATTTGTAATTCCTCCCTTGACCCCACCAGAAGTCTTCTATAAGCCATTCAAAAGGTAAACCAAAAGTCTCTATGGTTGGAAAAGAACATATCACCCAAGTGGTGAAAATTTCAATGCCTACTCCACAATTAGAACCCTTGCAATCTACTGCTCCTTAAATTCATTTGGACAAGGGAAAAATCATTAACAAGGTTACATTCAAAACCTCCAGCCATACTAATACCTCTCCTAATAGTGTCAAGGAAAGGTATACCATCCACTCTAAGGTTAAACCAAAAAAATAGATGGGTTACTTTGAGCCCCACCTCTTCTATGTCCCCTAATAAAGTCATTATCTCTTTGGTGGACCATTTAGATTTTTCTACCCCTCAATAAGTAGACCCTAAGTCTTGTCTTTCGATAGGTTTTGAATCCCTAGCTTAAAAATTTAAGAACCTTTAAAATAAATTTTCAAGAACTATTTTATCATGAAGGAGAAATTCAAAAAATTGCAAGATAGTCTTCATCTTCATGATAATGTCATGAGATGGATGGTCTCCTAGCAACTCATAGATAATAAAAAAATATAAGATTTGGAAATGAAAGTGTATAAATGCAATAAAGATCATAAAACAAATGTGGTGGGTGAAAAATTTAGGAAGGAGTTAAAAATTTTGTTGCAAAGTTCAAAAAATTGGAAAAAATAAGAAAAATAAGAAAGAACTTCAATGAAGTGGTTACATTCAATAGAGAAACAATTAAAAACTTGGCCACTAATATTCATGTCTTGCAATCTAAACTCTAGAAGGGTAGCAATAAAAATTGGTATCCTTAAATGTTATAATTTGGCATTTATCATAACTTCAAGGGAAAGGTCATTTATTGAGCTTCACATCTTCCTACTTCACTTCAAGAAAACTATGATAATGCATGACAATGTATATGTAACTATTAGGAGGAAAGATGAAAAATATGTTTGTGCAAGATCATCAATAAAAAATCTCAAGTTGATACTCTAATTTACTTTCTCTCTCTCATGATTTAGTCATTCTTTCATTTCTACCTCAGGCAATGTACTCATTAATTCTTGCATAGCTATCCCAAGCATACGTTTTCATCACTTGCATGAGCAGAATACCTATACATATTTAAATTTAACATCTCGATGTATATGTTTTTCACTTTTTTCATATTAAATTTTGAAAAATTCTCACTATTTATTTGTATTGTGTGTCTTGCAATTCCATCTATAATATCAAAGAAATATCTTCTAAACCTACATTGTGTTGTACTAGATGCTTGAGTTCCCTTTGTGCATTAGATTATTATTGCTTGCTTTCTACGTAGTTATGTGAAAGCTCTCACTAGACCCTTCAATAAAACTTCTCTTTACAAATCTATCCACATTCCTTTGGCACACATACATACAATTATTAGTGCTAAAATTAACCATATATTTTCAATGAACCTATTTGAAAAACACATTGTGTGCCAACTAAACATGTTTTCTAGAATCCCCATACATAAAAAAGAAAAGAAAAAAACCTATTTTTAACTAAATTAAAAGAAAACAAAAAAATACATTTCTTAAAAATAACTAAGATGCATGTTATTTCAACCAAATAACAAACAAACTTGGTCAACACCATATCCAACTAATAGAAAAAGAAAAGAAAAATAAATTGAAGGGTTGTACTTCAATTGGTGAGGATGATGCTACATTATTTGATTATGCTATCTACCAAGGTTCAAATTCCATGAAGATGAAATTAGGTTTGATTGTCTCCTAATTGGCTTTGATAATATACACCCATCTACTCATAACAATGATGATTTCTAGTGTCAATATATGCACCCTCTACTAAAGTAAAAGACAAATAATCACTTTTCTAAAAAATAACTAATACACCACTACTTTCAATTAAATAAGTAAACAAATTTTCTAAAAGCAAATCTAAGTATTAAAAAAAATAAAGAAATTGAAGGGTTGTACTTCAACTTGGGGTGTGATGATATATTCCTTGATTATGCTATTCACTAAGGTTCAAATGCTATGGAAACAAGATTAGGCTTGGTTGAATTCTAGTTGACTTCAATGATATTCATTCATCTATTTATAACATTGATGATATATATTGTAAATATTTTCTCCCTCTACTTATAAAAATAACTAATTTAAATGTATGCTCTCACATACTATTATAATCTTGTACATAAAACAAAACTATTAATATCTATAGAATCCAATTATTGAACTATAAAAATGTTATGAAGACACATTCTAAATATTAAAAAATTGAAAGTTAGGTTCCAATACTGTATAAACAAATCCAATTGACAAAAATAAAGAAATTGAAGGGTTGTACTTCAAGTGGTGGAGCCGATGATTTACTCCTTCATTATGCTATTCACTAAGATTCAAATTCCATGAAGATGAGATCAAGCTCATTTGACTCCTAGTCGACTTTGATAATATACATTCACCTACTCCTAACAATGACGATTTGTAGTGTAAATGTATGCTCCTTCTACTCATATTTAACTAAATCAAAAGAAAAAAGCTATGTTACTTTAAAATTACTAATACACCACTACTTTCAATCAAATAAGTAAACAAATTTGGTACAAGCAAATCCAAGTTAATAAAAATTAAGAAATTGAAGAGTTGTGTTTTGACCATAAGGGACAATGATACATTCCTTGATTATGATATCCACTAAGGTTCAAATTCCATGGAGATGAGATTACACTTGGTTGACTCCTAGTTGACTTGGATAGTATGCATCCATCCAGGCCTGGAATTTGACGGTCATACCTACTTGTCATATGATTTTTTTATGACGGTTTAAATATTTTAATGCCCTTCATTTTATGTTTTAGGAAAATAATTGATTGTCAATTTTTTTTAATTTACAAATTATTTAATATATTATATAGAATTAATATTAAAAATAAGTATAAATTAGTAACATATAAAAAAAACTCAACTTTACTCACTAGGTTTCTTAATTCGTATGTTTCATTTGAAAAAAGATTCTAAATTAGTAATAATATATAATAACTTAGAAATTGTTATTTGTGGTAAAAAGAATATAAAATTATAAAATAATTATAAATTAGTAATATATGAAAAAACACAAAATAGCTAAGCAAGTTTCTAAGTTCATATGCTTTATTTTAAAATAATTCTAAATTAATATAAACATATATAAATAATATAAAAATATATATTGCTATTAAATTATTATCTATAATAATTTTGGACAGTTAATTAATAAATTCAAGTGTCATATTTATGGTTTTATAAAACTTTAGCCTTTCAATCCATACGGTCTAATGATTTTGTAGCTGGTCATATATGGTTCAAAAGTGCAAAAATGGCCAATACGGCCATCAAATTCCAAAGCATCCCTCTACTAAAAAAATGATGATTAAATGTTTGTTTCGTCTATTTATAACAAGGACAACTTATAAAAATAATGTAGACACATTCTAAATATTAAAAAATAGAAAGTTGGCTTTAGTATTGTAAAAGTAAATCCAATGTTTAAAAATATAAGAAATTGAAGGGTTGTACTTCAATTGGTAGGGATTATGATACACTGATAAATTCATTGAGTATGCTATCCATTAAGGTTCAAATTCTATGGAGATGAGATTAGGCTTGGTTGACTCCTAATTGACTTCAATGATATGCACCCATCTACATATAACAATGATGATTTCTAGTGTAAATATCTACCCCCTCTACTTATAACACGGACAACTTATAAAAATTATGGAGACAAATTCTAAATATTAAAAAATTGAAAGTTGGGCTTTAGTACATAAAAGAAAATTCAATTCAAAATATATATAAGAAATTGAAGGGTTGTACTTCAATTGGTGGGGACAATGATAAATTGATGCATTCCTTGATTATGTCATCCACTAAGTTCAAATTCCACGGAGATGATATTAGACTTGGTTGACTCCTGGCTAACTTTGATGGTATGCATCCATCTACTCGTAACAATGATGATTTCTAGTGCAAATGTATGCTCTCTCTACTTATGACAATGACAACAACTAATTTAGATATATGCTCTTACCTAATATTACATCTGCTACATAAATACAAAGTACTAATATCTATACAATTCAATTATTTCTATGAAAGAGTTTTGAAGGCACTTGTACTAAATATTAAAAATTGAAAGTTGTGCTTCAATATTGTAAAAGTAAACCCCTTTTTAAAAAATTAAGAAATTGAAGGGTTGTGCTTTAGTTGGTGGGGAAGATGATAGATTGATACATTTCTTGATTATGCTATCCACTAAGTTCAAATTCCACGGAGATGAGATTGTGCTTGGTTGACTCACATAGTTGACTTAGATGATATGCTTCCCTCATGAGCCATTGATGAATTCCTCAACTAGGATACCAACTAGGGCTCAAATTCTATGAAAATGAGATTTGGCTTGGTTGACTCCTAGTTGACCTCAAAATATGCATCCTTGATGATACTTTGATGCATTCCTTGATTATGCTACCCACTACGGCTCAAATTCCATGGAGATGAGATTATGCTTGGTTGACTCCTAGTTGACTTTAATGATATGCATCATTGATGATACACTGATACATTCATTTCTTATGGTTTCCACTACGATTTAAATTCCATGGTGATGAGATTGGGTTACTCCTAGTTGACTTCAATGACAAATATGATTTCTAGTGTAAATGATTGCTCCTGGTACTTATACCACAAACAACAACTAATTTAGATGTATGCACTCACCTAATATTATATTCTGCTAAATAAAACAAAAATACTAATATCTATATATTCAAATTATTTATATAAAAATATACGAGGACCCAGACTAAATATTAAACAATTGAAAGTCAGGATTCAGTATTGTATCTGTCATCCAATGGTGTATTAAATCCCAAACAACTTAAAGGTGGGGTCAAGTTATCCAGACATTTTTTAAAATGAAAGCTTTTATTTTTTTCACGGCAAAAGTTAAAATACAGCCGTGATGCAGACGGCAAAGGACAAGAGGACAAATGCATGCATTTCATACATTCATGCACATACATATACATACACATGATTGGCATGACGTCAAGCTCCACGTAGCTATATATACAAGAAGGCAAGATCAAAACAGAAACAGACGACAGCTAATCCGACGCTGAAGAAGCGGTAGAACATCTTAAATTTGTACTCTCCGAACACCCATTGACGAGTTTTTCGTGGATTTCTATAATCTCCTCGATCCAGTGCTGTTTTTCTGAGATTTCAATGCCGCTAAATTAATGAAAACTGGCTTAAAATTGACTCGGGAATTTATTACAGACAAGATTGAATGCAGAGACGTTGTAGGTAGGAGATATTTTAAAAGATTGATTTTTTGAAGGGCTTATAAGGAATTCGGTACCAGTATGATTGGGATTTTAGTATTTGGATAGGAATGCCCGTACAAATTCAGCTCAAGATGTCTAGGAATTTAGTGAGAGTAAAAGTTGAAGTCCTGAGGGCTTGTAGGAATTGGATGTAATAAATGGTTGAACTTTGAAGATAGATGTTGTAGGAATCAAGTATGGTCAACTTTGAATCTAGAAGGCAGTTGCTTTGGGAATTGGCTATAGAAAATTATGAGTTTAGTGGGCTTGTAGGAATTGGATTTCAGTAAACTTGAATTTTGAAGGTCTTAGCTAAAGGTTCTGTAGTTTAAGAAGAAATTCATTTTGACAGCGGGGAGGAGATAAATCTTTACATTTTACAGTTGCAGCGAAGTTATGGTCCAAGGAGGATTTTCTGAGGAACTGAGGAGTAACAGAGTTATTAAGAAAAGAGATTGTCTTGGGCACGAGGTTTCTTTAGGTGAAGTTGGATTTGGGTTTATGGAGGAGGATTTTTCTAGGACTACGAATTTTGATCCCACCATGAAAGCAGAGATGGATGACAGTGTTCCTGGAGGTCGTTCTTTAAGTTGCAAGCGAGCTAAATATCATCAGCAGGTAATTTTGCTTTGCTTTTTATAATGTAGATTGGTGATTGTAATGTTTGTGAACTTAACTTTGAATTCTTCCTCTTTGAATTAGTTGATGGCTGTTAGTTATATCTTTTTTCTATTGGAGGGCTACGACTCTGTTGCCTTGATTGATATTGCATATTGGTTTTTTATCAGATCATACACGGTCTTGATTATATTAGAAAAGGAGTTTTTCTTGCACTCAGGACCTTGGGTTTAGATTGTTTTTCACTTTTTGATGGATCGTAAGGTTTCTACTCTTTGGTTTTTGTATGTTTTGGTGTTTTGTGATCTTCCCGTTATGGAGGGAAAGAACAACTGGGCCATGGTCATGGACAGGTCTGCTCTGCTTTTTTCATCCTGTGCTATAGAGAATTAATTGTAGCAGTTTGCAGTAGAAAGGATTCCATCCAAGATAAAAATTCAGATTTTTGGGACAGTTTTCCAGTGTTCTGCATCAAAACCACACTGTGCAGCCACTGCAGTGTCGTCAGAAAGAGTTCTGCAGGCGAGAAAAACATCTAGTCCCCCTCTCGTAGAATTACACGGACAGGAAAAATTGGAGCCAAAGCCCCCTTCACTTGGACCAAATCCTCTAGATACAATTATTGTGCTGAAAAGCCTGTTTAGTTTCCCATGGATACCTACAATTGCTTGAAGTCTATGTTAGTATCTTAGTATGTCATGAAAAGCAGATAATGCAGAAGTACTTTTGAATTTGGTATATAACAACTTCCACTTCTCGCTTTGCTGAAGCAGTGGTTTACTTGCTTTTGCATTTTATAATGCTTGCGTTGAAGTTTTTTTTACAATCTTAGTGTCTCTTTATAAAACAGTCAATCTAGACCTATTTCAGTAATTTAGTGTAAGTTTATAACATCCAAATTCTTGCCTTTGTTAAAGCAGGGATTTATTAGTTTCCTGCATTTTATAATTGTTTGTGTTGAAGTTTATTTTAATATTTTCGTATCTGATAGGAAAACAGATAATTTAGATCTATTTTCTGAATTTTGTATTTCATGAGGACTTGTTCTAGCATTCTTATAACAGGGTTTTGTTTTTTAAATTTTTTCTTGCATTTTGATGTTGTCTACTGTGTTTTGGTTGGGACTTTCTCGAGAATTGTTTACATTTTGTTGAAATATGATCCTATGGTTTCTATGAATGATGAGCTCTGAAACGCTGTTAATGTCTATGGGAGTTTAGCATTTGCTTTTGTTTCCTCTCATAAAAAAAGGGATTAATTATAGCTCTGTCCAGAAAAGAAAGAGATCTTACATTTTTTCTATTTTTTTTTTGTATTTACATTGCATGCCATTAGTTGCTGGTATCTGTATTTTAGAATAAGCTATTGAGAACAAAAATACCACACTATAAGAATTCCATGGCCTGTTTTCTTTTTATACCAAACTAAGAAAATTAAAGGTTACAAATGGGCAACAAAGACCTAATAAGGATCTTGAACTAAATGCTCTTAATATCTGCAAACAGCTGGATCAATCAAAGCAGGACATGCTTTGTTGCTGACATGATTAGAAGAGTGTGCAAAAACACAGCTGCAACAAAAGTGTGGCCAGCAATCAAGCCACACATTTCCTTCCGAGAGTCAGAAGACAAATTGTTTCCAGCCAGAGCAACAGATAACCTGTTGCAGACTGGAAAACAATTGTCACTGATGTTGTAGTTTTGTGTTCCAAGCATTCCTCCAAGATTGCCTAAATATCTTAATTTCATTGTCATCCCCTTTAGGAAATTCAATTGATGAAATAGGAACAATTGCTTGATTTATTGGGCACTGTTTAGAACCCTTGGGTGATTCCATAACATTTATTTTGTACCTCTCAAATTTCAACTTTTATGCAGACAGTATTGTCTGTGATACTGTCCAAGATAAAGCAGGTTACCCAAAAGAATAAAAGCTACCAATAATTGCTTTACTCAAAATTTTAGAAAATTAGTAAATTACCCAATCACATAATAGAACAATTCTATCACTCAAGCTCTGGTCTGTGAATCTATTTCTAGTACAACTATAGCAGGAACTGTACCAACAACCTTCTCTTTCTCAAGCACCAGATGGTTGTACATATTTGATTCATCTGTTGTTGCAGATGAAGGTTACTCCAATTCCAGTCCTTATTCTGTAGGTGCTCAATATTGTGGAATCCCAGCACACAGATATATGTCTTCCCCCTGAACATTCTTTGCATTGGATTGGTCAGTATATATTAACATCCTGACTAGGGCAGAGGTCTTAAGCGCAATGATAGTTTGGAGAATTTTTGAATTTCAAAGTAAATGTCCTATCTTCTACCAAAAGTTTTCTTAACATCCAAAGGATAGTTCCCACATTGATATAATCATATAACCTTAGAAAGTGCATGACAGATATCAGCAGAGGGAATAGATTGAACAGCAAGGAAAGCAACTTCAATAGCATGGTTAAAAAATTTCTTAAGGGCGGGCAAGTTTAAAATGTTAAGAGTAAAAAAGTTTCCTGGTTGAATGAGACCAAATAACATCAGTCAGTCTAATTTACATACATTCAGTGAGGCTTCATAGGACTGAAATCCTCCTTATTGCATCTAGTATACATGGAGTCAATAAGGCTCTAGTGAATTGGGCCAAGTGTACATTGAGGATGCTTATAATGATTTAGATAATTACATGATAATACAAGGATTATTCTCATTATACTCAGTTGAGAGCAACCGCAATGCACACAATATTACCTGTAGAAGGCTCCTGACAAGCAGTCAAGAATGCCTAGTCTGAAAATTTGAAAGAATGTTAATACAGATGACACTAAATTAAGGAAGAAATCTGAATTGTGGAATGGTCTATTATTATTCCAAACAGTTAGGATTGAATCAACCCTGTTCATATTGAAGTTTCCTTCCTCCATTAGTCAATTTGATTAATAATCAAGACACTCTGTTCATAGAGTAAAAACAGTAGATGGAATTGGAAGTACTGTATCAACCTAGCAGTCTTAGGAATAGAAAATTAAATATTTGTGTAACAGAAAATGGAGCAATAGTTAACTACATGAAGAAATTGGATAAGAGGACTTGACTGTTCAAATTACACAGTTTACTACAGTTAGGATAAAGGTGACCATGTCATGTATGATACAATATCTCAGATGCATGAACAAGATAGTTCAAAAACAGTTGACATTTAACTACCATTCAGTTGCTAAAGTTATTTAGCATTGAAATATGAATGTAGTTTAGTTAGCGGATTTAGGGTGATTGACTGATCAGGATAATTACTGGCGAACTTTCTTTTTTCTTTCCTAACTCTTGTGGTGTGAGAAAGACTAATTATAATTATTTCTTCTAATATATTTTTTGATAAATAAAGTATCCCTTGGTTCATTTTGAAGAAATTAGTGGTTATTCTGTGTTAGTGTGTCACTGAAGTGCTTGAGATGGTCTATTGCATGCATTGTGCTTTAAAATGTAAGTCTGCTTTTGCATGCCTGTGTCTTGTTCTGTTAAAGAGGTTAATCTTTTGCTGAAAGTCTATTTGTTGAAGCCTAAATTGATAGCATCAAGATTCGACTGCACTATTGTCTGTGTGTGTGATTTTAAGGCTAATCATCTACATTGTTATGTAGTGATTGTTTGGAATTTAAATTGTAGTGGTTCTCCCTGCATTTTATCTCTAGAAGTGCACAACTGTCCCACTGCATATTGCAGCTTGAATGTAGATTTTTCTCGAATCAGAACCACAGTGATTACATGTAATAAATTCAATATTAGTTTCCTGAAACAAGGTTTTCCTTCAGCAAATTTTTTCAAGATCGCTTCCAGGACACCAGGGTCTTCTTAGTGGTGTCAGAGCACTTTCTTGGCTTGTAGGAGAATCTCCAACAATGGTTTAGTTTTTCATAGAATTGGCTAGGCTAACAACTATCATTTATGAATATTAAAAAATATAATAACATTTGATAGATTTCTTAAAGACCAGTCCTTTTTAAATATGCGTGTCTTTATAAAGAAAATAAAATGAAGTGACTGCTGTAATTTGAAAAAATTGATGAGTAGACCAAGAGCAAGGATAGAAATCCTTCAATCTATTATCCTATGAGCATGAAGTTCAAAATGAAGATTGTAGATGAAAAGATGCTATATCCTTCTGGTCAATGACTTCTTACAAGGCTTTTGTTGGAGCTCCAATAAAGAATAGTGCTTTAAGCAGATTCCCTCATAGAACTTATGTTATTTCTCCAATACCATATTTGAATCACAAAGAAGTATCTAGTGTAGATTTCGAGCTTTGATCTTTTGTATTTTCAGTGAAATTTTCTAATGAGGATTCCGCATGAAAGACAGTTTCACCATAAGTTTGGAACTTATTTTGTTTGCATCTATGGAAATTACTAAGACTTTTCTTGATATTGAATGGCCACGTTTGAAGTAGTAAGCAAACTTGTCAACAGAAAATTGCTTATAAATCATAGCATAGGGATTAAGAGTGAAAAATCTTGTAATATCACTCTTCTTTGCATTTTCTTTTGGTCAATACTAAACTTTTTTTCACGGCTAATGCAATTTTTTCTTTCAAAACCAGCAATGTTACAGTGAACAAGACTAGTGAAGTAAAAAATCTTTAGTGAATGCAAAGGGCATTATTCTTTTAATCAACTCACATGCTACAGCTTCAGTATAGTTTCTCCATAGAGAGCATAAATTCAAGCCTTGCTAGTGAACGCTGTGGTTAACATTTTAGGTGTTATGTCTACCATAATATACAGCAGTAAAGAAAGATTCAATGTTGCAATTATGATAATCAAATTGCTGAGATAGTTTGTCTCTGACCATTTATCCTAGGAGGCAATGCTCACCAAGAGTAAAACATTCAGAAGAAAAAGTTGAAAGTAGAAGGTTACCAGTATCTTGCTCTACAATTGAGAGAGACACAAGATCTTGTAGCATCCAGCATTGAAAGGAATGATTGGGGATCAATCAAATTCAGAGGGACGGACTTGAAATGAACCTGCAGCCTTAGGAATAAACAATACAATATTTGTCTAGGATAAGAGGAATTGATTAGTAAAAAGTGACACTTCATTGCAGCTAGGACAAGTGCTACTAGGTTATGCATGATGTCATAACTAGCATGCACGCACAAGACAAGTCAAAATCAGTTAGCACTTAGTCTGCATTCAACTCATGAATTCAAGGACAACCAGCATTTTGTTAGGATTCCATTCATGCTGTTAAATTAGCAGGTTGCAGGTGATTGATTAATCTAGGAAGATAGCTGCAAGCAAACTTCCTTGTCTCACTTCCAACCTTCTGAGTTGTAAGAGAGGTAACAAATCCATTTCTTATGCTCCATTTTTGGATGATTAAGATCCCCTTGTTTCTCTTGAGAGAAATTGATTGATGCTCTTGTGTATGAGTGGCTCAGGTGGTTTGCAGTACGCACTGTACCACACATCAGATTTTTATATTTGCCTGCCTCTGTTTTATTATGTTATGCAAGCTAATATATTGCCTGAATATCACTTTGCTGAATCTGAAATTGATACCACAAAGCTTTAGCTACACCATTGTATGTCTGTCTGCACACAGTTTCTGCTTTGATCATCCCAGTGTTTCAGTGATTGTTTGAAGTAATGACTGCTGTGTTTTTCCTTGCATATCATATCTCTTTGTTTTTTTATGTACCCTGCTGCATAGTGCAGCTTGATTGCTGATGCTTCCAGAATTTGAACAATGGTGTTTACCTGCAATTATTTGATATTTGCTCTAAACAGTTTTTTCTTAAGCACTTTTCTAAGTTTTCTTTCAAGTTCAATTCGAGAACAGCAGGGCCATTTCAAGTACAAACATTTCATCTGTATCTAACAATTTGAAACCCCTGATAACTTCCATCACCCAAAAAAACAAAAATCTTTTAGGAAAATAGAGCATTTGAAGTCAACAAAGAGCAGTCCCTATTATGAAGCAACACAATACAACAGGTTCAAAGAGCAGAACCAGAAATTTTTGTGTGTTTTTCTCATGAGCCTTTGCATGATGTAGGGTTTATTAAGTTCTTTGTAGTATGTTTTTGTTTGTTGCTCATACTTTTGTTTTTAATCTGAGTGCAGCAGCAGCAGAGTCCTATAACCAGCGCTGAATTCAGTCAATGTCTCTCATCTAATCCATTAGCTGAGCCAAGCCCATTGGGTTTAACGCTGAAGAAAACCCCTTCCTTTCTGGACCTCATTGAAATGAAGCTTTCAGAAGGGGATTGGGCATTTCCTGCAGCTGCAAATAACCAAAATCAGGATGAATGGGAAAAGAAGGATGAAAATACTATAGCAGTGCAGTCTGCTACGGACAAGCTCAAGGCCTCAAACTTCCCAGCATCATTTTTGAGGATTGGTTCATGGGAGGTATTTTAAAAACCACAATTGCTATTGTATTGTGTATCAAAATTGTCAAGATTCACGAGCTGAGCATTGAAAATGCAATTGTTTCCTTGCTTTAAGTCAATGAAGAATCTTTCTACTAGCTATTAAAGCTTATTAAAGGCTTTAAATTATTCAATGGATTTGGCAACCGCTTCTTACTATTGACTCAGAATTATTTTCCAGCGAATCTCAAGATATGAAGGTGATTTGGTGGCAAAGTGCTATTATGCCAAACGCAAGCTTGTTTGGGAGGTACTAGAGGGCGGTTTGAAGAGCAAGATAGAGATTCAATGGTCGGATATTACTTCTTTGAAGGCTAGCTATCCAGACAATAGACCTGGCACTTTAGAGATTGAAGTAATCATTTCTTTTATTTTATGTTTTGGAATGATGTAGTGCTAGAGTGTAGTCAAATTTCTTGTTTCTAAGGTTGACTCCCCTCTTTTGATCTCATATAGGTTTCCAGGGCTCCAATGTTCTGTAGGGAGACTAATCCACAGCCAAGGAAGCACACCCTATGGCAGCCTACTTCTGACTTTACAGGAGGGCAAGCATCTATATGCAGGTCAGTAGTTGATTATTTTGTTTTATGTACTTGATTGGGCTCGCATATTGAGACATAGTTCTATCCATGGTTCAAAAATTTCGACTTTGCAAAAACTTGACACACCAATATTTTGACTTGGACGCAGGATTTGGCATAGACTTGGAATATTAAAAGAATGCAAAGACTAATAATTTTAACTTAAAATAACATGTGAAATACGGTTTAAAAGGTTAAGAAATGAAAGTACTCATGTATAGCTATAAAAATTGTTCAAATCCACAGCCATGGAAAAATATTTGAAAAAATGAATTCTTAAAAGGAAATTTGAAAAAGAAATTCTGCTTGCTGGAGAGTTTACTTGGCAAAAACATGGAAAAAAACTTAACAAAACTCTACAAATGCTTGCCAAAAACTTAGTAGACAGGTTTTAGGCAAGTAACTCATTAAGCATTTTTGGATAGCATGTTACTCACAGGGTTTTTAAACCATAATTATATTTGCTTGTTTTCTTTCTTAATATACATACATAATATAACTATTCTGTAAACTACTAAACACATTTTTTAATTCTTTAATGAGATAGCCATTCTAGAGGTCTTATTTGAATGCTTATTTAGTTTTTGATAATATGCAATAATCCTTTTATTCTTTAGATGTTAGCTAATTGCAGTAAAGATCGCTACAGCTGTCTTTTATATTAGTGACTTAAATCCAGCTGTGTTGCAGCTCCCTAAGGATGAAGTCCACATTATATGATGTATTTCATAGGTTTCACAACAAGTATAATGAAACCTTGTTCATTTTTATGGTTATACACTTCATTTCAAGTAATGTTTTGAAGATTTCAAGTAATAAAGAGTAAGCTGTTATAGTCTCCACATATTTTAATTGAACTGTAGTCGATGCTGGTGATTCTTCTTTGTAGTATGACGGACTAACATTCAAATCTATTGTTGTATACTGCAGAAGACATATATTGCAGTTCAATCAAGGAATACTTGAGAAACATTTTGAGAAGATTATACAATGTGATCATCGATTAAACTTGCTAAGCAAGGAAGGAATCATGACTAAGAGTTCACCATATTTTGATTCCAGTGCTATGATATTTCAAGCTCAGGAGGAACATAATTGTTATGGGGTCCTACAAGAGCAAAAATCTCATTTAATTCCATGTAGAGATCATTTGAACTGCCTACCACCTTTCTCAAGTCATTCAGATAGAACAACTACGGTCCCAATGCTGGTACCAAAAATTGAATCTGTTGATGCAGATAGCAGGGTTTTGGAGGGTGTTCCCCAGGAAAGACCTTCACCAAGCTCAGGTACTAATTATATTCTTTAGTTGAATTTGTCTTCAAGTAAAACAAGTCAATCAAAAGTCCGTTGGAAAATAAGTTCCTGGACTTTCAAATATGCATATGCATTTTTATCTTTCCTATCTAAATGACAAACTACATTTTGTAAATTCAGTAATGGACCTCTGTGTAATTGACGAAAGCGGAACCAGTGATAGTGATGATCTGCACATAAATACTAGACAGTGGGAGCAACTGAGATTTATGGCAACTTTCGGGGATTTACGAAGTCAAGGTTCATGTTCCCTTTCATCAAAATTCATGCGCACACTAGCTAATCAAATAGGGTCTTGCTTTCCGGAGCATGATTGTTCACCTAATCTGCTTCCAGCTGGAGAAGATACTTGTCAAGCAAACAAAAAGATTCTTTATGATATTGCACAACATTTGCTGAATGATTCACTTGTATCATTGACTTCTGATGATCAAAAGGCCATGACACACATCAATTCTACGTCTTCTCTTTCCCAGAAAGATATCTCTGCAGCAAATAGATATCCCATTAATGCTAAAAGTCTTGAAAGCACAGACGTGGGTTATGGCTTGGGGAGGCTAGAGAAAGGAGAAGTTGATGGCATAGTCTGCCAGACAAATGATGATACAACCACTGCATTTTTGAATAGGGGCATCAGAACTGGTTCTAATTCAAATCGAATTGATGATGGTCATATGTTTTGCCAACAAGCAACAGACATATGCAGGCAGGGGTCACTAGGGGATTTGTTTGTGAATGTTCCTGGAGTCGAATCTCTTTCTCCACTTTATGTTGACTGTTCTGATGAAATCATGGGAAGGCATGAGCAATCTGGAGAAATTGAATGGAATCATTTTAGATAAAATAGCCATTTATGATATTGTAGTAATAGATCAGTGAGGTCAATGTACTTGTTCATCTTATAGGCCAAATTTTAGATTATATAACTGCATGGTTCTAAAATTCTCCAGATGAGTGCCATCCGCATCATGTAGATAGTTTTATCATGGAAAGTCCAAATAAAGATAATTCGGGAATGCCAAAAATTGCTTTGAGATTACATAAAATAAATGCATGGCCTGAAAATTTTCCATTGATTTATTTGTAATCCATGTTTTAGTGTAGTTATGTATACCTCAATCATGAGTGTATTTATGTTTGGGAACCATTGGTGTTGCTAGAAGTAAATTTTCATCAAGTCCTAATAACTACTGTCTGAGATAAGAGTGTTTAAATTAGTGTGTAGGTGAAGTGCCTTTACTATAAAACCAATGTGTTGGACAAAGATCTTTAGAATGTTTTTCATAAGCTATGTTCCTTGGGAGTATTGACAGAGGTTCAGTTATTAATGACTAGGATTTGTAGCAGACAGTTGATGCCAAACGTGGAGTTATGAAACACTTGTGAAGGAAGCTATGAGTGGAGTGAATTGTCTTGATTGCTCATCCAGTAAAAGACTAACATAACTGTTGAGTTATTGCACTTCTTGAATACCAATCACTGTTTGTAATTGGTACATTGCTGCTATAAGGAGGTAAATCTAATCAAGAATGTAGATAGCATGTACACCACCCATATCTGATTAAGATGGGATTTATTCATGAAACTTGATTTTGCATTTTAAAATATCAACTGCTTCTGTCGTTCTAACCCATTTCTGGTAGCTTGGTTCTGACCAATTCTTAATATCAATTTTACCCTATAGGTTTTTTCCTACACAATATGAATCTCTCTTTTGTGTGGGATATCTGCAGTTAATGGTTTCGTACTGTTGTATTTTTTAAATAGTCACAATTATCCCTAGTGAAATCATATTTGTTTATCTGCTTCACTGGTTGCATTGATCTCATGAATTTAGTTAATAATTTGTTTTGTAAATGGCCCTCTAATCACACTCTTGGATGTTACTTGCTCAAGCCTCAAGCCATGGATCCCCAATTCCAGGAGATGCTATCAATGATGGTTCTGGAGAAATGCTTAGAGGTAGAAAATAGGCAGTTTTAATGCAACATAAATCCTATCTTTGGGTTTAAAGCACAACATTGCCTTGGTTTGTGGAGCCCTAGATGAATTTATTTGCATATTGAAAAATTGATTCAAGAGATGTTTAGAAAATGGCACCTTACAGTGTCTAACTGTGGCATGCGCCTGAGAATAAAAAAACACACATGAGCCTTATAAAGTCCTCTAATGCAATGATTTTTTGTTGGAATAACACGCAAGATACACGCTTCTTGTTAGATAGTGAATGTGGAGAAAAAACCAGCT
The DNA here is from genome assembly GCA_027943335.1 of Chamaecyparis obtusa. Classification (NCBI taxonomy): domain Eukaryota; kingdom Viridiplantae; phylum Streptophyta; class Pinopsida; order Cupressales; family Cupressaceae; genus Chamaecyparis; species Chamaecyparis obtusa. Next base: position 292,398 of record BSBK01005325.1, read on the forward strand.
ACTAATTGTGGGTTTACTTTCAATGCTCCAAATGATAACGATTTAATTTTTAAAACCACAAATTCTTATTAACCAGTGATATATGAGACAAATCACAAACAACGAACTTTTTGAATCTTGAGTCCACCTTATGGAAAAGCATCTCTGCACTCACAGCAAGTGCCTTAAAGAAATCCAAGAGTAATGCGTATGATATTGTTGTACCGAATTGTACTATAAACACCAAGGTCATTATAGAGTAAAGGTGAAACTCACCAAAAAAGTGGAATGAAGATCTTGCGATTGTCTAGTCTCTTTGATAAGACCTGCACTTTTGTTCCACCAAGTTTTTAGGCTGGGAGATGGATTTTTTTGGGGGCCATTTCTGGGATGGCAGGGACAATAACATAAAAATTAGGGAAACATTGATGATGATATTTACATTATGATAATATTTATGTTTAGTTTTGTGAAATAATATGTAAATAAAAAATAAAAATAGAAAAAAAACACACACATTTCTTTCTTTGAACTTCGAAAAAAAAATAAAACAACTGGAAGATGTGTTTACCTCTTCATTTCACTTGCCAGCTTACCCCTCATTGCTCACCAATATTGGTTTTTTAATGGCACTTTCATATTTTGTTCAAATATTTTTTTGAGGTTTCAACTTGGCTACAATTTTTCTTGGCATGTATTAAAGAGTTTTTTTAATTATGAGTAAAGCGGGTTTTGAAGGGATATGAAATTCTATATACAAAATGTTGTCATGGATACTCATAACCAACCAACAACGAACATTGAACAAACACACAAAAACAAACTAGCAATTAAGACACAAGCACAAGCAAGCCGAAAAACACTATTGAAGGTGTTTGAGGGCCTTTGCAACCTCATCCTCCAACTAGTTCAGGTTTTGATACATATTTTTTGTCCTAAAAGTCATTTTTAGTTTCCTCGGAAGACTTTTAAAGGTTACCCTAGGCATGAGAACAAGGGCCCTTTTCAACAGTTTCTTGAATACCCTTGTTGGCACTCTCCAAATCTACAAAGGCGTTATGAGAAGATTTGGAAGCTTGAAGCTTTTGCCACTTTTCACCTTTTTAATCTTGGCTTCAAGCAATACAATATGCCCTTCATAGTTGGTCTTTAGAGTATCCACATCTTTTGCAACATTCTCCAAGGTTGTCAGTGTTTTCTAAACACCCTCTCTATTTTGGAAAGAGGCAATATTACTATGAATTGAATGGATTTTGATATTCATTAGGTTAATTTCTAATAAGAGTCATTTAGACATGTTGAACTAATCCACTGCCACATCCTTCACAACCTCAAACAAGTCATCTAATTTTTCTCAATCAAAGCTCAAGAAAGGGGAGACCTTCTACAAATAGCATGGAAAAGAAGGACGAACTACTCTATCCACATTAGCTCTATGTTACAATGGGGAAGACGAGGAAGGCCTTGGGTTAGGATTAATTTCTTCCTTGTTCACATTGTGTGCAGACTTGAGATTCAGGTTAAAATCTTTCTCCAACAAATTGCTTTTCCCTACATTATATTCGCCTTCTAAAGTCAACTCCTTAGATATTGACTCTTCTACATGAAACCTTTTGTTGGTGTAATTAAGGCATTTTACCTTGGTTATTTCACACCTAGGTACTATTTACACTTTACTTAACCTTACTCGGGGAATTGCATAGAAATAGTTGGAGCATTTCCACTTTATGTGGACTTATCATGCTATTATTTTATCATATCCACTTATAGTGGATGGACTTTTCCACCTTAGGTGGGCGATTCACCTTTAGTGGTCTTACCACTTTATCAGCCTCCACCTTTATTGCACATATTGCACATATTTTATTATACATTGGAGGATGATCCACCTTTGGTGGACATGTGATTCCACCTTGGGTGGGCGATAAGTTGTCTCTTGACTATTATGTAATGAGACAACACCACTTTCATTGTCTCATTCACTCCTTTTACTCACCTTGGCTATATAAGAAAGGGGTCTCCTAGGTAATATTCATTCTAATCTCATTCTAGTCTATCCAATATTCAAGTTGATTCAAGTTGAGTCAATCCAATCTAGTTGATTCTATTGCATTCTTGGTGAGAATACAATTTATTCCTATCATATCATTTATCTCTTGTTATTGTGCTTCCAATTGCCTCTAGATCTCGAGTGGCTACCTTTATAGCCAAATCTTACATCGTATCAAATCTCAGAGTGTCATTGGTTTTCTCTTTGAGATATTTGAGTGCATATTTTGGTGGATTTTGGGGGTTCCTCTTTGTGGCTTTTTATTGCAAATGAAAATTGGAGCTTGTTAGTGCACATCAGAGGTTGGCATCACATTGAGAAGGTCTAAAAACCCCATGATCGAATTTTGTTTCATCCAAATTGGACACAGGATGCCAAATCTATAGTCATTTGAAGTTTTGAGGTGTGGTTGCAATCCATGTGTCATAATTACACAAGTGATTTTCAAACAACGATATCTTAGTCATCTAAACTCCTTTTTCAAGTAATTTTTTATATTTGGGGTAGATTTTTGTGCTCTACATAGCGGTGTAGGTGGATTCTGATCTATGTCCCTAAATTTTTCAGAAAATCACATAATCCCATTTTTACAACTTCCAAGAAATCATTCAGGTTCATACAAACTCCTTTTAAGGTACAATTTTTTTTTGAAACTGTAATTTTTATTTTATTTTATGGCCGTGATATTAGTTTATAGCGACTGTGATCATAAATTGTACTTTTATCATTTGGATTATGTTTGCATTTATAATGCATAGACCTTAGTTTGGTCTTTTGCTTAGTGATCTAAGCCTAATTGTGGCAATTCTAATCAATGAAATTGGAAGTCCAAGAAATAAAAAAATAATAATTTTTCTTTATAATTTAATAATGCTTTTTAGTAATAAAAAATTTTTAAAATTTTTTTTCTAAGTTTTTATAAATAAATAAGCAAATTTGGGAAAGAGATATTTTTTTTGTCCACCTATCCTACCTTTTGTAGTGATTCATCTTCCAACCAGTAGCTAGGGGGGTTAATTACTCCTACATTTTCTTGGCACATCAATCCAATCAAAGGGCATTGTCAATGTTCATTTGCAACACATCCATTGGTGGCATCATTATTAGTTTCCAAATTCGCATTGTCGTATCATGTTGTATTCTCTTGCATGAGCTATGTTGTACACACACTAATATAAAGTGTTATCCTTCTTTATACTTTTTTATTGGTGACATATTTGATGTAATCCTTTTGTACTTAGTAGATTAGGAAATACCTTGTAAGACTTGGTGCATGGCTCCAGAGGAGACTTAGAATGTACCAATATGTCATTTATGAGTATTCAGATGATGCTCAAGTAGTTGTCTCCATGCTTGATCTTCATCATATTGCAGTGAATGATTCATTAGTTCTTCATCGATATTGGTACCTAGTTTTTTCACACTTTGATATTCTTTGTGCTACATTAGCTCTATTTTCTTCTTATGGAGGAGTTTTGGTCATCATCTTGGACCATCTTTGCAACAAATTTGGCATTGGGGGAGGGGGGACTTCATGGTCTCTCTTCTTCTCTCTCATTCATCATTGAGATTATTATGGTTTTTCATCTCTCTTTTGGAGGGGATTTTTCTCCTACGTGGTTTTATCCCTTTCTCCATTTTTGAGAGATTGCATTACATTTGTACATGGCTACCTAACATGGCCTAGTTGTTGAGACCCATCTTGCATCATTAGCTTTTGTACATTCTCCCTAAGTTACACTTAAGGGGGGGTGTTGGTTTAATTAAGGTATTTTACCTTGGTTATTTCACACCTAGGTACTAGTTACACTTTACTTAAGCTCACTTAGGGAATTCCATAGAAGTAGTTGGAGCATTTCAACTTTATGTAGACTTATCATGCTATTATTTTATCATATCCACTTATAGTGCATGGAATTTTCCACCTTAGGTGGGTGATCCACCTTTAGTGGTCTTATCACTTTATCACCCTTCACCTTTGCTGCACATACTTGATTATACATTAGAGGATGATCCACCTTTGGTGGACATGTGATTCCACCTTGGATGGGTGATAAGTTGTCTCTTGACTATTATGCAATGAGACAACAACACTTGTCATTGTCTCATTCACTCCTTTGTACCTTGGTTGTATAAGAAAGGGATGTCCTACATAATATTCATTCCAATCCCATTCCATTCTATCCAATATTCAAGTTGATTCCAGTTGAGTCAATCCAATCTAGTTGATTCTATTACATTCTTGGTGAGAATACCATTTATTCCTATCATATTATTTCTCTCTTGTTATTGTGCTTCAAATTACCTCTAGATCTTGGGTGGCTACATTTATAGCCAAATCTTACACATTTTCCCTTTTCTTCTCTGACTATTATCTTCTTAGAATCATTTTCATCCATTATCCATTCCTCATCCTTTGAATCATCTCCACTAACCTCAGTTTCCATTTCATCCCTAGAATTTGACCCAAACTCGTCTTCAACCAAAGCAAGAGAAACACCCTTCTAAATCTTTTCTTTAGAATTAGAGGGGAGGTCTTTAATGTTCTCCAAGGTCAAAAATATTAAACCCTTGTGAAGGTGAGGATTTCTTGCTTTCTTATTATGCTCCTTGATTCCTAATTCTAGAGAAGCGAGCATATAAAAGGGAAAATAGTTTTTTTGCTTTTGCCCAAAATGATTTAACAAAGAGAAATGAAATCCAAATATCGTGGTGCATCCACCATGCAGGGTAAATTACTATGTAATAACCTTAACCAATGAAGCCCAAACAACCTTGAGAAACTTGACTTTGTGGCCATTGTTATCCTTAATCAACTTTTTACCCTCCTTCCCTTGAAAAAAAATTGAACACCAATCTCAAAATATTTCCTCTCTCTAAATACCTTGATTCCCTCTATTGAGAGACTTGTAATCTCCACTTTCAGCTATTCATTAACTTCCACGTGCTTACCATAAAGAGAAAGCATATGATCCTTCCAACCTTTGAAGATTTTTGTTTAATCCTTAAGGTCCAAGCCATGCGGGTATTCCAAGTAGGGAGTGTCACCCTTCCTTAAAAATTTCTATACCTTTTAATTCCTTCTAATATCATCACAAGTAATTGGTTCTAACATGTTCCTTTCTCTGCCCATTTTGAGAGAAATCTTGGAGGTCAAAGTCAATATCCTACCCCACACCAACAACATTGGCTTCAACATCAATAAAACCACCTTCTGATTGCTCCAAAGTAAATACAGGCAAGGACAATACCCACAAATTGTGTGGTAATGATGGAGTGATAGGGGAAAACAAAATCATCATTAATTTGTCAAGTAACTTGATTGCCACTAAAAACTAAGAGACATTACCATTACTACTATTGAGAAAAGCATGTTTTGCAATGCCTTCAAACATTAGGTGGTAGGGGGTTGTTCATATGACAATGTAATGTATTTCTCCTTGAGACTCCAATATTGGAAAATGAATTTTCCAATGCATTCCCTTCCCAAAAGATATGGAATATAAAGGCTTCCTCAAACGATATGATTAGATTAATTGAATCATTAAAGTCTCGATGGACTAACTAGGCTTTTGAATCCCCTTCAAACATTGGATTATGTTGAGGGAGTCAATAAGCTACAACCACTTCAACATGGTGATTGATTTGGATTCTTAGAGGGAACATGTAGTAATGAGTTAAAATAAGATAGGGAGGCTAATGTTTTGTTTTTTTAGGGGTAAGAGTGGGTGGGAACCACCAAAATAAAAAATAAAAAAACTTTTTTTAAAAAAAAATAGGAGTTTATTTTTATTGAAAGGTCGAGGGATGTTTAAGACGTCTTTGGCCATCTTGAGGATGTCCAACTAGTTTGGGGATGTCCCTTTCTCATCCCCACATTCTTAGGATGTTTAGAGCATCTTTTAAAAGGGGACAGATAGGGGGTGTCTTTGAGCCATCCTACATCCCTGAGATGTTGTTGAGATGGGTACGTTTGGAATAATATATGGGAGATGTTTTGGGGAACATAGCATTTTGTTGATGCTTTAGAGGTTTTTATGGAGTACACCATGTCATCATGTAGAAAAAATTATCCATAGATTATTTTTAGTTATCAAATTTGAATGACTTTTATGATTCAATTGATCTAAGAAGAATGAGAGGACATGACACGTACCTTTATATTGTTAGAGTAGTTAAGTCAAATAAATACCTTATTTTAGAGAGTGTAACTTATAATGACTTTAGGGTTAGTTATGCAATGGAAAGTAATTCTTCTACAAGATTTATCCAAAGAGGAGGAGGTTGACAATAATAAGGCTCATCATCCAAACTAAATAGTAGATGGTCAATAATGAGAATCTTACACTATCTTTGACCTAATTAAAAATATTATATTATATTCTATCTATTACTTTGACCAACTTGTGATGTTAAAGAACTACTTGTCATCATATATAGACATAATTTTATATCGCCTTTATAATCCTAATGCAACTCTATTGGTGTATTCCCTATTCTTTCATAATCCTAATGCAACTCTATTGGTGTATTCCATATTCTTTCTTATCCTACAACATTTTTTTAAAGTGACAAACCAAAAGAAAAATTTAAGTATAGAAAAATGCTTGTGTGTCTTCTAGACTTATATATCAATTTACTTTAATTGTTCTTTTGTCTATATTTAGTAACACAGTTGATTTCTTTGGAACTTTTTCGTGATACAATCTTGTTTTTAATTCTAATAAAATGATATCAATGGAACTAATAATTTAGGAAATAATAATATAATTAAGGAACTTTAATAGAATTATAGACATCAATTGAATAAAGTAAGATTGATAATTACTAAATAATTATATAAAATAGATTTTATTTTAATTAAGAGTATGTGTAATGAAAAATTATATGGGAGAGATGTTGCTTTGTACATTATGTACATGTTTTTAGTCCAACTATTCTATAGTTTTATAATTGTGAGGAAATTTATTTTAATATAAATATATGCTAATTAAATGATTAAGAATAGTCACACAATAATTTAAGACTTAATTAAGAATTGGGTCTATAAAATAAAATGTGAGAAAGATGGACTAGTTTTGGAAAAATGATGAAAAACTATTTTTTATGTCATGTTGGACATTGGTACATAAGTTGACGTTCTTAGTTTGTAAGAAACTTCAAGCTTTATAGAAGTTCAAAATAGACCTAGCTACATATGAATAAATTGGAAGAACAATATAATTATGTGAAATAAAAATTTAATGTCATATAAACCACTTTCATATTTTTAAAACTAGAAAAATCATTGAGATATTGAATTTCAAAGTATAACCCTAAAGAAAATGAAAGGGGGGGAAGCATGGAACAGAAGAAGGTTATATAATGAAGCTTAAATCCTAAAAGAAAAATATCATAATGAAATATTAACATTGAGGAAGAAAAACCCTAGTATCATCTAGTAAATAAATCTTAAACCATAATTGCCTTGAATCTTAAACCCTAGGTTGAAATCCTAGGGGCATAAGAGTGGATATGGGATCACCAAAATGTAAGGATATATATAGGCTTGAGTCAAATAAATGATGATAATAACCACATAATTACCCTAGACTTAACTAGGAAATTGGTTGATAGATTGGAATATTATACATAGAACAAAAATTGAGAATATTATGCTAACATTAGATAGAATCCATTAACCATATGAATATAAAATGATTAGTTCACTCTACAAGAAGCCTTGCACATCATGCAAGCTCAAAATTCATTATGATTCAAATTTGAGTCCCTCAAGTTTGAACCCAAGCATTACAACCTTTATTTGAAGTGTGAAAATGAACCTAAGTTCACACAGGAATTGTTGTGGTTCCACAACCATGTTCCCCTTTTGAGCCACCTGGCTTTAGGGCCCCCCCTCTTTCTGACTTGCTCTAGGTTATTTCTCTGCTTGTCTGTTTAGTTGTTTGTCTTTAGATCTAGTTATTTCTTTGTCTTGTTTGCGTTTCACACTTTCGCACTATCAGAGGCCCGAAAGTGCGAAAGGTCTGAAAATCTAATTTGCCTTGAGCATATTGAACTCCAGGGGTTTTGGACTTTCGGAGGTCCAGACACCGAAAAGTCCAATTCTCCGAAGAGAATCGGCCTTCTGGCATTTCGGGCTTTCGAAGGTGCGGGACCCCCGAAAGGTCGATCGATGGAGGTGGCTGACGTCATCCCTGTTGGTTGCCTATATAAGGTGATGAGCCTCTTTTTGACTCACTTGTTTTATACTCGCAATCATCATTTTTTCAAAGCTTCAGGGCGTGTTTTTTCTTGGTTTTCAGTTTCTCGGCTCTTCTTGTTTGCTCCTTGGCTTTTCTTCTCGTGGCTTGTTTGAGGTTGGGGTTTTCTTCTCTCTCCCTCTCTCCCTTCTGGTTTTAGTTTTGTTTCTTTTGTTTTCCTTCTTAGTTAGTGTTTGCTAGGGTTTATCTTGGTTGGTCATTCTTGTCCCACTTCGGGGTCATAGGATTGTCCCCCTAGACCCCTTAGCCATGGGTTTGTGGTTGGAATCATTTTGAGCTCGAAGCCCTAAATCATCGACTTTCACCTTTTAGTCACAAAACTTTCAAACTTTCACATTCCAAAAATCAGACAGGATCTTCCTTAAGGAAATCAGCTAAGTCATTTTTTATGTTTCGGTGGTTTCGCACACCGAAGATTTGACATGCCCAAATCACCGAAACCCAAGATTTTCGCACCTTCGAAGCACCAAGCCTAAAACTCTAGCTGGGTCCCCTTCTTTCATCTTTTTGGCCTTTTTGGCCTTTCAGAGGTCATATACCCCCAAAGGTCTGAAAGGTCGAAATTAGTTTCTAGGCACTTTTAACTTGGGTTGTTTGGTTGTTTCTATCTTTTTTTTTCATCAGAGTTTCTTGCATATTTTGTGTAGCTTGATGATCACTAATTTGTGTCCCTTGGCTCTTTGCAGAAATAGCAAAGAAGGTCAACTCATCAGCTATGAGGTATCAATTCAAGGTATATCACGCACCCTCCAAAGTGGGGAACTTGCATGCTGAAATCACAGATACTGACATCGGGAACGTCAGTTAGAATGACTACCTGGTCAAATGTGCACAACCGATAGGGAGGTCTGAGGGCTGCACTTCATTAGTGTACTATTCTCTGGTAAATGCAACAGCACACCCGGTATTCATCCTGCCATCGGATTTGATCACCACTCTGGTAAGTCATTATATACCAGATGAAAGAATGGTTAAGAATAGCATGGGCGAAGTAGTTTTGGATCTTTGGCCAGACAACATTGAATATGTCTTCCACCTACCCAAGGGGGTAGACAAGTTCTATAGCTTCTCCATTGCCAAGGGAATGGATTTTTACAACAAAGAGGTCTCATTATCCCATGAGATTGTGAACAAGGAGTACCTCATACAACCTCTACCTAGATATAAGTTGGAAAAAATAGACATGCAGAGAGGATACATAAAAGAAGACATCTAGGAAGCCATCACCATGACCAGTTGGGTGTTTGGACTACCAAAGTTAGTACAATTGGAACCTTGGATGATCCTACTCATTGCAAAAATAAAGGACAGGCAGGCAAGATTTGATTGGGCCACCATCCTCAGTGACAACTTGGATCAATAGTTGATCATAGTAAAGAATGATCCACACTTCTACATGACATCCTCTGTTGTGTACCTATTGGCTGCAAGGGAAATGTACCCAGGATTGGTGAAAGTTGGTGCTATGGGTGATCAGAATTCATGGCAATTCACAGTATACCCACAATTGGTTTAGAAGGAGTGCTACGCACATGACAGTCCTAAATTTCGCATTGTCAATGATGCTTTTGTGTTCGCTATCATACGCTCCATATAAGGAGACTATGCCAAAAGGATGTCAATAGAAGGTGCTACAAAGGTGAAGGCCCTTAGTGTAGTTTATATTCATTTCAAGACTTTTACATAGCTCCGGGTGGCAGGAAGCACCCTGGCTCCTAAAAAGCTACCAAGATATCCATCAGATAGGGTAATCTTGTTGGAGATGGCCCAACAACTGTCAGATGCCCATGAACATATCCGACATAAGAAGAAGCACTATTGGGATTTCCCAATTTCCATAGGGCCCCACTATGTACAAGACATGAAGATTTGCAAGTCCTTAGCATTCGAATGGGATGAGTTCCCACTACAGAGTTACAACTTCATAAGGACCTAATTGATCCAATTGGTACATATAGTCACATAATGGGAAGGCATTATGTACACGAGCCCTACATTGAGGACCATTGGATAAACTGCCTGGATGACTATGAGGTCAGAATCCATGATTACTGTTGGATGAGCTTGGAGTTGGCATAGACTACTATACTGCTGAGGATACCCTTAAAGGTGAAGGGAGCTAACTCTGAGGATGTCGTGGATCCTATTTACAATTTGAATAAAGTATACACCGGAGCCATTTTGAATGCAAAGGCCGATAGGGATGAAAATGATGATATCAACTTCAAGGCAAGAAATGTCATCAAAGTGACTAAGGCATGGATTGCTCATCCATTTCCTATGGATCCAGTGCCAATGAAACAACAACCAACTTAGACTTCCAAGGAAAAGAAGAAGAAAGGGGAGAAGGTGCTGATGCCACTATTCAAAGAGGCTGTGCCGCATAAGTCAGAAACGGTGTATAAAAATGAGCACCCTATGACATATGGCTCTACCACCCATTCAAAGAATTCCAAACATAGAATGATTGGAAGCATAGAACCTCTAGATGTTCCTTCTTCTAGTCGTCCTGAACCTCTGAGTGCACCAAAGAAGGCACCTAAATTCAAGGTAACTAGACCAAGGCCGACCGGGGTGATAAAAGGGCACGTATACAAGAGGAAGAAAGACTCAACGCCCACTCATATGGATACCCTCTTAGAGGAAGATGAAGATGAGGAGGACCAATTATCCCAAAGTAGAAGAACTCAATCTACAGGATTATTAAAGAGAAGGTGGGTACTAGAGGATGATCAACAAGAAGATGCCGGAGGAGGAACCCAAGGGGAACCTATAAATCTAGATGCTCTAGGAGATGATGAATTTGACATCTCTGACTTTGAGGGACTTCATGGTTTCCAGGAATTTGAGCAATAGGCTCCAATTGTAGGACAATCATTTTCTTTTGATTCCCTCCCTACACAGTTCACTAGTCCTTTTGGTAAAGTGGGAGAGGAAGTCCTGCGAGACTCTCAGGAATCGGTCGAGGAGGTCGCGACTGAAATTCAGAAGGAGACTACAAAGTCAGGAAGAGATTCTTCTATAGGTGTCACCTCTGAGGAAGACATAGCAGCATAAATTCCCCCATTTTTACACTCAGTTCCATCTCCACCTCCAGCTATGCATCAATGCATCCCGTAAATTTCATTGTAAATTATTATTTGGACATATTTAGAGGAGTTAGTAAAAAAGAAGATCTCTAGCAGATGTTCTATCAGAAGGAGGAAATTCAGAAGGTGCTATCTCAGGAAGAGGAAATAAAGGGGTTTGCAGTAGAATAGATCACCTTCCGAGAGAAACAACAAGAACTCCTTAAAGGAGTCAAAATGGCTGACTTTGAAGAGGTGCAAGAGATTGTGGATAGGTTCCGCAAAGCTCACCTAGAAGTCCTCCCAAGTCGATAGACACCCAGTTTTGACTTAGTCAAAATTTGTATAGAGATAAACATTTTTCACACTTAGCCATTTTTGAAGGCCTTGATTTTTGGCATTTCGATCCTAGAGGATTTTTGGCGTCTGAAAGTTGAGAAATGGTCACCTCCACACTTAGTCAATTCTGGAGCTTCATTTTTTCGAGGCAACAGTCAGGATCTAAAATTTCTAGGCACAACCGTCATTTAACTCTAGTCATCTCCAACTTGAATTTTTAGTTAGAGAGATCACGTCAAGAGGGTCATTTCTGCATGATTTGAGGGCCTCTTCCAGTTGAGTCCACATGGGAGAGCCATAAAAGAGGATAAAGGGAAGGATCATGAAGTTTCATGAAGAACATGCATGAGTTCCAGTTTCATTTTTTAGTTGTTTTATGCATGATCTGCTCCAGTTTTGTAATGCACGAGGTTTAATTCCATGCTAGGGTAGTTCTAATTGGTTTTAGAGATAATTTCCTTTATGTAATCTCTAGTTTAGATTTATTTTTGAGTTTTAGATGCAGTCGAAACCCTAGCTACGAAATTGAGAGAACAACTTTATAAATTGTATTAACTCAATGTAATTAAGGTCAAATTTTTATCATAATACAATACATAGAATTGGTGCTTCAATCATGGTGTGATTATTCTGTTGCCTTTGCGAAATTTATGAATGTGTGAATTTATGATTTGTTTATTTCAAAGAACTAGTTGATTGTGTGGTGATTTTGATCTGTAATTCTTTTAGTTCGATGTTTACCTCTGCTGCATTGCTTCGTTGTGACAAATTATTGAGAAGATATCTCTTTTTTAGTGCTTTGAAGATAAACTTGTCTCACGTGTGCGCACATCCATGGCGGCTTCGTGATTTGATGAGTTTTGGCTTATTATACATCTGTGTTTATTTCCATTGATGATTACATCTACCTGGCTGAGATTGTGATTTCATCAGATCTCTGTTTTGTGGGTTTTTCTCATCTTCTTGATATTTTAATTCACAAAGCAGTGTGATATTGGTTTATGTCCATTAGTTTCTTTCAGTAGATTTCTTTTAAATTCGCGTTACCTTGCCCCTTACCTTTCTTGCATATCAGTTACGGTAGATTAATTAGATTAACATTGTTTTCATTTAAAATTTTGAAAATCCAAAAAGAGAAGTATTGTTGTTGTGTTAACGCTTATTTTGCAGCATTTTCAAGATACAAAACAACAAAGGCCTCCTTGTGAACAGATTCACATTTATATTCTATTGAGATATCCAAGTGGTTGAGACCCAACCTAGAAGGAACCTTGAGAGTGACTAATATCATTTTTCCAAGAGGGGAATTTGCTCACATAAATTCCTAGCCATTGTCTCGTGTAAAAATGACGCTCAAAAGAAGTGGCGCTAGAAGGAGGGCCCTCAAAAGGAAGACCTCAGAACATTGGATCATTCTCTCCTGAAAGGTTTGAATGAGTCCTCAGATCCTCACCATACAAAGGGGAATTCCTAGAACTCGAAGAAGTTTGCAAACCTCGTAACAGTAAAGCAAAACAAGGGGAGGACATCTCACACCACCCTAACCTTCCTCCATTTCCATGCATCGCTTCCCCACTTGTTGCTACTCCACAACCAGCTCCAATGGCCTTGTTCACAAATGCACAAAGTTCTCCATTGGCTCTACAAGGACAACTCCATGAGCTTTCCAAAAACCCTGAGAAATTATGTCCATGTTTCATTTATGGGGAATCCAAGACAATGGAAGAGCACATCTGTGCCTTCAAAGAATTATGTAACCACAAGGAGATTGCACATCAGGATGTTGTGTGCCACCTTTTCCCCTACACATTGGGGGAGTTTGCATATAATTGGTACTTGAACTTGCCACGGGAATCCATCTTGACATGGGTAGAATTTGAAATAAAATTACTCAATCAATTCAAGCTATACGTGGATCTGGAAAATCTTTGCCACCAATTCATTTCAGTGAGGAAAGACCACAAAGAACCAATTTCCATGTTCAATCACCGCTTCTATTAGATGTACCAAAAATTGGAGGCTCCTTACACGGTACCTGAAGGTGCTTCCATACAAGTATACCTAAGGGCCTTGGATCCATTAACTTCCATATTTTTGAAAAGGCTACCTATAGGCAACATTGATACTCTGGAGAAAGTCTGTAATGAAGCCATCACATTCATCCAACAAATGGATCCACAAGCCAGTGGAAACTATGGTGTCTCACCAGCATTAGGGAACACTGTCATGAGTGGTCCATTCACAACAAATAATCAACTCACAGTGTAGCACACCTTGAGACTCAATCCAGTGCTAGCTCCATACATTGCTGCCCCACCACTCACCATCACATATCCAGGATATGATGCACATAAGGCAGCCCTGTGTGAACAAAAGTTTGTTGTCCCAAATGAGTCATACCATGCCTTAGTGAATGATTTGGATGCCATGAAAAATACATTAGTCCAATTAACAGGTGAAATCACCAAGATGAAGCTTAATCCACCTCAAAACTAGGGGAACTACCAACGACCAACTATTGTGCCAAACACCTACTCCCAAAACCAAAATCATAATTATGGCAGTTACAACAATAACAATAACAATAATGGTGGAGGTTATGGAAATGCTTCTCAAGATAAATAGTTTGGTCAACAATGAACTAACAGGACGTGGAACACATGCACCAATGATGGTAACATACCCTCTGACAATGCCAATGTCTTTAACTCATCTGAGGTCAATTTCACTCAAGCTCCCAACACACACCAATCAGATAATGAGTACAGGGGAGAGTTCGACAACCAACAGAGCTAGGATCCTGATAACTCCCAAACTCATTTTAGTGCCATGTCCTTTGATTCTTATGACCTAGGTATAGGGGTAAGTCCTACCGATAACACAATTGAAGAGGAATTTGTCTTCCCTTTCAATTAGCAAAGTCAACCTGAGTACTCCGAGATCCATGCCTTTCATAATAAAAATAGAAGCAATTATAATCTAAGAAGCAGAACGGAACCTCTAACTGATGGTATTCCCCCAGGAATGCATCCCACTCCATTTGACCCACGGGCTAACAATAATCCTATGCCTCCTAGAGGTTCTAGTGCCACTGCTGCCCTGACAACGCAACACCAGCCCACCATGCTGAAGAATCCAGCTTGGGCCACCAAAAAGTATAGCGCACTAGAGGAACTAAAAAGAGTTAAAGCTAATATGTCAATGTAGGACATGTTGCAAAGTTGTCCTTCATAGAGAGAATCCCTCCTAAAATCACTGGATCATTCCAAATCAGTCCCGTCCAGCAGTAATACTAGAAATTCATCCAACGTAAATGTGGTCGAGGCAATGCCAACCATGTTCAAGGACAGGGTAGAAGTACCCCCATTTTTTCTCAGCCTCAAGATCTTTGGAAAGAACCTACATAACTATTTGATTGACTCAAGGGCTTCCTATAATGTCATTCCATTATCCATATGCCGTAAGCTAGGGATGAACCCTCAACCAACCAACAGGGTTGCGATCCAACTTGAGAAAATAGAGGTCAAAGTCATTGGGGTCCTGAAGGATACATGCATACAGTTAACCACTGACCTCAGAATCTAGGATTGCATTGACATACATGTGGTGGACATCTCAGAAACATACGACATGTTACTCAGCAAGGAGTGGGCTTAGTCCTTAAGAGGTTGGTTCTCTACAGATTTCACTCAAATTTGGCTACCTTGGAAAGGACTCAATAACCAAATCAAGATTGATGCTGAACCCAATCTCAAGCAGATGATAATTGAATACAATGCCCCAAATGAAGTCCTATTCTCACAAGCTGATCTAGGGGTGTATCGATTCGATAAGGTTTTGACATTTCACCTCAAAGAAGAAGAAAACTTAAATGATAGCCCTATACAAGGGTTGGTGCATACCCAAATTCCTGAGGAGATCCTCACAGAGTTTGTAGTAAATATGATGAAAAACATGAAACATCTTGGCTAAGATGTTGACCCAAACATACTAATGCTGCAGGGATATTTTTGCCTGCACTAGACAAGTCATTCGAAGTTTGAATGCCAAGATTGTCAAACCGCGATAATTCAAGTAGTGAACCAAATGTATTGTGTGCCTAAGCTTACAAAGGGGACAATGACACATTTGGATGATGATAGACCTCCCCTTTGTGAGAAACCACAGGTCCCCATGACCGGATGCCCTATACAAGAGGAATGGAGCTCCTCCGATGATGGTTTCTTACCCCCATGTCATGAAGTGTGGTGTGATGAGAAAACCAAACAAAATATGAAATAGGCGCTCCTCTCCGCAATGGAAAACCCAAGCATAGAGGATATGGAGGCCCCGATCAAAGAAAACTTATCACCACCAGAAACCTCTCCTAAACTGAAAGCAGATGTACATCCACTAAAGGATGCATTGGAGCCCCAAGCTAAGCCCTCTTCTCATAAGGGTCATCCCATATGGAAGCTTAGGTTCGATGACTCCAAATGTAAACAAGGAACAGGGGCTACGATAGAGTTGGTCAATCCTTGAGGTGTTTCATACTATGCTACTTATATGCTACAATTCTACTACACCAATAATGTTTTTGAATATGAGGCGCTAGTGTGAGGTCTCCTTATGGCCCATGAAAAGAAGGTAAAGGCCTTGGTTTTAGAGGGAGACTCACAGTTAATAGTCAGATAGATCCAGAGCCAATATTCCTGCACTGATAAGCAATTGGCATCTTACTGTAGCCACATGTGGGATTTGATTAAAGATTTTGAAGCATTTAAATCCGGAGTGTCCCAAGAAGAAGGAATACTGTCACTGATGCTTTGGTAGTATCGAATAGTTCCTTACAGCCACTGGAAAAGTCTAAATTGAAGAAATTATCTATTGAGTTGGTGGTCGTCCCGTCCATTCCAAATAATATCACAAACTTCCAGGTATTCCAGGATGACCGACATATACTGGAGTTCACCATGAGTGCTGGAGTCTTTGAAAGACAAAACATTGACAAAGAAGAAGATGAAATGGAAGAATCAAATGATCTAGGGATCTTAAACTTGAAGACTAACTCCATCTCGAAAGGAATGGTGGCCCTAGAAATAATTTTTGACAAAGACAAACATGCTCATGAAAGTAGGAAGACACCAACTGTAGGAGACGATGACCGTGAGCTCTATAATTTGGGCACACAACTTGAACCTAGGGAGGTTCGTATTGGAAGGTCAACACAACCAAAGAAAAGAGGTGGATGGTAGAGTTACTCATGAACTACAAAGATGTCATAGCTTGGAGCTATGAAGACTTAAAAACTTATGATCCTACTGTCATTGTAGATAATATCCCATTAAACCCAGATGTGAAACCTTTCCACCAAAGACAAAGGCCGGTGAATCCCGTGATTGAGCCAGTAATCCAGAAGGAAGTACAAAAGTTGCTGGATGCAAGATTATCTTTCCTATTTGACATTCGACTTGGGTAGAAAACCTCATCCCAGTAAGAAAGAAAAGCAAAGAAGTACAACTCTGTGTGGATTTCCAAAATCTGAATAGATCTTTTCAAAAGGAAAACTACCTGTTATCATCCCTCAACAAAGTGTTGCAAGTGGCAAACAACTCTCAGATGATTTCTTTCCTTGATGGTTACTCTGGGTACAACCAGGTGCCTGAAGACTACTTTCACAACAAAGTGGGGGACATTTTATTACCGCCATATGCCATTTGGTTTGATCAACATGGGAGCCACCTTCCAATGAGTGATTGATGAGGTGTTTAAAGGCCTGGTCACCAAGTGTATTGTTATTTATATGGATGATCTCACGGTATTCTCTAGGAACCACGTGAACCACATTGAAGATCTGCGCAAGGTGTTGAAAAGATGTCAACATTATGGAATCTCACTAAATCCTAAGTGTGCCTTTGGGGTAACCCAAGGAAAACTCCTTGGTCACATCATATCTAAAACATGCATTTCAATTGACCCCGAAAGAGTCAAGGCTATTCTCAAATTGGTTCCCCTGAATAGCCGAAAAGAGCTGAAATCTTTCTTCAGAAAGATCAACTTCATCAGAAAATTCATCAGTGGGTTTGTAGAGATAGTATGTCCATTGAATGATATGTTAAAAAAGGATGCTAAGATTGAGTGGAATGCTCTGGCTAAAGAAGCCTTTTAAGAGATTAAGACGTCCATTGCTACTGCTCCGGTTCTGGTCAGCCCTGACTACCTTCTGTCATTCAAAGTCTACTCTTTTGCATTAGAACATTTGTGATTGGGCATCCTCACCCAAAAGAAGGAAGGGGAAGATGAGAGACCAATAGATTTCATGAGTTGTCCCTTGAAAAATGTTGAACTAAAATACCCTAATCTCGATAAACAATCTTTCACCTTGGTCAAAGCTATCAAGAAGTTCAGACATTATATTCTCCAAAGTAAAGTCATCTCTATTGTTCCTGATCCGGTTGTCAAATTATTACTAATGAAAATAGTTGGGAGAGAGAAGGGGGAAGTGGATGGCTATACTACAAGAGTTTGACATTGAGATCTAGCCAATGAAGTTAGTGAGAGGTCAAGGTCTTGCCAAGATGATGGTAGAAACATAGTAAGGTTTAGTGTGCCAACTGTACACCAATGAAGGAGTGGTCACTGATGTCTAGTCTCAAGATATAGTCTACTTTTTTCTTCAAAACCGTTTCCTAGAAGGATTGAATGGTTCTCAGAGGAGAGACTTGAGAAATAAGAGTGGCTCCTATATGCTAAAAAATGGAAATCTCTACCAGCACAATTATGATGGTCTCTACTTGCGTTGTTTAGATCGGACAAAAGTTGAGCAAGTTCTCATGGAGTTTCACAACAAGTATGACATAGGGCATGGGTTAGCTGAAGCCATGACCCATCAAATATTGAGATCCAGCTATTATTGGCCAACCTTGTTCAAAGACACTCACAAGCATGTGCGTTCATGTCATGTTTGTCAAACCGGTATCATGTGTGAGAGATGTTTGGTGATGCCTTTACAACCATTTTACGAGGTACATCCATTCACCTAGTGGGGGCTAGATTTTGTAGGGATGATTACCCCTCCTTATTCTATAGGACATAGGTACATATTGACCACAACTGACTACTGCACACGGTGGATAGAGGCACAAGCTCTAAAAAATTACACCACTGAGGTGGTAACCAGGTTTTTAGAGGAGTTCATTATCACACAATTTGGCATGCCTTTCTTTCTGGTATGCGACAATGCTACCTATTTTTCATCTATATCTCTCATTCAATGGGCCTTTGAAAATCAAGTAATTCTCAAATTTTTATCCAACTATTATCTGCAAGGGAATAGGGTCACCGAATCAATGAATAAAAACTTAATGATGGTATTCAAACACCTCTTGGATGATAACCCCCAAGATTGGCACACTCAATTAAAGTACACCTTATGGGCTGACCGCGTGAGAATCAAAAATGCTTTTGGGACTTCCCCCTACTAATTGGTCTACGGACTGCAACCTATTTTTCTGATGAACCTAAAAATACCAATTCTGAGATTCATGAATCAATATGTCGAAGGTGAGGATCGGGTGCAAATTCATCTCATGAAATTGTTGGATCTAGAAGAAAAGAGAACCACGGCTTTGGAGCATGTCGCCAAACATCAAGTTGTTGTTAAGCATTGGTTTGACAAAAGAGAAACAATAAAGGCCTTTAGGATTTTCGATCTATTTTTTATGTGGGATAAAGAAAAAGAAAAACTAGGTAGACACACTAAATTCCAATGTCTGTGGATAGGCCCTTTCCAGATTGCAAAAATTCTAGGAGAGAATAATTTCAGAATTAGTTCTCTCGATGGATATTTGGTCCCATTGCCCATTAATGGCTAATTTATCAAGCACTACTTTGGGTCTTAATGGACCTTTGATTCTTCCTTGTATATTCTTTTAGTTCAAAGTCTTGTCTTCTGTGTCTTTTCTTTCGAGTCTCTTCTTTTGTATTCTCTTTGAGTCTTTTCTTTGTGTCTTTTCCTTGGGTCTTTTGGTTTGCATCTTCTTGAGGGGTAGGTTTTTCTTGAGCTTAATGATCTACATCAGGTAGTTTAGGCAAGAGATAAGGGTCTTCCTTTGTTAAGCCATTTGATTTAGTTATGTCTTGTAGTGAGCCAGATACAAAGGTCAGAAGTGAGGTGTATTCCTCTCATACTTCTCGAAAGGATTCATTGGAACAAACCATCCTCAACACTAACACACATTTAAAAGGGACCCCAGACCAGGGGCCTCTTAGATAGGATTCCGATCAGAATCAAGTAATGCCCATGGTCATGGAGAAGGTTAGAGGTCAGAACCCTCTCCCAATTGGAACATAGACTAAAATAAAAGAGCAAGAAAACAAAAAAGGAGGAAGGCGTAAAGACAAGGTCAACAAAGAAGAAAGCTCACAAACTAGGGTAACATAGTCTAAGCATTGCCCTGGTTTCAAAAAGAGAAAAAGAAAAAAGAGATAATTTTTAATAAGCGCTAAAACAAATGCACAAATGAGTTAGCCTATTCATTGCCTCAGTTCACCCAAAAGTACTAAAAATTGAACAAAGAAGGAACAAATTATCCAGAACGCAATGGTGTGAGTAACTCAATTTCAATATGACACATGTTGAGTCTAAGAGCCCTCCAAGGAAGTTTTAAACTTTGAACAAAGCTCATTTGTAGGAGGGGAAGGGTAATTTTAGCAACCTCTACTAGGGTTATAAATGCCTTCCTGGCAGTAGAGCAAGGTTAAATTGAGTCTTGGTCAAATTCGGATTGGTGGAAAATGATTTGATGATAATTGGCTGAGAATCAGGAGAGGCTTATGGCGATAGATTCCTAGAAAATTTGAACACACATAAACACACTGGATGTCGATGTAATGATTTTCTTGATCTTGATGATGATAGGATAATCACTTTGGTTGAAGGCCTTGTGTCTACCTCACCGTGAGATGGGATTATTTCAGGATGGAGTGGCTTTGGGATACTCAATTTGTTTCCCTTTCTTTTTGGGGGGCTATTTGTTATGGTTCCACAACCATGCTCCCCTTTTGAGCCACATGGCTTCAGGCCCCCCCCCCCCCCCTCTTTTTGGCTTGCTCTAGGTTGTTTCTCTATTTGTTTGTTTAGTTGTTTGTCTTTAGGTCTAGTTGTTTCTCTTTCTTGTTAGTGTTTTGCACTTTTGCACTATCGGAGGCCCCAAAGTGCAAAAGGTCCAAAAATCTGATTAGCCTTGACCATATTGAACTCCAAGGGTTTCGGACTTTTAGAGGTCCAAACACCAAAAGGTCTGATTCTCTGAAGAGAATTGACCTTTTGGCGTTTCAGGATTTCAGAGGTGTAGGACCCCCGAAAGGTTGATCGACGAAGGTGGCTGACATCATCCCCACCAGTTGTGTTGGCAATTTGGCCAAGTTGATTGCATAGATGTTGTCATTATGGCAACATATGATTGACATGGAGATCGCACAAGTCAGAGAGCAAGTATGACAGAGTGCATTGCATATTTGTCTAAGTATGAGACAATATTTTTACCAGTGTACCCGGACATAGTTTTTGTTTGCGACATTGACTAGAGTGAGTTCAGTGCTTGCGCACTTGAACATAGACTCTATGGTGACTAATGATGACCCATCTCAGAGTGCAAGTCAATACGGCATGTACGGAAGAAGTTATGATAGTTTTACCGAAGATAGTGTGAAGCCGACAGGATAGTATATGAAGGCAGAATTGGTAAAGAGTTAAGGGATTATTTTGTTTATCAAAATAATGTCTTGACAATATAAAGGGATGACATCTTAGATGTTTACTCTTGGTTAAAGCTATTGGTATATATGTAATTGTAAGTGTAAAGAAGTTGTAATTGTAATTGTATGATGCGAAGTATATGAGGCATATGTAATAGCGATAGTGAAAGATCAGTGAAGAGATATTGATGCAAGAAGAATAAGGTTATGTACCTTGACCTATTTTTTAATCAATGTATATTGTACATTACTTGTTTGGGTAGTGGGCTCAGTTGGTAACCACATTTTTTACTACCAACTCCTAATAGGGTTGAGGCTTCTAACAAGGCCTATAGTCCCTTAATCAGGACTGATACACTATATGTTTGTAATAGACTCCTAATAGGGTCAACATCCTTAACATGATACTTTTGATTAGTGGATCTTTGTGGGTACTATCCCCATCGGGGTTTTCCCTTGGCTAGGGTTTCCTCAAGAACAAATCATGTGTTATGAGTTCTTTAGTTTTATTGCTATGCATGTTTAACTTCTTATGTTATGAATGTATAAAGATAATCTATTATATCCATAATTGGGAAAAAGATCAAGTTTGTAGAATACTGATTCACCCCCCCTCTCAGTATTCCCTATTTCTAACAATTGGTATCAGAGCTTAGTTACTTGGAAAAGAATCATTCAAGGAAAGCCTAGCAGCTTGAGTAAGATCTCTATGGATATGGATCAACTACAAAAGAATCTTGAAGAAGCTCTTGAACAGATTGATATGCTTACTGATGAAAGAGACACTCTGAAAGGAAAATATGATGATGCAAAGAACCTCATTGAGAAATTGAAAAACAAATTAGAAGATTTGAGATTTGAAAAGAAATCCGAAGTTCTTATTGAAGATTGTGATGACAATTTGGAAAAAGAAAATGAGATCCTTAAGCATGAATTGAAGATAGAAAATTTGAAGCTTAGTTTGAAAGATGGAAATGGCAAGAATGAAGCAAATCTGAAATCTGAGAATGAAAGTCTAAAAATTGAAAATGAAGGATTGAAATCTAAACTTGGAAATGTAACATCTGAACTTGAGAAAGTCAATGTGCAGTATGCTGAACTTGAGAAATACAACAAGATTGTGAAAGGCAAACTGACTCAATCCAAGAAACAACTCGAAAGGCTATATTCAACTAGTGAGAAGATTGATACACAAGCATCTTTTCAGAAACCATTCTATGATAAGACTGGTCTTGGATTTAACACTCTTAAAGAAAATAATGAAAGCAAGGAACTAGATCTGAAAGTATCTGAAAGCTTAGATGAAAAGAAGTCTAATGAGATCAACAAATCTGAAGATACACCTAAAGAAGAAGAATCACTGAAGCAAGATAAATCATCCAAAGGTATGCAAAGAGAATTCAAAGGTAGATGTTTTGCTTGTAATACTATTGGTCATATGAAGAGAGATTACATAGGTAAGCAATTCAAACCTCTTAATGGTTATTGTTATAACTTTCATGGTTTTGGACATAGAGATATTGAATGTAGAAAACCTGAATTTGTTGAGAATAATAATAATAGTAGAATGTTTAGGAATACTAACAATGCAGATAAGAAACCTACTGAAGATATGAATAGAAGAAATGGAGTAATATGTTATAGATGCAACAAGGTTGGACACATTGCTAGAAATTGTAGATCACTGATTAATCCACCTGGACCAAGATATGGAAGCAATGGAATTGTTTGTTAGATATGCAACAAGATTGGACATACAACAAGGTTTTGCAAAATGAACAATGGAGTTTTTCATCCTAACCCTAACCTTAGAAATCATGAAAGAAGAAATGAAGATGCAGGTAACAGATAGAAAGGTTGTTGTAGCAATACAAATGAAGTGAAGTTTGTTAAAAGCACAGATCAAGGAGACATATTCAACATTGAAGACAATCAAGAAGGTGAAGTATCAAGTGGTAAGAATGAATCCTTACCTATCCTATCTCAAAGCACTTAATTTATGAAATTATAGTAGATTAGGAACTTAGATTAGTGTAGAAGTAGATTTATGATGAATTAAGTCTTGTGCAGTTAATGGAAGGCAGTTTATGATATTATAATGCTATGGTTAAGAGCATAAAAAAAATATTATGTTTTGTGAGATCACAAGAAGTTTTAAGTTTTGCAGGATAGCAGAAACAACTTTTTGGAAAGAAGCGGCAAAAGAATTGAATGCGATGTCAGAACTTAATGAGATTGAAGTAATAAAAGATTATGATCGGTGTTATTTGATCATCAAAGAGAACACAAGTGTTAAAGAGATCAAAGGGTAGTGATTGGAAGTGTTTTGAAATGATTTGGTGAAGGATTTGAGCGCTGAATCTATGCAAGCCCTAAAATCATGAATTCGAGGTATTTTACTTGACAGATCTGTGAATCGGTAAAAGGAATTTGAAGTAATCATGAATGTATCTTTAATTCACAATATCAAAGATAAAAATAGACCTATAATGAAGAGGGAACCAATTGAACCTCTGGAAGAAGACCCTAAGTTAGCTTTATCATCCATACCAGATGGAGTTTTGCATTTAGAGAATGTAAGAAGTTATCTAGGATGCAAGTTAGAAACCATCAGTGATAGTGATTTTACAAGTGAGTATGAGAAGATTTACAACTAGGACATGACATTGAAACAAGGTTATGAACATTTGAAAGACAATGAGATTGTTAAGTATCCATTGCAGTATGAGTTTGACAATGAAGAATGCACTAAGATAATCCTTAGTAGAATTCATAATGGGAAGTTTTGGCTAGAAGATAGAGTGATAGACATTACAACTGATTTGATTCATGAAGTCACTGGACTATCTAAATCTAGAGCTATTCCTTTAAATGAGAAGAACATGAGAAAGATAGTCATTGATAACACTAATTCATCCTATAATGGTAGAGGAATTGTAATTAGTAAGGTCAAACAACCTAATGTTAGATACGTATGCAAGATCCTAACAACCAAGTTTTGTGCAAATTCAAGAGAAGATGACATGGCAGCTGGAATGGTACACATAGCTTATTTGATGTGCATTGACAAAGCCCTAGTTGATATGTGTGAAATTCTGAGAATTCAATTGTTTGAGAACTTGGAGAAGATTAAGAAGACAAAGTATGCTCAATTTAGATTCTCATCTTTGATCACTTACATGTTTTTTCATCTTTTGAGGAGATTTCCTTACACCATAGGAAATGATTGGAATGATGGACTAAATACAATGGAAAGGATTAATGTAGTATATAGAAAGCATGTCATTGACAGTGTTAATGAGAGTGCAGTACTTGTTATTAAGGCATTTCAGAATATTATGTCTAGTAGATCAAGGATTCCACAGTCTCTTGTGGAGAAATATAAGAATGAAATATGTTTTATGGTTGACAATGACTTTACATACATTAAAGCAGTTGAACCTAGAATTGAATTCATAGACCCTCTTGGCTATGAAATATCTGAAATAGAGACAGAAGAATATGTGAACGGGCTACTTAAATGCAAGGTTGACACCCATAGTAACAGATTTGGAACTTTTGAAGAAAACTTCAACACTGCAAAGGCTATACTTGAGGAGAAACAGTCTAAGAAAAGAGTTGACAACACTATCAAGAAAATATTGAAGGATACAGGATTGACAGAGAGAGAATTCTTAGTGGCAAAGAAGACAGTAGGAACAATCAGAGATATTGGACAGAAAGAGATTTTATTTGTACCTCCCTTATCATCTAATGCAGCACTAGTCAAGGTGAAAGTAGAGGAACCTGAGAAGGAACAAGTAGCAAGCAAGCCTACTAGATCTACTTCCTCCACACCAAGCAAGAGAGTGAAAGAAATAGCTAGTGGACTTGGTAAGAGGCAAAAAACCTTGGTGCCACCAGTACCTAGGAAAATTGTAGAAATTAAAGATGATGACACTTCTGTGAAGAAGAAAGCATGGAAACCTAGAGTTGAGAGAGTGAATGAAGAAATTATAAAAGATGGAGATTTCACTAAAATGAACAAGTATTATGACCTTTATGACTATTTTGATAAATTGAATCTTGAAAATGTAGTGGTCAAGCATTTGATTCTGGCTAATAAGAGTTTTGACTCTATTCAAGGAAAGATACTTGATGAATTATTGAAGAAACTTGCTAATAGGAAGATGAGAGCACAAGAAGAAGAAAAATCTATCAGAGAGAATCTTGTGAAGAAACTATGTGATGTAAGAGATGATGAACATCTTAAACAAATTCTGAAGCCCCTTAGCACCCATTTAAGGACAAAAATGAGAACCATTCAGATTATGGCAAGACAATATGAACAAGTGAATGCAGAGACTAAACAAGCAATAGTTAAAGTTATGGCAGACATTGTTTGAGAGACATCAGTTGCACCAAAGAAAGCAGTAGAAGCAGGACAAGAGGATATTCCCTCTCCACCGACTATTAACATTGAAGAAGAATATATGAATGTTGAAGGTACAAGGATCACCTTGGATACTGATGATAATATATTCAGGAATCTAGAGAACATTGTTGACAATTAGGCTCTTGATGAACCGGATAGAACTACAGAAGCAAAGAAGACACAATTTACTGTTGAAGAGCCCAAAGCATCTGAATTACAAGCATTTGTACCCTCTAAGGAAGAAATCAGTCTTACCCCTGAGACTAGAAAGAAGAAGAAAACTGGATCTTTGTTTGAGGATTTGGGAAAAGAAGTGGATGATGATGATCAAATGGAATTGATCACATCTTTGAACAAAATCATTGGGAAGAATAAGAAAGTTAAAAGTCTAGAAGGATGTCTGAAGGACCTAACTAAAAAGCTACAAAGTATTGTGACCACACAGATTGTAGAAGCAGACCCTATGGACAAGGAAAAGAAAGTGATGAGCACTTTTGATGATGAGTTCACTAACCTAGCTGATATTGCAAAAGTGAAAGCACAGGAAGATTATGAGGCTAAAATGTTGTTGAACATCAGTCAGTACATCAACAATGATATCAGTACTCTTGATATCTGTATCAAAGATTTGAGGAAACATTTGGAGATAGGAAAAGCTTTGTACATATAGTGTACAAAATTAGAGACTTTGACAGCTGAGGAAGATCAGAAGATAAAACTGAAGGAAGCTGAGATTCTAAATGAAACAAACCTTCTATCTAACCCTAATATGAAGGTCAGTAATGTTGAAAAGAAAGTTAGGAAACTTTTTGATGAAATCAGGATTTTACAAGATGAGAAAGACAGGAAGTTGAGGAGATATACTCTTTTGAGAGAGCATGTTGTTATGAAGTTGAGTGTTATTGAAGAGTAGTTAGAAGATTGTCTTACAGCTAAGACATCTTTTCAGAAATTCAACTTTGAGAACCTCCAAGCTTGTCAGATAGCATCCTATGGACTGAGCGCACTACTCAATGTGGCTAATTCCATTAAGAAGTCATGGGAAAAGGAGCTAGAAAATATGAAGATAAATTTTTTAGATTGTGTTGCAAGCCTACCGGTTTTGCAATAAATACATTGAGGTATAACTCTTTTTTGATACAATTTTGTAGCCCTCCCTACCGTTATTTTGTCATTGTTGTCAAAGGGGGAGAGATATTTAGCAGAAAATTGATAATATATGATAAGAGTTGATACTCTTAGGGGGAGTATTGTATTATAGATAATATTTTTTGAGGAGTTATAAGGATAGTATATATATGTTATACTATGGCCACAATTTTGTAAATTTTGAGATTTTGGAGTTGCACACTTAGCCAATTTTCTCATATCTTGCCACCAATGACAAAGGGGGAGATTGTTGGCAATTTGGCTGAGTTGATTGCATAGATGTTGTCATTATGGAAACATATGATCCACATAAAGATTGCACAAGTTAGAGAGCAAGTATGACAGAGTGCATTGCATATTTGTCTAAGTATGAGACAGTATTTTTACCAGTGTACCCGGACATAGTTTTTGTTTGTGATGTTGACTGGAGGCTTGCACACTTGAAAATAGACTATATGGTGACTAATGATGACCCATCTTAGAGCACAAGTTAGTATGGCATGTACGGAAGAAGTCATGATAGTTTTACCAAAGACACTGTGAAGTCGACAGGACAATATATGAAGGCAAAATTGGTAAAGAGTTAAGGGATTATTTTGTTTATCAAAATAATATCTTGACAATATAAAGGGATGACATCTTAGATGTTTACTCTTGGTTAAAGCTATTGGTATATATGTAATTGTAAGTGTAAAGAAGTTGTAATTGTAATTGTATGATACAAAGTATATGAGGCATATGTAATAGTGATAGTGAAAGATCAACGAAGAGATATTGATGCAAGTAGAATAAGGTTATGTACCTTGACCTATTTTGTAATCAGTGTATATTGTACATTACTTGTTTGGGCAGTGGGCTTAGCTGGTAATCACATTTTTTACTACCAACTCCTAACAGGGTTGAGGCTTCTAACAAGGCCTATAGTCCCTTAATCAAGACTAATAAACTATATGTTTGTAATAGACTCCTAATAGGGTCAACATCCTTAACATGATACTTTTAATTAGTGGATCTTTGTGGGTACCCTCCCCACCGGGGTTTTCCCTTGCCCAGGGTTTCCTCGAGAATAAATCATGTGTTATGAGTTCTTTAGTTTTATTGCTATGCATGTTGTTTAGCTTCTTATGTTATGCATGTATAAAGATAATCTATTATATCCATAATTGGGAAAAAGATAAAGTTTGTAGAATACTGATTCACCCCCCCCTCTTAGTATTCCCTATTTCTAATAAGTTTCCTATATAAGGTAGTGAGCCGCTTATTGAATCACTTGTTTTCTACTCGCGATCATCATTTTTTCAAAGCTTTAGGGAATGATTTTTTCTTATCTTTTCTTGTCTTCTCCTTGGCTTTTCGTCTCATGGCTTGTTTGAGGTTTGGGTTTTCCTCTCTCTCCCTCTCTCCCTTCTAGTTTTAGTTTTGTTTCTTTTGTTTTCCTTCTTAGTTAGCATTTTCTAGGGTTTATCTTGGTTGGTCAGTCTTGTCCCACTTTGGGGTCACAGGGTTGTCCCACTGGACCCCTTAGACATGGGTTCATGGTTGGACTCATTTGGAGCTCATTTTTGAGCTCAAAGACCTAAACACTCAACTTTCACCTTTCAACCCCAAAACTTTTAGACTTTCACAGTCTGAAAATTAGAGAGGATCTTCCTTCAGGAAATCAAATAAGTCCTTTTTAGCTTTTCATTGGTTTCACACACCGAATCCTTGACATGCCCGAATCACCAAAACCTAAGATTTTCGCACCTCCCAAGCACTGAGCCTGAAAATTTGGCTAGGTCCCCTTCTTTCTGCTTTTCAGCCTTTCGAAGGTCATGTACCCCTGAAGGTCTGAAAGGATGAAATTGGTTTCCAGGCACTTTTAACTTGGGTTGTTTGGTTGTTTCTATCTTCTTTTTTATTAGAGTTTCTTGCATATTTTGTGTAGTTTGATTATCACTGATTTGTGTCCCTTGGCTCTTTGCAGAAATGGCAGAGAAGGTCAACTCACTGGCTATGAGGTATCAATTGAAGGGATATCACGCACCCTCCAAAGTGGGGAAATTGCATGCTGAAATCATGGATACTAACATTGGGAACATCAGTTGGAATGACTACCTGGTCGAATGTGCACAACCAGAAGAGAGGGTTGAGGACTGCACTTCATTAGTGTACTATTCTCTGGTAAACACAAAAACACACCCGGTATCCATCTTGTCATCAAATTTTATCACCACTCTGGCAAGTCATTATATACTAGATGAAAGAATGGTTAAGAACAACATGGGTGAAGTAGTTTTGGATCTTTGGCCAGACAACATTGAAAATGTCTTCCACCTATCCAAGGGGGTAGACAAGTTCTATAGCATCTCCATTAACAAGGGAATGGATTTTTACAACAAAGACATCTCATTATCTCATGAGATTGTGAACAAGGAGTACCTCATACAACCTCTACCTAGAAATAATTTGGAAAAAATAGACACGCTGAGAGGATACATGAAAGAAGACATCTAGGCAGCCATCACCATGATTAGTTAGGTGTATGGACTGCCAAAGTCAATACAATTGGAACCCTGGATGATCCTGCTCATTAAGAAAATAAAGGATAGCTAGGTAAGCTTTGATTGGGCCACCATCCTTAGTGACAACTTGGATATATAGCTGATCACATTAAAGAATGACCCACACTTCTACATGACATCCTATGGTGTTTACCTATTGGATACAAGGGCGGTGTACCTAGGATTGGTGAAAGTTGGTGCTATGGGTGATCAGAATGCATGGCTATTCCCAATATACCCAAAATTGGCCCAGAAGGAGTGCTACACACATGAAAGTCCTAAATTCCACATTGTCAATGATGCTTTTTTGTTCGCTATCATACGCTCCATAGAAGGAGACTATGCCAAAAGGATGTCAACAAAAATTGTTGCAAAGGTGAAGGCCCTTGGTGTAGTTTATATTCATTTCAAGACTTTTACATAGCTCCGGGTGGAAGGAAGCACCCTGGCTCCTAAAAAGATGCCAAGATATCCATCAGATATTATAATCTTGTTGGAGATGGCCTGACAACTGTCAGATGCCCATGAACATATCTAGAATAAGAAGCATTGTTAGGATTTCCCAATTTCCATAAGGCCCCACTGTGTACAAGACATGAAGATTTTCAAGTCCTTGGCATTTGAATGGGATGAGTTCCCACTACAGAGTTACAACCTCATAAGGACCTGATTTTATCCAATTGGTACGTACAGTCACATAATGGGAAGCCATTATGTACACAAGCCCCACATTGAGGACCATTGGATAAACTATCTGGATGACTATGAGGTTAGAATCTATGATTACTACTAGATGAGCTTGGTGCTGGCGTAGACTACTCTAATACTAAGGATAGCCCCAAGGGTGAAGGGAGCTAACTCTGAGGATGTCCTAGATCCTATTTACAATTTAGATAAAGTATACACCAAATCCATTTTGAATGCAAAGGTCAATAGGGATGAAAATGATGATATCAACTTCAAGGCAAGACATGTCATCAAAGTGACTAAGGCATGGATCGTCCATCCATTTCCTATGGATCCAATGCTAATGAAACAACAACCAGTTCAGCATTCCAATGAAAAGAAGAAAAAAGGCGAGAAGGTGCTAATGCCACAATTCAAAGAGGCTATGCCGCAGAAGCCGGAAATGGTGTATAGGCATGAGCGCCCTATGACATATGGCTCTACGACCCATTCAAAGAAGTCCAAAACTAGAATGACTAGAATCATAGCACCTCCAGATGCTCCTTCTTCTAGTGGTCCCAAACCTCCCAGTGCACCAAAGAAGAAACCTAAATTCAAGGTAACTGGACCTAGGTCGGTTGGGGTGATAAAAGGGCATGTATACAAGAGGAAGAAAGACTCGACACCCACTCATATGGATACCCTCTTAGAGGAAGATGAATATGAGGAGGATCAATTTCCCCTAAGAAGAAGAACTCGGTCTATAGGATTCTTAAAGAGAAGGCAGGTACTGGAGGATGATCAACAAGAAGACGTCAAAGGAGGAAGCCAAGGGGAACCTATAAATTTGGATGCTCTAGGAGATGATGAATTTGACATCTCTGACTTTGAGGGACTTCATGGTTTCCAAGAATCTAAGCAACAGGCTCCAACTGCAAGACAATCCTTTTCTTTTGATTCCCTCCCTACACAGTTCACTAGTCCTTTTGGTAAAGTGGGAGAGGAAGTCTTGCGAGACTCTCAAGAATTAGTTGAGGAGGTTGTGGCTGAAATTTAGGAGACTAAAAATTTGGGAAGAGATTCTTTTGTAGGTGTTACCTCTGAGGAAGACATAGCAGAACAAATTCCCCTAGTTTCACACTCAGTTCTACCTCCACCTCCACCTATGCATCAAACTCCACCTCCACCTCCACATCCAACACCACCTACCACTCCACTTCCACCTCTAGTTCAAACTACTCCATTGCCACCACAACGTTCACCCGTTCATGTTCCCATGCCGACTTTGCCTCCTCTACCAATTCCTTCACCCACTAACCCTACCGCTCCAACTCCTCCCATGCAGAACCCTCCTTCCCAAGCTCCCATTCCACCATTGGTCCACACTAAAACACTGGCACAAGGGCATCATGAGCCACAAAAGGAAACAAAGGTAGTCGGTGAGATTATGTTGTAAGGACAAGATGGATCAGAGAAACAGGTTAATGAAGAGGAAGGATAGACAAATTTTTAAGAAGAGCTGAATATGATGGAAGAGAAAGAAATAGGAGGAGATGAGGAGAGTCATGAGGAGATGGAGATAGAACGCTTGACAACTACCTTGACTCTAGCCCTCCCTTATGAGCCCCTTGTTAGTACTCAAAATTGTAGATGATCAAAATTTAATCATAAAACCCTGATTTATAACTCTAGCAGTCCCAATAGATACATTAGCAAAAATCAATACTAAGGTGTTAAGGATTTTCAATCCTTCTTCTCCTTGAGCTTAAAGCTTCAGGTGGGTATTACCTCTCAAGATTAAATTCTTCAAACATCACAATTATAACTTGTATGCTTGATACAAATGTAATCATATAACTCATACAATTTAAATTTAATCATTTTAATTTAATTGATGATGAAAACAACTGCAAAATGAGCCCATACCAGTGCCTAATCCTAGGGCATTAGAGTCAATGAATGCACATCTATAGAGAATCTCTCAAATCAAACATGCCCAAACCCCAGATAAGATGCCTTGCATATTACCTTCTTATGCATAAATCATATCATCTAATTCATGTATGAACACAAAAATCTTAGAGACCTCACTCATGATTTATCCTTCCCTTCAAAGGAACTCAAATATCAACCCCACTATCTACCTAGTAGAAAGATATGCCTAAAATGCCTTGCAAATTTAAAAATATAGAGAAATCAAAACCACACATGAAGACAATAAGAAATATACATGGAAATTTAGTATATTTTATTGATAAACTTCCAATGTCAATACATTCAAAGAAAATGATTCCTGAGAATCAAGGACTAAATCTATGAACTCCTATGACAATAAGTATTTCACCACCCTTTGGTGTGAATTTACACTTGCTATATATAGAGAGACCACCTTGGGATCCTTAAGAAATAGATGCAACAAGCTACAGGTGGCTCAGATAGTGACTTGCACTAGAATACAAAAGAGTTAAAGAACATAACAAAAAAAAGGGAAAATTGTGCCAGAAGTTGTTTCTTCCCAATTTGAACCTCCATTTGAGTTGCACCTTTGTCTGCATGTATTTAGATGCAACTGCTAAAGTTTTTTGTATGAATGATGACCACCTAACCGGCTAACTTACATCATCCTTTGTATGATTAGTTGCTCTCCTTGTGCTCATCGGTCAGGTGTGTTACTAGAGCTTATTCATCATCCAAATAATCCAGGTCATCTATTCAAGGCTTACTTACTTTGGGCTTTGTCATGTTTTCCCATGTGGTAACCTGTTCCTCTGTTGGCCATGGAAACTGTTGAATTTTCTACAATTGCTTCTTTTGTCTTTCCAATCTTGCATCAACAATCTACTTTATATCTATGATGAACTTGCTGAAGTCCATCTCTGCTTTGATAGCTTCATCTAGAACTTTGTTGAAGTGATCTAAATCAACTTCATTGCTATCTTTTAGGAAAGCCTCTTTCTTAGGCAGTGAGAGATCAAAATCTGACCTCCATGTATCCAAATTCTTTATTTCTCCTTCTTCTGTTCTGATTTAAGGGATGAACCTATTAAAGCCAGGTCCAAACATTGCCATCCTTGTTTCAACTTGATTGGCCTTACCTTTGAAGAAAGATGAAAGAACACCAATCTTTGCAATCTCAACTCCTACCTGCAAAACTACTTCTGGGATGTCATTCCTTAGAGACTGCACTGCTGCTAGTCTCTCAAACAATGATTCCCTTATTGACCAAGTTGAATGATAGGTACTCAAAATAGAAACAAAATTATTTACTTCACTGTGCAAAATGGGCAACTTATTATATGCAATATAAACTGCCTTTTCCTTATCCTTCAAAACTCCTATCCTATGTTGCAAAATTTTCAAAAAGGATTGCACTATACCCTCAATCTTTTCCTTGTTCATCCTTTCTTCTATAGCAGCAACTTCGTCCTCATTTGTACCTTGAATTTCTAGTAGAGCTTGTTGTGGTGGTGTAGGGGCTACTATGGGCATGTTGATGATTTGCAATTGCAATTCCTCCACAATTTTTTCTAGCTCTTTTTCCTTTATGATCAATATCTCTCTATCCCTCACCAATACACTATAATCTGTGAAATTTTTTTGGTGCCTCTCAGATAGTTGCTTGGTTTTATCTTCATTTAACCTAGCAAAGTGAGTCAACACCTGTGAGATCTCAAGATCTCTAGTGTTGTGGATTGACCATACCATCTTATCACCATCCATTTTCTCTTGGATGTTCAACAGGGAAGGCTTTTGATCTTTTGGGTAAAGGCTCCACATAGCCAGTGCCTTATTTTTAGGGTTGTATCAAAACCCTCTTTTCAAATCCCGTACTTGGGTCTCTGAAGTTAGATTTATATTCTCCTGTTTCCTAATTTGGTTAATAATGAAAGTTGAGGCGAAATCCCACCCAAGTAAAAGAAATATATTGCTAGCCTTTACCAACTACCTAGCTTCTTCTGGCATAATAGTTTCTGATTCAGGAACATAATCCTTTAGAATCTGCATGGCTTCATCTGGTATTTAGCCATCTTCCTTGATCTAAACACTAGAGGCCACTTTCTATTGCTTGTGCCATAAAAGGAAGTCCTTGAATTTATTTGACTTAATAAAATTGTCGTCCTTCAAGAAGACCTCAGGTGCTCAAGCATCCTTTAATCATGACCTAAGGCCAAGGGTAACTTAACTACTTCTGTCACCATTTTCTATTTTCTTTTTTCCTCTCTGATCCTCTACCTAAGCTAATGATCATAGGCTCTATTCCTTGGAAATAGAACTTTCACTCTGTCTCCCTTCTTCTTAGGGACCCTGGCTCGTGAAGACTCTATTATTTGCAATTTTTTCTTCTGAGGAGGCTTGCTGATGTCTTGAGAGCTAGGAAGCTCTGTCAAATCCATTATCACATTTTCCTCTCCTTATTGGGCAGTAGGAGATCCTTGTTCAATAGTGGGAGGGCTATACACTAGGTAGCCTCCATCACTATCTTCACAGTCAGATTCTGAGTGCTTCTCATTTTCTCTACCCTATCATCAATTTGGTCCTCAATAGAGTTGACCAATGTTTGGTAATTATCCATCATCATGTCCAATCTTTGTAGATAAGGCACTGTAGGGTAGAAGCCTCCAAAGGGAATCCCCTGTGTCTTTAATTGCTTCTCAAATCTCATCAATTCATTGAATTGGTCTGCTCTTTTTTCTATCACATCCTCCTCAATGATGTTTCTGATAAGATCTTCCTTAGGATACTCCTCATGTCTTTTGTTTATAGGAATGGTAGGAGTGTAGTATTTTCTATCCATTACTATGAAACCCTCTATATCAACATATCTGGATACTACAACATTCATTTTGAATTGGCCCAGCCAATCATTTAACTTGGCAAATGCATTCTTCCCAATTTTGAAGTTGCATACATAAAAGCATCTGGGGGTAAATGCACCCTTTCTAAGCGAGGCTAGATGCTCTTTATCAATTAACATTAGTTGCCAAATAATCTCCAAAAAGGCAATGCTTGGTGGAACAAAGAATGGTAGTATATGGGGTGGTTGGGGGCATCCATAAACTCTTATTATGGTGTAGGTCCTCTCATAGTAAAAGTCTCCCTAGTTGTGTCCTTTAGGCCATTTATCAATAAATTGACAAGGCGTTATCAGTTGTAGAGCCTTTACTGGTAGCCTACAAAGATATATCCCTAGGTTGAGCAAGATAGGCCACACCATCCAAATTTGAAAAGTGCAGAAATCACAATTAGGGCTCCGAGCTCCTATCCAAAATTGTACTGGATTGGGTCGACCCTTCCACATTATCTGAGGATGTAGGTTATCTAGATTCATAATGTTGTAATTGGAAAATAGAATGAGGTGCATTAATAATGAGTAATGCAAAAACTTAGGGGAATCTTCTATTTTCCTTATTTCCTCCAATCCCTTGTGCATTTTATCAATGGCATACCCAATGTAGTCATATTCTTTGCTAGTATGCATGTGTTATGAATCTAATACCATCATCAAGATGTCAGATGTAATCCTATCTACCCCACAATCTACTCTAAGAACTCTACACAAACCATATGCAATATACTTTACATAAAAAGATAAGACTTTGTAGAAGTAAGGGGTTGTCCCAGCCATTGTCGCAATGTAGTTCCTATTGCCTCGATGTACATAGCTTTGAATTTCCTTGGATATAAGGATAGATTCCTGAGTATACCTATTACTCTGGGCTTTTAGGTCAATTTCTATGGCCATGGGGATATTGATACCAAAATCCCTCATGAAAGAGCTCCTGTCTATTTAACTAGGGTTGAGCTATCATACTTTTTTATCATTCTAGACAGGGGGTCATAACAACTTGCCAATGCAATTAACAAATCAACATCCAAGAAAATATCTGGCACTATCAATTTGGCTAATCCTGATGTCCAAGGGTTTGACATAGGAACTAGACTTTCAACATTTTTATAAAAATACTTAAACAAATGCATTTCAGACATTTTAGGTGTCTTGGGATCTCTACAGTAGCTCAAATTGTCAATGAAACATTCATCACTAACCTTTTTATTTTGTGATGATCCTAGTAGCAAGGTGAGAAACTCGTTCGAGAAACTTTCTTTTGCCTTCTCCTTGGAACCCTTGCTAGTAGAGGCCCCACTAGTTGATGGTTGACTCATTCTGACTACAACTGTGAATTCCTCTGAAAATTCTAAAGCTATAAATCCTCTGACTACAGAAAGCTCAAAAAACTCTTGTACTTCAGCTCTAGCTCTCTGGAATACTTGGTAATTTGGCAATGAATGATAGTTAGTTATATTTAATTTGGAGAATTGAATGCAACTTACCCTTTTGAGACTGTGAACTCTGTAAATTATGTCACTTCCACCATTACTTGGCATGCCCTGACCTTTAATTCACTAGCCATGGGATAAGACAATGATAGGTAATCAAATTCAATTTCTGGCAACCTAGCGACTACCAAGCCAATCACAATCATTGAAATATGTAGCACCTTTTCATATTGTTTTGAGATTCAGCGACTAAAGGGAAATCTTTAATCGTTATATTATGAAATAACTTCGAGAGACCTAGCGACTATAGTCAAAAATCATAGTCTAATTCTATCTCGTGATCTGGAAATTGTAGGACACTGTATTTTTCATTCTAAGACCTGGCAACTATAGTTTATTGATCACTAGAACTTATTGACTTTTCAAATATTTTATGGAGACTACACGACCTTACCCATCTGGAGATCCAATGACCATAAGAGAAATCTCTTTATCGCTGAATATTTGTTTAGTTTCTTATTTATTCATGTGATTATACGATAGCCACAAGATCTTTATCTGATGGTAGTCACTGAGTCTCGACATCTTTTGGATGACATCACTTTTATCT
Source organism: Chamaecyparis obtusa (assembly GCA_027943335.1). Taxonomy (NCBI): domain Eukaryota; kingdom Viridiplantae; phylum Streptophyta; class Pinopsida; order Cupressales; family Cupressaceae; genus Chamaecyparis; species Chamaecyparis obtusa. The sequence continues at coordinate 329,496 of BSBK01005325.1, forward strand.
AGCGATTGAGAGACAACCGTTAGATCCAAACTTATAAAGAATAAAATCTATGGTAATCATGTAGTCTCTGCATTTCATTCTAACTTTGAATTTCTCTGGAGATCTGGAGACTAAACATATTTGGAGACTTGGTGACTACAGGAAAATATCTATGATTTATCTTATCTGGAGATTGAGCGACTATAGTCTATCTTATAATCATTTAGAGATTATTTAATCCTTTTATTTACACTTTGACCAATCAAGAGAGGATACATCATCAAATATGGTAGATGGATTTATCTTCTTTTTCACTTTTTTGACCCAGGCCGACACTTAACCTTTAGTCATCTTAAGATCGCGTGACTAAGGTTTTCCTTCCAATCGCTGGATGATTCTCTTAACCCTAGTTTATTTTAGAGATTGGGTGACTAAGTGATTCTCACAGTCGCTGCAACTTTTCTTAACTCATGGTTCAATTTGGAGATGATGCAACCACTACCTAATTCCAAACATATCAATGGCTCAGATCTATTCTTTGAAACTCCTTATCTTAACCCATCATCTTCTGGCAATCACACGACTGAGGACATCTCGCAATATCTTAATATTTTTCTTTACCCTAGTTACTTTTGGAGACCATATGAAACCCTTTATTCACCAAGTCATTAGATAATCCTCTTAACCTTGGTTAGACTATGAGATATAACATTGACTGTTGATTTGTCCTTCATCTGACAGTTATCATGGAGTCGCTGAAGATACTATGGCTTAACCACTTCATTGTGAGATTAGGAGATAACTGTGTCGCTAGATCATTGAGTATTTAGAACATAACTATCGGGAGTCTGAGAATGCACTACTAGCGTAATCGCTAGCTCACTGAATGATTTTCTTAACTGCTAGAGAACTGGGAGATTACGAGACTGAAAAGAAACATAACTGCCATCCTTCATTGAGAGACTCAACAACCATACAGTGAGTCTCCTTATTGCTGAATATTTGTTCACTTCATCATTCCATAAAGAGATTACCCAACTATATGCCTTTTTCATATAGAGATTCAGTGACTATAGTTTAACTTCAAAATATTTGCCAATAGTAGTTGCTAGATCTCATAAAGACCATTGGGAGACTGGGCAACTGAAAACATCCACTGAGTCTCATGAAGAAAAGGAATATACCCCAGACTTAAGGACATCATGTGAAAAAGCATTCTTCTGAATCACCAGACTAAAAGGAATATGTTGAATGCGTTTAGAGACTGGGCAACTAAGTGGTAATTATAAAGTGCACATGCTCGAAGGATTACTTAAGTTACTTGAAAAAGTAACAACAAAATAGAACCTGGTCAAGCTTTCTCTAGGGTTTTGGACTTTTAGAAGCATCTTCAACTTAGCACCTAGGGTTTTCAGCATTAGGAACATATTTTCAACACCTTGGACATGAGATTTAGCAGGAGAAAAATCTCAAAAGCTGGGAAAACTATCAAAGAAACAAGAAAAGGAACACAACCTTGGAAACTCTGAAAATACTACCAACAGTGGCTCTCTCTGAGGATGCTTAAATGCTAATTTATAGCTAGGAAACAAAATCTCTGGGTAGAAGACCAATTAAAACTTAACCTAATGCTAGAAAAAAAACACACAACTTTAAAAAAAACACACCTATACATTGAGAGACTACTATGCATGGAAAAGAAGTTATTTTTAATTGAAGAAAAATTTCAGGAATTGTCCGTGCACTGGCAATTCTTGTTCTTGACCATCCACATTTTTTAGGAAATAAGAATCTTTCCCATGAGTTCGATGGATAATGTAGGGGCCTAGCCATAATGATTCAAACTTTTTGTGCTGGCCTTTATCCTCACTTCTTGCATTCCATTGTAAGACCAAATCTTTAGGCTAAAATTTCCTAATAGTTGTCCTTTTATCAAATAGATATTTCATCTTTTGTTGTAGTCTGATATTCTCCTTTTGGCCTTCTCTTCTTGTCTCATCCAATTTAACAAGTTAGAGCACCCTATCTTCCAGAGGATCAGACATTTCCAGATCTTCTTCTTGTATAAATTTGTAAATAGGCAGTAAATTATTTATAGGTAGCCTTGATTTGATACCATACACCATCTCAAAAGGAGATTTTCCTATGGCCCTTTTTTATGTGATCCTATTTTCCCATAGAGCTAATTTAAGCTTTGAATGCCAAGTTGTCTTGTTCTTCTCTATGGTCTTTTTCAGGATCTGCAGAATACTTTTATTGCTTGATTCTGCCTACCCATTAGCTTGTGGGTGATATGGAGAAGAAAATGACATTACTATGCCCATTTCTAGATAGAAGTCCTTGAATTCTTGTGATATGAAACTCATTGCATTTTCCATCACTATCTTGACAGGAACACCAAACTTTGTAACAATATTATTCATCAAGAAATCAATAACCATTGTGCTTGTAGATTTCTTTGTTAGGATTGCTTCAATTCACTTAGTAAAGTAATCAGTAGCTACAATTATCCAGCTATTAGCTCTACTAGATTTCTCAGTAAAATCTCCAATAAAATCAATACCCCACATAGCAAAAGGAGCTTCTGCTACTACAGGATTCAACATCAATGCTCTTGAGAATTTTAACTTGTTTGAGAACCTCTGGCATGGTTCACATTTTCTAACAAATGTATGGGTATCTTTGAAAAACACAGGCCAGTAATACCCCACCCTTAGTATCTTATGGGCAGTTGCCCTAGCTGAATGGTGTCCTCCACACATTCCATAATGCATTTCTTTTAAAATCTTCTCAGATTGTCCTTTGTCTAAACATAACAGCAAGATCTCATCATTATCCTTCGAATACAAATCACCTTGCATTAATCCATATCCCTGGGCTTGCAATTTTAAACTCCTCTTTTGGTTATCATTGAGACCCTTTGGGCAAACATCATCTTTGAGAAAAAATACTATATTTGTGTACCAAGGTTTCATTTCAATGCTAGTGATATTTCTTCCAATGACATCAACATTGTTGACTTGAATCAAGTCCATATTCTCTTCAGTCATTAACTTTTCTAGCCCTAGTCCTCTAACAAGTTTAGTGATGTGAAGTTCTAAATCAAACTCTTGGATTCTATTAATCCATTTGCATCTCTTTCCTATGACCTCATTCTCTGTTAGAATATCTTTGACTACAGCATGAGAGACATATGAATTTACTCTAGCACATACTAAATATGGTCTAAATGCTTTAACAGATTTTACCAGAGCATAAGCTTGTTTTTCCATCCACTTGTAGTTTAGTTCTACTGATTGTAAAGAATTTTTGAAAAAAGCAATGGGATGTTCAAATCCCACATCATCCTTCTGTAACAGGACTACAACAATAGTGTGAAAGGGTGTAAAAGAGAAGAGAGAAAAGGGCTTGGAGTAATAAGGAGATATTAGAACATGAGCTTCTTGAATTGCTTTCTTTATTTTCTCAAAAGCTTCTTATTCCTCTTGATCCAAGTGAACTTTACATCCTTCTTTAGTAACTTGACAATGGGTTTAACTAATTTAGAAAAATTTGCAATAAACCTTCTGACAAATTTTATTTGTCCAAGGAAAGACTAGACACCCTTGAGATTTTTGGGAGTAAGGACCTTTTTAATAGCTTCTACTCTTTTAGGATCAATCCTCACTCCTTCTTTAGACACTATATGGCCTAATAGATTTCCCTCAGTAACAAAAAAATGGCATTTTTTAGGATTCAAGGAAATACCATATTCTAAAGCCTTAATCAAGACCTTTTCTAAGTGATTACAATGATCCTCAACCCTTTTAGAATATGCAGTCAAATCATCTTGGTACACAACCATGAGGACATCAATAAGCTCTTTAAAAGCTACCTCCATTTCCCTTTGAAAGGTTGCTCCAACATTTTTTAGACTAAATGGCATCCTGACATACACATATGTCCCCCAAGGGGTAGTAAATGTTGTCTTGAACTGCTCTGATTCTTTGACAAGGACCTGGTTATATCCTAAGAACCCATCCATCATGGACAAAAAATCACAACCATTTACCTTATGAAGCATGGCTTCCATATAAGGCAATCCATAATTATCCTTAAGTGAGGCAACATTTAAATTTCTAAATTCAACACATAACATTATGTCACCACTCTTTTTCCTAGTCGGTACTAGATTTGAGACCCAGGATGAATGTCTTATGGGCTCAATTATGTATGCATCTCTTAACTTGGTTAACTCAATTTGCATCTTGGTAGCCAACAAGGGATTAATAGGCCTTTGCTTCTGCCTGAATGGTTTAGTGTCTCCCTTTAAAGGAATCTCATGTTGAAACAAATCTTCCCTATAGGCCTTGAGATCATCATATGACCAGGCAAAAACATGCTTATATTTTTTGAGCAGCCTGATTAAATTATTTCTCACCTCCCTACTAAGAAGTCTTCCAATGTAAACAATCTGAGGGGAAGTTTCTAACCCTAAGTTTATTTCCTCTAAGTCATCCACCTTGGTATTTGACTTCTGAGACATATGACTATCATTTATTTTGAACATCCCTTCCAACTCAACTAAACCCCTAGGGATATGGTTTGAAGGTAATTGAACAATCTCATTTCCCATGAAACAATCCTTCCCTTTTACCACTTCTTGGTAATCATCAAAATCAATATGCTAACCATCATACTGATCCAAACTATGGATAAACCTTAAGATGTCACTATCATCTTCAAAAACTTTCCAATTGTAGATATTATCAGGGACAACAGGTCTACTTTTCACTTCCAATTTTGATACTCCAGTAAGGGTTACATCATTTCTTTTTAATGCAACATTTGTAAGGCAATCTGCCATAATATTTTTTGATCTTTCTACCCATAAAATATTGAAAGCATAAAAAAAATCAATTCTATCCCAAACAACATATTTGTACAACTTGAGTCTGTCATCCTTAGCACCATATTGTTCTCTAATCTAAGCAATGATTAATTGGGAATCTCCATAAACTTTTAAACATTTTATACCATGTTTCACTACAATATCTAATCCCAATATCAAAGCTTTGTACTCAGTAGTATTATTTGTGCATTGGAAGGTCAACATAAAGGAGTACTTAAAAGTAATACCTGATGAGGATATCAGTAAAACACTAGCTCCTAAGCCTTCTTTAGAGCATCCACCATCAAAGTATAGCTGCCATAATCCATCTTGTTGCAAGAGTAACTCATCAACAATTGGGTTAGTATTTTATAATTGTGGCACTCCTTCCTCAATCATGAAGCTATTCATGTCAATATCCACACATCAATTCAGATCCTCAGGGGCTACCATTTCAATCATAACTGATGAACGAGGTTCTTTGTACAACTTTACCTCAGTACCATTCATAGGAATTGTAGTATAAGATAGATCTAATTGGAACTTTCCCCCTACTACTGCCACCCATTGTCTAGATAGTAGCATACCATAATGAGGCTTGGTATCAACTACAACAACATACATTTTATAGGTGGCTTCAGGAAATGCAGCAATTTTAACCTCTATTCCAATCAAGGTTCCTACCACAGGAACTACCCTATTGTCCATGGCATAACATCTGCCATTAGATGTATCAACTTGAAGTCCTAATTCTTTCATTACATGGTAGGTCATCACTATTGCTACAACACTTGATTCTATCATACAATTTTTTAGCAATAAATTAATCACAATCATAGTGACATAAAAAGGATCAATAGAGGAAGGTTCTTCAGTTACAATATTCCCAACACAAAATTTGGAAACTCCTTTGGTTATCTCAAGTTTTGTCATAATAGCAATGTCTTCTTGCTCATTAATCAGAGCCAAAGCTGCTACTTTATGCTCCTTTATTTTCAATATCTCCAATAAAGGGATTGATACTTTCATCTGAGACAGAGCATGTCTCATGTCAAAAGTTGGGGCTTTAGTAGACGGATCTGACAAATTTCTTTTCCCACTAGCCCTCTTATTTCTTTGTTCTATTGTATTTTCCTCATTTTTCTTAGCATTCTGAACTACAACAGTTTGTTGCTTACTGTTGATGTCTTTTCTTGTAGAAACAACTGGTTTAGGAGAAACCTTATTCAGAGGGTCATTCTTAACAAAGACTGACCTAGGAAATCCTTGATCTGCATCAAATTTTCCATCTCTTAAGTTATATGAGGACCTAGCCTGAGAAATAGCTACTACAGTTAGATTCTTGATTTCTTCTTTACTAGGCTTTCTCCAATGATTATCTTCCATCCCTGGTCTATTCATATCAGTTTACCAGTCTCAGCATCAGACTCTTCATGATCAAAATGGGAAAATACTTGTTGCTCATAAGTTGGGAGATTTCTCCTCTTATAGTCAACATCTTCTATTATCTCTTCATCATCTGAAGATGCAATCATCCACCCTTTGAGTGGTGAATATATTTACTATAGGATTTTCAGAGCCTTCATGGTCTTCTGCAGGTGAATCTTCTGGCTCATCCCCTAGAGCTTGAGCAACAACACATTGAAAAGGTGAAAGAGGCATGTTGTAGGCGACACACCATGGAACATTTTCCACATTGTGGGTAGTATTCTTCCTTAAGGGATCAGGTGTATCTCTGCCCTTTTGTGGCTCATGGTTGTCAAAAATAGGCTTTCCATCCTTCCAATTTGTATTGTATGGCTGGTCACGTAGTCTAGGGGATCTTTCCTACCTTTGATAAGGTGGTCTATTATCTTGGGAAATCTTCCCACCTTTATCAAATCTAGTTGACAGATCTTTGATAGCATTGGCCAACTTCTCAACCTTGTCATCTTCCTTGGCAAATTTCATAGAGTAAGGCCTAGTCTCTTTCCATAGTCTTCCTTCATCTCTTTTATACATTTGACCAGATGCTTTTCTATTACTTTCAATATTTATTGCTAACTTGAAAGCATCCCTCAAAGTACATGTACTTTTATCCCTTAAGAAGTAAGACATCTTTCCTTCTACAACATTAAAGTAAGTGATAAAAAAAACTTCATCATCTAACCTTAGAACTTGGAAAAGTTTGTACATGGCCTTTTGGAACCTTCCATTGAACTCTGACATACTTTCATTTGCATGTTTTTTGATATTATTGAATTCATTTAACATGTAACTAGAGTTAACATGTTCAGCATACTATTCCTTAAAACTCCTTATAAATTCATCCCATGAGGTAATACTATTTTTAGGTTAACCTCTGTACCAATCCCTAGCATCCTCTATCAAAGACTGAACAAAAAGTTTCATGACAACATCTTCATTTTCAATCTCATAATCATTTATTTTATCAGTAAAATACTTGAGGTGCTCTTCACATGTGATAACATTATTACCAGTAAACTTGGGGATTTTTTCTCTCACCTTTGTTGGGATGACATTTGGTTGGCCAGAAATACCATCAAAGAATAGTGGCTTTTATCTCTCCAGATGAACTAGCCTCCTTTGAAAATTTTGTGAAGCTTGGGCTCCATCTCCTCCAATATTATATTGTACAACATTTCCACCAAGATTACCAATCATAGGGGTTGTATGACTTACATTTTGGAGTGGTCCTTGGATCATTTGATTGGAGACTAAGGCTTGGGTGTTAGGAAAAGGACCAGCAGACTAATTATTTGGTATCTGCCCACTGACAATAGGGATTGAACTACTAGCATTTGTATTCATATTAGTATGGAGGAAAGCTATTTTCTTCTTCATCTCATCTGTAGAAGCCTTTAGTTCTAGCTTTTCTAACTGAATGGCCAAATCTTCCTTGGCTTTTCTAGCCTTTTCTAGATCCAAACTAGCTTTAGATATTGTAGAAGGATTAGCATCATTCTTTTTGGAATTATTTATGCTAATTCCAACTACCTTTTTCTTTCCTTTGTCAGATGTACCCATCCCTTTATTCTTAAGATCCTCATTTCTTTTAATCTATGAGGGATGCAACTGTCTCAATACATGGCCCTCACCCTCAAACTCATTCTTCTTAGGATTTGGCTTATTTTTATTCACTTGTTGTCTCAAGACTTGGACATCCTCAAACAATTCACTATTTACACCAGAGGCCTTCTATTTCAAAAAATTTTCTTGGATCTCATTGTTCTTTGTCTTTCTAAGGAGCTCTTTCTTCTCCATGAGTAATTCATAGATCTCTTGTTCCCGCTCATTTTTCCTTTTAGTGATTTCCCAGAATTATTCCTGGTCCTTTCTTCTTAAAGCCAATACGTCTTCCCTCAGTTTTTTAGAATCATAAGATTCAATGTCAGCACTAGAAGCATATTCTATTTTCTCTAGATTTTCTTGTGTAGGGAAGAAACCAATATCTATAAATTCATCCTCCTGAGGAGGACTTACAAACTCGGGGTCTATTCTTCTAAGGAATTCAGGATTTGTGGAAAAAGATGAAATCTCATTTTGGGTGGGAATTGGAATGTATTCCTGAGATGGTCTAGGAGAATTACTACTAACTGCCCCTCTTCTAGACAACTGCTTTCTACTAGGAGTATGTATTTATTCACCCATCTTGCTTTCTGGATGATCCCTATAATAAGACCTAGTATTCCTGGGTCTACTCATGTCACTTGGGATAGGATAATCTCAAAATTTTACAAAACGTTTACCAGCAACTGGTAACAAAGAGCTTAGAGTCACTACCCACAATTTGTGGGAATAATTTGATAAATTGGTATTCAAATACAACAAAAAAAACCATTAGCAAAGCTAGTGCTAAGTTTATTGTAGAACTATTTTCAACACCCCAGCAGAGTCACCAATTTTGTTAGTACTCAAAACTACAAATGATCAAACTTTAATCATAAAACCCTGATTTATAACTCTAGGAGTCCCAATAGATACATCAACAAAAATCAATACTAAGGTGTTAATGATTTTCAATCCTTCTTCTCTTTGAGCTTAAAGCTTCAAGTGGGTATTACCTCTCAAGATTAAATTATTCAAATATCATAATTATAACCTGTATGCTTGATACAGATCTAATCATATAACTCATACAATTTAAAGTAAATCATTTTAATTTGATTGATGATGAAAACAACTACAAAATGAGCCCATACCAGTGCCTAATCCTAGGGCATTAGAGTCAATGAATGCACATCTATAGAGAATCTCTCAAATAAAACATGTCCAAACCCCAGATAAGATGCCTTGCATATTACCTTCTTATGCATAAATCATATCATCTAATTCATGTATGAACATAGAAATCTTAGAGACCTCACTCAAGATTTATCCTTCCCTTCAAAGGAACTATAATTTACACTTGCTATATATAGAGAGACCACCTTGGGATCCTTGAGAAAAGGATGCAACAAGCTACGGGTGGCTTTGATAGTGACTTGCACTAGAATACAAAATAGTTAAAGCATGTAATAGAAAAAAGGGAAAATTGTGCCAAAAGTTGTTTCTTCTCAATTTGAACCTCCATTTGAGTTGCACCTTTGTCTACATGTATTCAGATGCAACTGCTAAAGTTTGTAGTATGAATGATGACCACCTAACCAGCTAACTTACATCATCCTCTATATGATCAGTTTCTCTCCATGTGCTCATAGGTCAGGTGTGTTGTTGGAGCTTATTCATCATCCAAATCATCTAGGTCATCTGTTGTAGGCTTACTTACTTTGGAATTTGTCATGTTGTCCCATGTGGTAACCTATTCCTCTATTGGCCATGGAAATTGTTGAATACTCTGCAATTGCTTCTTTTGTCTTTCCAATCTTGCATCAACAATCTGCTTTATATCTATGATGAACTTGCTAAAGTCCATCTCTACTTTGATAGCTTCATCCAGAACTATGTTGAAGTGATCTAAATCAACTTCATTCCTATCTTTTAGGAAAGCCTCTTTCTTCGGCAATGAGATATCAAAATCTGACCTCCATGTATCCAAATTCTTTATTTCTCCTTCTTCTATTCTGATTTGAGGGATGAACCTATTGAAACCAGGTCCAAACATTTCCATCCTTGTTTCAACTTGATTGACCTTACCTTTGAAGAAAGATGAAAGAACACCAATCTTTGCAATCTCAACTCCTACTTGCAAAACTACTTCTGGGATGTCATTCCTTAGAGACTGCACTACTGCTAGTCTCTCAAACAATGATTCCCTTATTGACCAAGTTGAATGATAGGTACTCAAAATAGAAACAAAATTGTTTACTTCACTTTGCAAACTGGGAAACTTATTATACGCAGTATAAACTACCTCTGCCTTATCCTTCAAAACTCCTATCCTATGTTGCAAAATTTTCAACAAGGATTGCACTATACCCTCAATATTTTCCTTGTTCATCCTTTCTTCTGTAGTAGCAGCTTCTTTCTCATTTGTACCTTGAATTTTTGGTAGTGCCTATTGTGGTGGTGTAGGGGCTATTGTGGGCATGTTGATGATTTGCAGTTGCAATTCCTCCATAGTTTTTTCTAGCTCTTTTTCCTTTATGATCAATATCTCTCTATCCCTCACCAATGCACTATAATCTATGAAAAGTTTTTGGTGCCTCTCAGATGGTTGCTTGGTTTTATCTTCATTTAACCTAGCAAAGTGAGTCAACACCTATGAGATCTCAAGATCTCTAGTGTTTTGGATTGAACATACCATCTTATCACCATCCATTTTCTCTTGGATGTTCAACATGGAAGGCTTTTGATCTTTTGGGTAAAGGCTCCACATAGCTAGTGCCTTATTTTTAGGGTTGTATCCAAACCCTCTTATCAAATCCCCTACTTGGGTCTCTGAAGTTAGATTTATATTCTCATGTTTCCTAATTTGGTCAATAATGAAAGCTGAGGCAAAATCCCACCCAGGTACAAGCAATATATTGTTGGCCTTTACCAACTGTGTAGCTTCTTTCAGGGTAATAGTTTCTGATTTAGGATCATAATCCTTTAGAATCTGCATGGCTTCATCTAGTATTTGGCCATCTTCCTTGATCTGAACACTAGAGGCCACTTATTGTTGCTTGCACCATAAAAGGAAGTCCTTCAATTCATTTGACTTAATAAAATTGTCATCCTTCAAGAAGGCCTCCTGCTCAAGCATCCTTTCATCTTGACCTAAGGCCAAGGGTAACTCAACTACTTCTATCACCATTTTCTATTTTCTTGTTTCCTCTCTAATCCTCTACCTAAGCCAATGATCATAGTCTCTATTTCCTAGAAATAGAGCTTTCACTTTGTCTCCCTTCTTCTCAGGGACCCTGGCTCGTGAACACTCTCCTATTTTCAATTTCTGCTTCTTTTGAGGAGGCTCACTGGTGTCTTGAGAGCTAGGAAGCTCTGTCAAATCCATTATCACATTTTCCTCTCCTTTTTGGGTAGTAAGAGATCCTTGTTCCATAGTAGGAGGGTTGTAGACTGGGTAGCCTCCATCACTATCTTCATAGTCAGAATCTAAGTGCTTCTCCTTTTCTCTACCCTTATCATCAATTTGGTCCTCAATAGAGTTGACCAATGTTTGGTAATTATCCATCATCATGTCCAATCTTTGTAGATAATGCACTGTAGGGTAGAAGCCTCCAAAGGGAATCCCCTGTGTCCTCAATTGCTTCTCAAATATCATCAATTCATTGAATTGGTCTGCTCTTTTTTCTATCACATCCTCCTCAATGATGTTTCTGATAAGATCTTCCTTAGGATACTCCTCATCTTTTGTTTATAGGAATGGTAGGAGTGTATTATTTTCTATCCATTACTATGGAACCCTCTGTATCAACATATCTAGGTGCTGCAACATTCATTTTGAATTGGCCCAGCCAATCATTTAACTTGGCAAATGCATTCTTCCCAATTGTGAAGTTGCATACATAAAAGTGTCTGGGGGTAAATCTACCCTTTCTAAGGGAGGCTAGATGCTCTTTATTAGTTAACATTAGTTTCCAAATAATCTCCAAGAAGCCAATCCTTGGTGGAACAAAGAATGGTAGTATATGGGGTGGTTGGGGGCATCCATAAACTCTTATTATGGTGTAGGTCCTCTCATAGTAAAAGTCTCCCCAGTTGTGTCCTTTAGGCCATTTGTTAATAAATTGACAAGGCCTTATCAATTGTAGAGCCTTTATTGGCATCCTACAAAGATCTATCCCTAGGTTGAACAAGATAGGCCACACTATCCAATTTTGAAAAGTGCAGAAATTGCAATTAGGGCAAGTAGGGCTCCGAGCTCCTATCCAAAATTGTACTAGATTGGGTCGACCCTTCCACATCATCTGAGGATGTAGGTTATCTAGATTCATAATATTGTAATTGTAAAAAAGAATGAGGTGCATTAAGAATGAGTAATGCAAAAACTTAGGGGAATCTTCTGTTTTCCTTATTGCCTCCAATCCCTTATGCATTTTATCAATGGCATACACAATGTAGTCATATCCTTTTCTGGTATGCCTGTGTTATGAATCCAATACCATCATCAAGATGTCAGATGTAATCCTATCTACCACACCATCTACTCCAAGCACTCTACACAAACCATATGCAATATACTTTACATAAAAAGAAGTCTTTTGTAGAAGTAAGGGGTTGTCCCAGCCATTACCGCAATGTAGTTCCTATTGCCTCGATGAACATGGCTTTGCATTTCCTTGGATATAAGGAAAAATTCTTGAGTATACCTATTGGTCTGGGCTTGTAGGTCAATTTCTGTGGCCATGGGGATATTGATACCAAAAGCCCTCATGAAAGAGCTCCTGTCTAATGTAACTAGGGTTGAGCCATCATGCTTTCTTATCATTCTAGACAAGGGGTCATAACAAATTTCTAATGCAATTAACAAATCAACATCCAAGAAAACATCTGGGACTATCAATTTGGCTAATCTTGATGTCCTAGGGTTTGACACAGGAACTAGACTTTCAACATTTTTATAAAAATACTTAAACAAATGCATTCCAAACATTTCAGGCATCCTGGCATCTCTACAGTAGCTCAAATTGTCAATGAAACATTCGTCACTAACCTTTTTATTTTGTGACAATCCTGGTAGCAAGGTGAGAAACTCATCCAATAAACTTTCTTTTTCCTTCTCATTGGAACCATTGTTAGTAGAGGCCCCACTGGTTGATGGTTGACTCATTCTGACTACAACTATGAATTCCTCTAAAAATTTTGAAGCTGTAAATCCTTTGACTACAAAAAGCTCAAAAAACTCTTGTACTTCAGCTCTAGCTCTCCGGAATACTTGGTAATTTGGCAATGAATGATAGTTAGTTGTATTTATTTTGGAGAATTGAATGCAACTTTCCCTTTCGAGACTGTGAACTCTATAAATTATGTCACTTCCACCATTACTTGGCATGCCCTGAGCTTTAATTCACTAGTCGTGGGATAAGACAATAACATGTAATCAAATTTAATTTATGGTGACCTAGCGACTGCCAAGCCAATCACAATCACTGAAAGATTTAGCACCTCTTCATATTATTCTGAGATTCATTGACTAAAGGGAAATCTTTAATCATTATATTATGAAATAACTTCAAGAGACCTGGCGACTATAGTCCAAAATCATAGTCACTGAAAGTTTTAGCCTTTGATAATTCTATCTAGTGATTGTAGGACACTGTATTTTTCATTTTGAGACCTAGCGACCATAGTCTATTGATTGCCAGAACTTATTGACTTTTCAAATATTTTATGGAGACTACACGACCTTACCCATCTGGAGATCCAGCGACCATAAGAGAAATCTCTTTATCGTTGAATATTTGTTCAATTTCTTATTTCTTCATGCAATTATATGACATCTTTTGGATGACATCACTTTTATGTAGTGATTGAGAGACAACCATTAGATCTAAACTTATAAATAAAAAAATCTACAGTAATCGTGTAGTCTCTGCATTTCATTCTAACTTTGACTTTCTCTAGAGATCTAGAGACTAAACATATTTGGAGACTTGGCGACTGTATGCACCCTAAAATGGTCACCTAGACTTTGGGCCCCATTCTTGCAATTTATCAAATCCCTGAATCAATATTTTCAAAAATCATTATTTTCAATTATATCAATTCCTTGATCAAATCTTATTTCTATCATTTATTCAATTATTTTCTATGGGCTAACCATTTTATCCCAAGTCTTTATTTATTTAAAATGAATTCCCTCCCCTTTTATTAAATAAAAAGCCCCCACTTTCCTCTTATCCTAAGTTGCACAAATAAAGTATTATTCTTATTTTATAAAAAGGAGAAAAGGCCTTTTTGTCTCATATGGGGCACAAAAGTCAACTCTTATTTTCTCATTGGAGTAAACTTGTGCACATGGATTGCTCCTTTTTCAAACCCCACCCTTGATCAAATCTTTTTCCTCTTAATCTTCATCGTTCATTGATTCTCATTTCTTATAAAAGAAGAGATCTCTTCTCATTCTAGATCCCAACTTTTTATGATAATCTTATGCTGCAGGATTTCTTGGTGACTTTGGAGCTTTGGAGATCTTCATGCATTTAGCTTTCATTCTTGCATCATAGCTTCATGTTTATGCTTTCTTAGCTTAGATTTCCTTTTAAGCTCTAGATTAGCTCACATAGCTTAATTAGTAAGGCTTGTAATACTTTCATTTTCATAGCTTACTTGCATCTTCATTCTTAGCATAGTTGCATTGCATTTCCATTGTTGATTCTTGAGGATATTGGTATTCTTTCCCTTGTCTCTTTAAATCTCCCATTGTGTGGTTTACTAGCAAGGTCATAGGCTTAATAGCTCTAGCTGAGAGCATTCTTAATATCCTTGTGACTCCATGCCTAGGGAGCTCTAGGTCACTTTCTCAAGGTTTCCCATTCATGGATTCTCTTGGAAGTAATGACATAGAGAAGTGCACATCTTAGTGTGTACATTTTTGGCACCCATCGTGGGCATTTGTTAGGGACATTCACGAGGGAATCTATGGGGGACATTCCAATGGTCTTGCCATGGCCCGAAGGTTTCTCAGGGTGGGGTACTATTATCCTACCATGCAGATGGATGCAGTAGCTTTTGCAAAATCATGCAAAAAGTGTCAGAAACATGGTCATGTGATACACACTCCAGGCAGGGAGCTTATTTCATCTATATCTCATTGGCCATTTTAGCGCTGGGCCTTTGATCTTGTTGGGTAGATTCATCCCAACTCATTAGGTGGACACAAATTTGTCATCACTACTATTGATTACTTTACAAAATGGGTGGAAGTTGTCCCAGTTTCTGTTGCTTCAGGCAAGACAGTTTCCCTGTTCATTTTGAACCATATCATCTGTCAATATGGAGTGCCTTCTGAGATTATCACTGACAATGGAGGTCAATTCAAGAATAAGGACCTTAAGAAACTTTGAAAACAATTTAAGGTAAAACAACATTGGTCCTCCATTTACTTCCCGCAAGGAAATGGACAAGCAAAGGCTTCGAATAAAACCATTCTCAAAATTCTCCATAGAACAGTTCACAAGAATGGTAGAGATTGGCATCTACAAATAAATCTAGCCTTATGGGCCTATAGAACCAGTATTCGTACTCCTATAGGGGCTACTCCTTTTGCCCTTACTTATGGTGCTGAAGTAGTGTTACCTTTAGAGGAGATTCCTTCACTTAGAGTTTCCCTCAAAGGTCTAGTGACAAATGAAGACTACCACACCATGAGACTCTAGGAGTTAGAGCTTCTTGATGAGAAATGAAAAGTTTCATTTGACCACATGAGAGTTTACCAAAAGTGTATGCCCAAAGCATTCAACAAATAGGTTCACCCTAGAGAATTTCAAGTGGGAGATCTTGTCTTGCGAGAAAACCCTAAGAACCAACAAAATAGAGAGCAAACAGACAAATTTGAACCAAATTGGCTTGGACCTTATATCATTACTATCACTTTTGGGACAGGTGCTTATTTGTTATCTATTAAAGAGGGAGAGCAGCTCCCAGATCCTATCAATGTCTTGCACCTAAAGAAGTTCTATCCATGATGCATGTTTTGTCTGGGGGCATCCTTTGTACATATTTATTGATCTTGAAAAAAATTCCAAAAAAAATTCATATATGATGCTGAAAAAATCCTAAAAAGCATATAAAGTCCTGAAAAAAAAATACAAAAAAAAATCAAAAAATTGCAAAAAAATTCAAAAAAATAGAAAAAGTTCCTTGGTGAAAACCTGGAAACAGGCGCTTTGGTAGTAAAAATACAAAAAAATTGAAAAAATAAAAAAATCTATCAAGTGGTGAAAACCTGGAAACAAGCGCTACTTGAGGCCTTTGCACCCTTGTTTCTTAGCACATGTCCTCGACACTTAGCCTTTCTCTATCATGCCTTGTCCTTGTTGCCTTGGTTTGGAATTGGTCTTTGTCTTTGTCTAGGGGGCATAACTATGTTAGCTTTGGTCTCTTAGGACATGTCAATCTTTAGGACATCTTGCAAATGGTGTTTTTCAACACCACCCCAATTATGTTTTTCAACACTACCCTAGCGTCGAGTGTTTCTTAACACTTATCAGATATCCTACCCACAGTCTACCATGATATGATATTTTCCACTAGCAGACGCGATACTCAAAGTTTGATTCTATGACCTACACACACGCACTTAAACACTCGACTTGCTAAGACTTGCTTGACTTTATTTCTTTGTGTGTTGTCTATGATGATTTCTTTGATGAGTGTTCTCTCCCTAATAGTTTTTTATGATGCCAAGCTAGAAGACTGCGGGCACAAGGACATGTTTTATTTGTTTCTTGCTTGTGGGTATATTTTGTTGGCCCTAACTGTCATGAGCATTTATGCTTGTTCCACTTGACACTAGGATCTACAATGTATTATCCTTGATTATTTTTGCAAGTGCATGCTTATAGTCATCTTGACTTTCTTGTGTCTCGATGCGAGCACAATCTTCCCATATTAAACTTAGGAAACCTCACTGCACTAGTCGTCTTGACCTATATGTCTTTGATGCCTAGGTGGGATTCCCACATACCTATCTGATATAGATCATATTCAGATTCACATAGTTATACTAGTGTGTATTGTATCATCTTGCAACACTACCAATAACACTCGATGATGAATATTAGAGTCTAATGGCTTTGTAACCTTGCAAGCAAACCAATTTTCATAGTAGCTTGCATTCTTAGGTTCATGTTAGATTAGTTTTTCATCTTGCATATGGAGAGAGCTCTCCTTTCATCTTTCATGGACTTGTCGATCAACTGCACTCACCTTTCACTATTTCTCGATCATGTCTTTCACTCCTTGTCTTTCACATCACATCCTTTTCCTGTCATCACAAGGGGTTAATCTTATCATCATATCTATATCACAAAGAGATCATTTTCAGAAACATGACTCTACATCATAAACATGAGAACTAAACATACATCTATGAGAGAGATTATACATAAGCATATATAAGCATATATCATACATTTAAGCAATATAACAAGATAATATAAAACTGAAACATCCATCACAAGTGGGACAAATACACAAGATATATCACAAATCCAATAAATATCATATATATAAGTGTGTCATGATATAAAATACAAATGTGGGATCCAAAATCTGGATAATGTCCCAGGATATGTCTCTATACATCTAATCACCCTAGACCTAAGTATGACTCTCCCCATCACATGGTGGTGGTGTTACTACTCTATCTGGAACCATGTTAGATCTCCCAACCCTCTCAGAGTAGAGGTGCACTCACTGTGCTGCAGGTACATCCTATATGTATAATCCATGGTAATAGGCTGCTCGCACCGCCTCTCCCTAGATCTCTACAGCGTCAGCCTATGCTGCCCTCTCCCACCGATCTATCTTGGCTTGTGCATCCACTAGCTACTGATCTCTCACAACAATAGTAATCCTATGTTTCTAGATATCAGTCTCCAAAAATTGCACTATGGCTGTGAGATCCTCCCCTCCTCCCCTGTCTGCAGGCTAGTCATATCCTGCATCTACCCGACAGTGAACTAATCTCAGCACATCATCCCCCTCATCATCAGAAACCTATCTCCACAACCATTTTTGGCCACCTGAGCGAGATCCCTATCCCCTATTTTCTCCCCCATCTCCCCCATCATCATCATCCCTGTCACCACCCTATGCCGACGGCTATCCATCAGGAACTGTGAATTGTGGAAATGGATATCTCCGCTACTCTGCCCTATAGGCTGCATCCGCACCTACATCCACCATATCTGGGAGATAGTCCCATGACTCCTTGTGTATACTTACAGTGTCCTCTACTATCTATTGGTAGTCTAGCATCGATAGCCATCCCTATCCCTCCTCATCCCTAACCTGGGCATATGTAGTCATCTCTATGGGTACCCTCTACTGCCACCCAAACTACCTCCATACCTGGGAGATGAGGAAGTGCTCAACAATCTTAGAGTGCCAACCTACTATTGGCTGGCTATATAGCATATATCCCAACTCCCACTCTTGATCGCTCCACTGCTCACAAGCCCTGTATGGTCTCCACTCAAATGATGTGAGCTCATCTAGGAGCCTCCTATAGTATGTGAGGTCTCTGCTATGGGGCTAGTTGATGAATCCTATGAACCTATAGATATAGGGGTGTCTCCACTCCCAAGGCTGCACATGTGGGTGCACAATGACGATGTGCTCCCATGCCCATACCTGTACTAGAATAGCACCACATGCCCATGTCCTGCTCTCCCTATAGACTATCTCATGTAACTCATGGTACATGTCTGCTAGGATGGTTGGGCCCCATGCCATCCATCGAGGGTGTGCTATCAAGTCTGCAACTAACATGCCCCTACCCAATGGGAACCCTCTTTGGCTCCTGTCTGTGATCAAGGCCTATGCTACTATCAAGCACACTATGCATAGAACTGGGAAAAATCGTGAGCAAAATCCTCCATCGGTTGATCCCAACTGAGGTGTCTATCAATGATCATGACATCCTGGAACATGTCCTAGATGGCCTATCACCCCTTAGTCAGATCCTGATCATAGTATACCTGTGTCAACAGAAAATCATGTTAGTTTCTATCATATGGAAACTTTACATCTATGCACATTTAGAAATATGATTATACTCACTGGATCGTCATGGCTAGATACTCGGAGGATCTGATAGACATCCTCTAGGGTGATCGTCGCCTCTCTAGTAGGTAGATGAAAGGTTGTGCTCACTATGCCATCTCTCAGCCAACATCTTCAGCAGCCCGTGATCTACTCGAATATGAGGCATATCTAGCAAGAACCTGAATCCCATAGTGATCAAGTCATCTCATCCAGGAGTATCAAGATCTCTGACGCAGCGTAACCCGATCACTCTCAGAGCCCTGATGAGGAGCATTGGAAAGTTAACCTACAAGCCATAACCCCAAACCAGATGTTAGAACATATCATGATGGATGTCTAAAAATTAGTACAAGAAATCTTAAGTGCAAAAAATTGTCTAGACCCATATTATTTTGCCCAAATTAACACTATGCGATATTTCTTATTATAGTAGTGCGATACTATTTTTGGATATAGTATCATGCGATACTTTCCTTAATAGTAGTGCAATACTATTTTTCTCTATGATAGTTCACCCAAGATCGTGCGATATTTCATCCAGTATCGTGCGATATTGGACTGAACTGTTGCACGATGCTTTGTGGTCCCGCGAACTATCGCATGATAAAAAGTATCAAGGTGTGTGATACTTTAAAAATATCATACAAACTTTCACATGATTGAAATTTGAAATATTAAAAAAATAATTAGAAACATGTTTTAAATGCCATAAATAGCTCATAAATGACTCAAAAAGGTGAGTTTTTCTGAAAACTTACTGGGACACCATACTAAGGAGGTCGGTTGTGCAACCAGGCGTGCTCAAATCGATGTGTGTGAATCAAAATCGCTGCTTGCTAGGCCATTTTCTCTCTCTGAGCTCTCAAAGTTCTCAAAATCACAAAAGACAAATGAATTTGAAAATGACCTTTTTACCCCTTTTATAGCATTTTGACTTTTTGACCTAATTTTTGAAACATCTTAGAATTGCGTGAAAATTACACCCCTAGCTAATTTTGATGTCATGGATTCATTTTCGGGATTGAAATCGAAATATAAGTTCATCTTGATCATCAAAATTGCATTTCAAAATTTTCTCCTTCTTCTGTGCAGTTGACTGACTGTTTGAGGCCTAATCCTTCGATCTTTGCTGGGGCATCTTCATTTCTTCATCCCCATCTCTTTCAACCTTCTAGTATTTCATTCATTTTCATTCAATTCATCTCTCTAAGGTTTGACTTCATTTTTATCCTATATCTTTCTCTGTCAAACCTAGTCAAACTAGGGCATATCTTCACTGCTTGATGGTTATCCTATCATGTTTCATCTTCAATTATGATTCCTAGTGATTTGATTAACTTTATCAATTTACTGTTTCCCTTTACCTGATTTCAATTCCAATCTCAAGGGGGCAGTACCTATCAAACTTCAATCCTTGATTTAGCTTATGAATCAAACCTTGAGATTCTTATCTCTTATCTCAGACTTGACAATCACCTATTTACAGTGGTGTTGGCCTTGTCTTTTTCAATTAGCTTACCTTTTTCTTGATATGTTCCCATTCGTCAAACACATGTCTAGATTGTTTTGTGATCCCAAATCGATCTCACATTTCAACTTCATTATTTGATTGCATGTGATCCCAAATCGATCTCACATTAGTCAAAGAGGGGCAAATGTATGCACCCTAAAATGGTCACCTAGACTTTGAGCCCCATTCTTGCAATTTATCAAATCCCTGAATCAATATTTTCAAAAATCATTATTTTCAATTATATCAATTTCCTTGATCAAATCCCAATTCTATCCTTTATTCGATTATTTTCTATGGGCTAACCATTTTATCCTAAGTCTTTATTTATTTAAAATGAATTCCCTCCCCTTTTATTAAATAAAAAGCCCCCACTTTCCTCTTATCCTAAGTTGCACAAATAAAGCATTATTCTTATTTTATAAAAAGGAGAAAAGGCCTTTTTGTCTCATATGGGGCACAAAAGGAAACTCTTATTTTCTCATTGGAGGAAACTTGTGCACATGGATTGCTCCTCTTTCAAACCCCATCCTTGATCAAATCTTTTTCCTCTTAATCTCCATCGTTCGTTGATTCTCATTTCTTATAAAAAAAGAGCTCTCTTCTCATTCTAGATCCCAACTTTTTATGATAATCTTATGCTGCGGGATTTCTTGGTGACTTTGGAGCTTTGGAGATCTTCATGCATTTAGCTTTCATTCTTGCATCATAGCTTCATGTTTATGCTTTCTTAGCTTAGATTTCCTTTCAAGCTCTAGATTAGCTCACATAGCTTAATTAATAAGGCTTGTAATACTTTCATTTCCATAGCTTACTTGCATCTTAATTCTTAGCATAGTTACATTGTATTTCCATTGTTGATTCTTGAGGATATTGGAATTCTTTCCCTTGTCTCTTTGAATCTCCCATTGTGTGGTTTACTAGCAAGGTTATAGGCTTAATAGCTCTAGTTGAGAGCATTCTTAATATCCTTGTGACTCCATGCCTAGGGAGCTCTAGGTTACTTTCTCAAAGTTTCCCATTCATGGATTCTCTTGGAAGTAATGACTTAGAGAAGTGCACATCTTAGTGTGTACAATGACTACAGGCAAAAATCTGTGATTTATCTTATCTGGAAATTGAGCAACTGTACTCTATCTTATAATCATTTAGAGATTATTTAATCCTTTGATTTACTCTTTGACCAATCAAGAGAGGACACATCATCAAATTTGAAAGATGGATTTATCTTCTTTTCACTTTTTTGACCTCGGCCAATACTTAACCTTTAGTCATCTTGAGATCGTGCGACTAAGGTTTTCCTTCCAATCGCTGGATGATTCTCTTAACCCTAGTTCACTTCAGAGACTGGGTGACTAAGTGATTCTCGTAGTCACTACAACTTTTCTTAACTCATGGTTCAACTTGGAGATGATATGACCACTGCTTGATTCCAAACATATCAATGGCTCAGATCTATTCTTTGAAACTCCTTATCTTAACGCATCCTCTTCTGGCGATCACACGATTGAGGACATCTCGTAGTCTCTTAATATTTTTCTTTACCCTAGTTACTTCTAGAGACCATACGAAACCCTTTATTTTCCAAGTCATTAGATAATCCTCTTAACCTCAGTCAAACTATGAGATATAATCCTGACCGTTGATTCTTCCTTCATCTAATGGTTATCGCAGAGTTGCTGAAGATACTATGGCTTAACCGCTTCATTGTGAGATTAGGAGATAACCATGTCACTAGATCACTGACTATTTAGAACATAACCATCTGGATTCTAAGAATGCACGACTAGCATAATCACTAGGTCACTGAATGATTTTCTTAACTGCCAGATAACTGGGATATTACAAGACCGAAAAGAAACATAACTGCCATCCTTCATTGAGAGACTCAGCGACCATATAGTGAGTCTCATTATCGCTAAATATTTGTTCACTTCATCATTCCATAAAGAGATTACCTGACTGCATGCCTTTTTCATATAGAGATTCAGTGACTATAGTTTAACTTCAAAATATTTGCCAATAGTAGTCGCTAGATCTCATAAAGACCACTAGGAGACTTGGCGACTAAAAACATCTACTGAGTCTCATGAAGAAAAGGAATATACCCCAGACTTAAGGAGATCGCGTGACAAAGCATTCTTCTAAATCACCAGACTAAAATGAATATGTTGAATGCATTCAGAGACTGGGTGACTAAGTGGTAATTATAAAGTGCACATGCTCAAAGGATTACTTAAGTTACTTGAAAAAGTAACAACAAAATAGAACCCGGTCAAGCTTTCTCTAGGGTTTTGGACTTTTAGAAGCATCTTTGACTTAGCACCTAGGGTTTTCAGCATTAGAAACATATTTTCAACACCTTGGACATGAGATTTAGCAGGAGAAAAAGCTCAAAAGCTGGGAAAACTATCAAAGAAATAGGAAAAGGAACACAACCTTGGAAACTGTAAAAATACTACCAACACCCCTCAATGCCTTTTCAAAGCCCACTTGGTTCACCAAGGAAATCAAGCCAAGAACAAGGGTGTACACTGAGGATGATACATATATGGCGGCATTAGGCTGAACATTCCATCAGACAAGATCTAGTACCTAAGCAAGAACTCTCTCATATGTAACACAAGATCAAGCAGGTAGATGGAAGGCTCAGGTGGCTGTCCCCACAATGAATGTTAGTATGGCAGAAGTCACTCCAGACAATTATGTGCTGGAAGAGGTAGACCTAGGAGAGCCAACAAGAGAGGGAAGTAAAAATTTGGCTACACTAGGGCTAAAACATGCCTTAGGCTTCATGGACAAGGATGAAGATAAGATCAAGGCATTGATGGAACATAATGAAGCAATGAAGAAATTTATCCTTAAGAGAGCGGGTCCCATTGACCCTAGTAACCTTGAGGCCTCATTATAGGCAATTTTTGAGAAAAGGGGTGATGTAAGTATACTAGCAAATGTCCCTCATTCTTTTATTTAGGCATGTGTAGAATGGAAGGTGGATTTCGAAGAGTTTTCTGGTATGGCTCTCAAGAAGATTCTGAGGCCTTTTAGGAGTATTCTTCATGGAATCACATTTTTTGTTGAAATTATGAGTGAGGAGGATGGTCTAGAGGAGAAGATCTAGATGTGGAAAAAGGCACTGGAAGATCTCATAGTAATAAAGAAGTAATGCTTCCAAGTTTTGGTCAAGGTGTATGAGGGATCGAAGCTGGATAATTTTGAGGAATGGATCAAAGACATCACTGGCACTTTGACCATTTTTTGAAAGGTGCTAAAAAGGATGAATAAAAGGAGGGATGAAGGTCTACTTTTTGTGGGGGAAATGCATAAGTTTTTCAAAGGATTAGACCTAGATTTATATGAAGAAGATGATGAGAAAATAATGCATCCTGTAAATATCATCATAAATCAGTATCTAGACATCTTCAGAGGAGTTAGTACAAAAGAAGATCTCGAGTAGATGTTCTATCAAAAGGAGGAAATTCGGAAGATACTATCTCAGGAAGAGGAAATAAAGGGGTTTGCAGTAGAATTGATCACCTTCCAGGAGAAACAAAAAGAACTATTTAAAGGAGTCAAAATGGCTGACTTTCAAGAGGTGCAAGAGATCGTGGATAGGTTCTACAAAGCTCACCTAGAAGTCCTCCCAAGTCGATAAACACCCAATTTTGACTTAGTCAAAATTTGTATAGAGAAAAACATTTTTAACACTTAGCCATTTTTTAAGGCCTTGATTTTCGGCATTTCGGCCCTAGAGGATTTTTTGCCTCCGAGAGTCTGAAAGTTGAGAAAAAGTCACCTCCACACTTGGTCAATTCTGGAGCTTCATTTTTTCAGGGCAACAATCAGGGTCCAAAATTTTTGGGCACGATTGCTATTTAATTCCAGTCGTCTCCAACTTGATTTTTCATTCAGAGAGATCATGTCAAGAGGGTCATTTCTGTATGATTTGATGGCATCTTCCAGTTGAGTCCACATGGGAGAGCCATAATAGAGGATAAAGGGCAGGATCGCGAAGTTTCATGAAGAACATGCACGAGTTCCAGTTTCATTTTTGAGTTGTTTTATGCATGATCTACTCCATTTTTGTAATGCACGAGGTTTAATTTCATGCTAGGGTAGTTCTAATTGGTTTTAGAGATAGTTTCCTTCATGTTAATCTCTAGTTTAGATTTATTTTGGAGTTTTAGATGCAACCGAAACCCTAGTTGCAAAATTGAGAGCATAGCTCTATAAATTGTATTAACTCAATGTAACTAAGGTCTGATTTTTATCATGATACAATACATACAATTGGTGCTTCAATCATGGTGTGATTATTCTACTGAATTTGCAAAATTTATGAATGAGTGAATTGTCCATTTGTTTCTTTCAAAGAACCAGTTGATTGTGTGGTGATTTTGATCTACAATTCTTTTAGTTTGTTGTTTACCTCTACTGCATTGCTTCATTGTGACAAATTATTGAGAAGATCTCTCTTTTTCGGTGCTTTCAAGATAAACTTGTCTCATGTGTGTGCATATCCATGGTGGCTTCATGATCTGATGAGTTTTGGTGTATTATACGTCTATGTTTATTTCCATTGATGATTGCATCTGCCTTGCTGAGATTGTGATTTCATCATATCTCTATTTTGTGGGTTTTTCTCATCTTCTTGATATTTTAATTCACGAAGCAGTGTGATATTGGTTTATGTCCATTAGTTTCTTTTAGCAGATTTCTTTTAAATTATTTTTACCTTGCCCCTTACCTTCCTTGCATATCAATTATGGTAGATTAATTAGATTAACATTGTTTTCATTTAAAAATCTGAAAATCCAAAAAGAGAAGTATTGTTGTTGTGTTTATGCTAATTTTGTAGCATTTTCGAGATACAAACCAGCAAAGGCCTCCTTGTGAACAGATTCACATTTATCTTCCGTTGAGCTATCGAAGTGATTGAGACCCAACCTAGAAGGAACCTTGAGAGTGACTAATATCATTTTTCCAAGAGGGTAATTTGCTCACGTAAATTCCTAGTTGTTGTCTTGTGTAAAAACTACACTCAACAGGAATGAATTGACATAATACATGCAGAATGATCATTTCACCTTCAACTTCCTTGTGGTTGAATATATCAAGGTGGTGTTTACAAATACCTTATCATAGATTGTCAAATAGCTAGGATTAATTTCTCCTAGGTCACCCCTTGAAGGAACCAAACTTACAAAATTAACCAAATGTACATAGAGAAAAAACTAAATGTGCTTAGGGTTTGTATGATTCCAATGCAATGTGTTACTTTTAAGCTCCAAATCAAAATGTTGCTAGAATGATTTCTTCTTTCTCTTTCATGTATGCACTTTATCCAACATATATATTATTTTATAAATTAATTATAGAAATGGATGCCTTTAAATACTACAATTTAATAATAACTCACACAAGTGTGTGTTAAGCTAGCTAATCTTGACTAATGACTAGGAATAGAAAATATGTTTTTAATTTTAGTTCAATCTTAAGCAGTATAAAAGTTGACCAAGTAGGAAAAATTAATTAGATTTAGATAAGGGGTGGATTTAGTAAATTTTGTATAAATGGGGAATATATGCTAATAAATAATGACTATGCATGAATTTATGTAAAGGGGATGACAAAGGGGTTGATAAGGGTTGGGGCATGAGCCAAACTAAGCACAAGAGTGCACCACTTATCAATATTTTTCTATATTTAGATATACCATCAAAATTAGCCCAAAACTAAATGGAAATTAGCATAGATGTTACTAATAATTATGAAGATTTGTTTGAAGTTAATTAATTTAGCTAATCCTACATGTCAAGATCATGACTCTTATTTTTCTACTTGAAATTTTAAGTTTGTATATGAATTTGACAACTAAGGTAACAAACTAATAAATTTAGATTGAACACTCGTGTAGTAGAAAGATTGGGTTAAAAGGATCTTTGGAAAGTTGTTCAAAACTACTACTTAGATGAGCTAAGATAATTTTTGAATCACACGGTGTTGGCTCTTTTTGAATCATTATTGTTATCTAATGCACAATAATTATTTTATATTGTCATTCTTGTAATTTTGTTCCATTTATAACACATTTAAAGTAGTTTGATTGTATTTTCCTCCAAGAAATCCTAAGTCCTAGGTCAATGGTATTAAATTTTAATCCCTCCCCATAGTTTACATTCCCACTCATACAAAGTCCAAATGTAGGAAGCTTGGTTTTGATTTACAACCTTTATCATATCTTCTTCCACAATCTCTATAGTTGACAAACATATCTACACTAAAGACACCACATTTAAAAAAAATTTAGAAGAAAACAGAGAACGATTTTGCATGATAAAGAGATAAATTAGAGAAATATTGTGCACTAGAGAGAAAGTGAAGAAGGGTGCTCCCCTTAATACCACAAACACATAACAAAAACAAAGAAACAACAACAATATGCAAGAACAAAAAATTGGCTTCTTATTATCTCTACAAATGTGGAATTACAAACTTTCAAAATTACAATATGAAAAGCCACATGGGAATTCCCTTACAATATTTTGTAGGACAAAGCCTCAAATCAATACCTAGATCTACTACCCAGAACTGCCCTATACAACACTATGGGCCTTCTTTATATAGGCATTTTCCACCACCTGAGAAGGTTCCAGAAATTTAGCCCTTAGGTTGACTAGACATAGAATTATTTATTTTTCACAATTATTACAATAGGGTCAGCTCAAAAGAAATACAAAATATGATTTTAGGTAACCCAACTTCTGGAGGCCATAACTTTCTAATTTTAGCTCCGTTTTTCTATTGTAACCACTTTTCAAAAATGCCATGACGAGATCTATAGCGCCTGACACACACTAGCGCCAGTCAGCCAGGGGCCGATTGCGATCCAGAGCCTCTAAGGCCTTCAAAATTGACCTAAAAGATTTCATACCCAAAAACATCAATCACTTCACCAATACTGATGATGTGGTAATGAAACTCAACTGGTAGGCTAAAATGACTAGGATGAACCTCCAACTGTGAAATCAAAACATTCTGAGATCATATGACCAACTTACTAAAAATAGTAAGTTTCCATAAATAGCAGCTCTGCACAAGATAGCCCTTATTGAAAAGCAAATAGAAATATTTTTGGGTGATGCAAGATTGCTCTTACACCCAGGATGCTCCTGCATCAGACACTCGGGGTAATTTGAGAAGTGATCCTGTCACGACTCAGGTGTGTAGAGGAAAACCAAGACATTAACCTCCTCCTTTGCTAGCCATGATGAATCATCAACAGGTCATCCTTTCCATTTGATGAAATACTCTTCATATGTCTTGTTCCTTGTGCTTCTACCAACATGACTATCCAATATGTCTTCAATCTCCTTGATATCTGAACTGGTTGCTGCAATACTCCACTGTGCTGCTGTAACCTCATCTTCAACACCTCCTTCATGATACTCTGTCAGATCTGAAACATTAAATACTGGTGAAATATTTAGCTCAATAGGCAACTCACCCTCATGCATTTCCTGAATCATGCTTCTTCAGTATCTTACATGGCCCAAACTTCTTCATTTTCAACTTGTTATATGTACCAACTGGAAATCTTTCCTTCCACAAATGAACCATGACTTTATCTCCAACCTGAAATTCCTTATGCCTCTTTTTCTCATCTGCCTTAGCCTTATACTACACATTCATCTTGGTAATATGCTCCCTCACCTCCTCATGGATGTTCTTCAAATGTTCTGCAAAATCCTCAGCTTCAGCACTACTTATTTCTCCTTTATCTATCTTCCTCAACTCAAATGCATTTCTAGGACTACTTCCATGATGTGATGAACTAAACTTCAAATCTGTCTTCAACTCTTCACTTTCTACTAGTTTCATTCTATGTGTTGCCTTATTTGGAAAACTGGTTCCTGGAATCAAGTCCATCTAATGACTGATCTTTCTTACTGGTGGTAATCCATCAGGCACATTATCAAATACAATATCCTGAAACTCATTCAATAACTCTGCAACTTCTATATGTACATCTTCTACTTCTTTTTTACCAGCTTTTGGAATTAAAGAAAAACACACATGCTCATGCCTCATACCATCTAGGAATTTTCTTCCATCAAAAAATGTTATTCTTGCATTACCACATACTTTTTCTTCGGTCTACTTCAATGGCTTTAGCTTATGTCACACTCCATCCTTTGTCAAAGAATAGGTATTCGCACGACCATCATGTACATCACATCTATCAAACTGCCAAGGTCTACCCAACAACATATGACATGCATCCATAGATATGATATCACATAGTACATCATCTCGGTAATCGCCAATCTTGAACTTTACTAGGCACTGTTCACTAACCATGACCTTGTGGTCATCCTGCACCCAGGCAACCCGATATGGATGTGGATGTTTCTACCTCTTGAGCTTCAACTTTTTCACCATCTCTTCTGACACCAAATTATTAGTACTGCCACTATCAATAATCACATCACAACACTTACCCTCACACTTGCACCTGGTGCAAAACAAACTCCTTTTCTCAGGGTCATTTTCACCACTCAACAAGACTCTTCTATTAATTAGCGTTTCTCCTCTTTCAGCATCTTTAGAATGTGATGATCTGGCATCTTCATCTACATATGCAATTTTGGCCTAGCCTTCATTCCTCCAATTTGTCCATCCTTGGCATTGAGGACATTCAAATGCCCTATGACCTTCTTCTCCACAGTGAAAACATGTTCCACGGAAGCCTCCTCTTCCAGATCAACAGGAATGAACTGTCTCTTCAATTTATCCACCATCCGATCCCATCTTGTGATTTTATCTTTCCCTCTTCTATTTCACTCCAATTGAATCTCTTGCCACTAGATCTTCGCATGACCTTTTAGTCTGGCCTTCGCAAACTTGACCCGATCAGGATCCTCGATATCTTCATACTCAAAATATTCTTCACATTCATTGATCCAGTCGATCAATTCCTCTGGGTTAAGATTCCCTGAAAATGTAGGAACCTCAATCTTAGGTCTTTTCCTGATCTTGAAAATGGCCCAGAAAAGTCTTTCTTCCTCTTGATTCAAAACTTTGACTTCTCCTTCTTGATCTTCTTCTTCGGCTTCATCCTCACTTTTGTCTCTGACATTAAGATTTATTCCTCTCTGAATCTCCTATTGTAATGCTCGCACTTGTCTCTACAATTCCCTAACCTTAGGTGTTACAACACCAGCTCTTCCACCATGTTCCCTTCATGGAGGCATTTTCATGCTTCTCACTGAAACCCTAACCATGGTCCTAGTGCAAACTGCCTCACAGTCGGTGATCTGTTTACATAGAAACCCTAACCCACGGTCCTGGTGCAAACTGCCTCACAATTGGTGATCTGTTTACACACTCAGGAACTCCTGCTCTGATACCACTTGATGAAGGGTGCTCCCCTTAATACCACAAACACATAACAGAAACAGAGAAACAACAACAATATGCAAGAATAGAAAATTGACTTCTTATTATCTCTACAAATGTGGAATTACAAACTTTCAAAATTACAATATGAAAAGCTAAATGGGCATTCCCTTACAATATTTTGTAGGACAAAGCCTCAAATCAATACCCAGATCTACTACCCAGAACTACCCTAGACAACACTACGGGCCTTCTTTATATAGGCATTTTCCACCACCCGAGAAGGTTCCAGAAATTTATCCCTTAGGCCGACTAGACATAGAATTATTTATTTTTCAAAATTATTACAATAGGGTCGGCTCAAAAGAAATACAAAATATGATTTTAGGTAACCCAACTTCCGGAGGCCATAACTTTCTAACTGTAGCTCCATTTTTCTACTGTAACCACTTTTCAGAAACACCATGATGAGATCTACAACGTCTAACACATGCTAGCACTAGTCAGTCGGGGGTCGATTGCGATCTGGAGCCTCTAAGGCCTTCAAAATTGACCTGAAAGATTTCATACCCAAAAACATCAATAACTTCACCAATACTGATGATGTGACAATGAAACTCAACTTGGAGGCTGAAATGACTAGGATGAACCTCCAACTGTGAAATCAAAACATTCTAAGATCATATGACCAACTTACTAAAAATAGTAAGTTTCCATAAATAGCAACTCTGCACAAGATAGCCCTTATTGAAAAGCAAACAGAAATATTTTTGGGTGATGCAAGATTGCTCTTACACCCAGGATGCTCCTACATTAGAAAGAAAGGTTGAACACTTTTGCCCAATTTTTCAATAGTTTAAATCTCCTTTAGTTCCATTGAATACACCACAAATAGGCTATTTGGATCTCAAGATATTATTAAATACTTATCAATCTTGGAAATTCTATTTTTAAATGTAAGCTTAATACATATGTCATGAGATTGGTAGGTCCATATGGAGCTACAAAAAAATGAGTAGATGTAACATGGACTCAAGAAAATCTACATAGATATAATTTGATTTACACAACTATGAGCATACATGCATTGTAATATAGTGGGTATATGTGCTGTGGCATTCATAATGAAGGAATTGTATTAGTTGTATCTATATTATTTGACTGTTATACAATATTATAGTCCAAAAATTTTGGGAAAATTTTATCTTAAATTGAGAGGAATATGGTTGTTTTATCTTAAGAAATTATTCATAAGGTGGTGTGGAAAAAAGGTCTAGGGAAAATTATTTTTAACTATTTATATAAAGTATCGTGAACTTGTAATCTCAACTTATTGATCATTTGGGTATAATTTTCTCCTAACTTCTCTAATAAACATTTGTGTTCAACATAATCCTTGTATACAAATGTTGGATGAAGAATTTAGAAAATGGAAATCATAACACCTTATTATAATAAAGGGGATTATCCAAGTTGGACAATTTGGATTGCATTGATGATCTTAATAATCAACTAATCAACCTTAATTCCAAATATGATGTCATAATCCAATAGAGTGGGCAGTCAACTATGGGACCAATTTCTTATAAAATTTTAATAGAATAATTATCTAAACAAAAAAATATTAACATTACTCCATATATTTCTAGGTTATACTTCCCTAGCTTCTACGGTAATAACCCAAAAAAAATAATTATATAGAGAAATACAATATTTTATAATCCATCAAGCTCCCATGACTATGTTGGCATAACTAATGTAGAGATTGTTGAGTGTTGTGTGGTACAAGTTTTATGAAAAGACTATTAGTTATTGTGTTGTCATTGAAGTCAACTTAGTGTTGTGTTGGTTGGAAGTGTTCCTTATGTGTTGCTAAGTATCTAGTATTGTAGAAGGAATTAGAGTATGTGGTTCTTATGGGAGACTTAGAGATGTCTCTAGAGTTGTATGTTGGATCACAGAGGTTGGAAACATGAATAGAGAGAGTTATGATTGATTAAATATTGACATTGCAACCAAAAAAATAGACAATGACAGATGATGAATGATTTGAGTGTTCTATCAAATCGGCGTGGATTCAATTCTTGTAGTTCAGTTAGAATTATCTTATTAAGCTATGAGATTGATACCACAACCACAAGATTACTAGAGTACCGCAAGGCATGGTTTTAATAACCAGAAGATCACTTCGTGCAAGATGGAATTTTTTTTGGTATAGTTGGTGTTAAATCCTCAATCGATGATGATGTAGTTGGTTGTGGTAAATATTTTCATGTGACACGTATCATGGTGATGTGGTAGATTTTATTTGTAATGATGACTTGATCTCACATTGTTAAAGGTGATCAAATTTATCAAGCTTTTGAAAGCATGTTGGAAAAGTCAAGGAGTTTGTCTGTTCTTGATCAAATTGATGTGTGGATGCATTTGGAGGTTGACACAGATTTTTAAATGCATTTTTATTATTTGGTAATATGTTTTAGCCGACTAGGGTGAAGTGCAAAATATTTGAATGGTGAAATTAAAATGTAATACATTTGTTTTTTTAAGGTGGTGGTCGACCTAGTAAGTGAAAAAGATATTTATACTCAGATTGATGAATTGTGAAAGTGTAGATCATGGATGTCATGGTGCAGTTGAGAGAAGGGTGAAGATAACCTACAAGAAGCATAAGTTTTAACTTAATTAGATCTATACTAGAAAAGGAGGAGTGTTATTCTCATATCATTGTACTTGTTGAATCCTAACATGTTCTCCATGAAAATACCTTAACCGGGTAGATCCTAATAGGTCTTGAATTGAAATCCTCTAACTAGGTGGCTCTTTAATTAGATTTATAAATCTCTTAACCGGGTTACTCCTAATAGGGTAAAGTTCCTAATAGGGCTAGAGGTAAATCCTTGGACCAGGTGACTCCTAACAAGGTCTTGCTCCTAACATGGCATTTGTAAAGCTCCTAACAAGGATAACCTTTAACAAGGTGTACTTTAGAAGAGTGAAAATATTGTGGGTACTAATTCCCATCGTGGTTTTTCCCTCTAACAAAGGGTTTCCATGAGAAAAATATTAGAGTTCTTATGTTTCATGTTTGGATGGTTTCACTTGTTTCTTTGTTTATTGTTGCACAAGTTATAAGTAGATGAATATTCTCGAATGGTTAATGAAGAATTTGGAATTCATAGATTACTGAGCCCCCTCTTAGTAATATTGGACCATATAATACTAACATACTAAGAATCTATCAATCACATCTTTCCCTAGATCATGAAGCTATTCACTAGAGTCAATAATTTTAAAAAATAGTACTTTCAATGGACTATTTTTTTTCCATGAGCTCCTCAATTTATTTAACCCATGTGAGTATGAAAACTTAACAATGGTATTAACTAAATTACAACAAACACATTTACACCAAATGTAGTTTAACATTTATCTAATTAGACAAGTGGGAATAATGATAACTTTTAAAGGTTGTTTCAATAGATCAACAAGAATCCATACAAAGGTAAAAATAATGTTTAATTTTGACCACATCTATGAAATTCCTTGAGTTTCCTAATTTAGTTGAGAATAAAATTTCTTTCCAATCTCATTATTATAAAAAACCATAGGCCAATAATCAAGAGACATCTCATTGCATAGCGCATCCTAGCACACAACCCATATGGACTCTAAGTGCCAAACCACCACCCATCAAGGCCCTAACACATGAATAAATGATTTATCATTGAGTAAAGGAACTATTTACATTTATGATGAGAAGTACCCTATATATATGGTGTAGTGCACTATAATCTTTTTTTACCCTAGATATGGATCTATGTTCTTCATTTGACATTGTGAATGCTTTAGAAGATAACCTAATACAAGAAAAAATTCTAAGAGATGCATTCATGTGATTATTTATTCATTCAAATTTATATTCATGCTTAATTTGGATCAACACATCCTTAATGATGAAAGATCCTTGTCAATTCAAGTATCACTCATAAATTTATTTACCATTGAGCAATCACGAAGGAAACAGATTAATTATATCCTTGCAACATATTTGAGGTGATGACTACTAGTGGAGATATTTAAGGTTTGGAAAAGAAAATTTTATAATATTAATATTTTAATGGGGGCATTGCATTCAACAATTTGATATCAAAATTTAATTAGTTAGGTGTGAAATAGAATTGAGTTCTGAGTTTTTCTGTATATCAGTTTCTATCCTATGTAATTTTTATGAGATATGGATGCAATTATTTATTAAAGAGAAATAATATACCTTAAGGGGTGTGATAGCTAGTCCTATTAAAATTATAATATCACATTGTGTGGAAATTTTACTAAAATGGGGTCTAAAGGAGTCTTGAATTAAATTTTTATTGTGCAAATGATAGTACTAGATAACTCAACTTCCTTTAACAAAACATGGCACTAATTATCGACAAGAATTCACAAGTATTTGTCGCACCTCAAAGGTTACCACACCTCAATTCTCACAAGATCACGCTATAAAATGTTTTCTAAGTAGTAAACTTCAAAATATTTCTCACACTAATATTCTTATATGTGCAAAAATGAATTTAAGATGGTCCAAGAGTTGCTCAATTTTGGGTCCATTCAAACAATTTTGATCTATTATTCCTCCATGATGCTTCTCATTCACAAGAGATATTTCTTGTAGGATTTGTGTGTGTATTTTCATGAGATAAAATAAATTGGTACAAAAGAATATATCTTCTATCCCTATAATTGATAAACTATTCTATGCATTACACTAGTCATATTTATTCTCCAAGATTGATATACACCCTAGCTATCATCATATTCACTTACTAGAGGAAGAGCCCCAAAGAAAAATTTTCACACATTAGGGCCATTATAAATTATAAATATGTAATATGACATTATAAATGCTCCATGTATTATAATATTTCATGAACAAAAATAACCTAGGACCCAATATTTATGAAAAACTAAAACAAAGGGTTACACGTGCCATTGTTAGCTAATTAAGTGGGAGAAATTAAATATCCTATTATCCTAATTCAATTAAATAAATAAGTTACTATTAAAATTTATAATATAGTACTCTCTTTGGTGATGTATACTATTACACTAACACCTCTTGTAAGTGTAACTTAGGTAGAACTAAAATCAGGCCTCGAAATGAGGCCACAGTAGGAACCATAAGAATAGAATCCACCAAATAATGGTAGATAAAATCACCTTTGCACAAAAAAAAGGGATAGAGAGAACCCATAGAAGAGAGTATGAAGTGAGGAAGAGAGCCTCCAATGAATAGCCTCTTACATTAGAGATGGATGAACGATATTGAATGTCATGAAGGTCTACTTTTGTCAAATGTGATTTCTTCTCATAGGAGGAGATAGTCCCATAGGCACAAATATAAGGTCTTCCTATTCTATGAAAGAACGTGATGTGAGAAAAATAAGATTATAAAATATAGAATATGTTCATTGGTCGTTGTATTGGTGTTGAAGGAAATTAATCTCTAATAAAAAACTAGAGGCACAACAATAATAAGTGACATCTAAAAAATGTCTATAGAGATAAGATGGAACAAGTGCCAAATAAGGTGATGATGTTTCTATTGGAACAATATTATCAAAGAGGAAAAATAGGTCTTTGATAGTGTCCTATAGATTAGAAAGGAGGATTCAAAAAATAATGATGAGAGATTGGACAACACTAAATATTGTACAAGAAACATGATTTGGTAGAATTTTAGTGAACATCTTTTTAACTCCAATTGATGCAAGGTTTATATGACTATATTTATCATATTAAAAATTACTCATATTGGTGTTACAAGTATGTGGACATGTCAAACGAGAATCCAAACAAAAATATGAGAAAACACAAAGCCTTGAATTTTGATCAACCTTCCTTAGATTAATGATTTCTTAACTTTACATTTCTTGAATCATCATAGAATTTGGAGAAAATTCAGGACTCTTACTTATCATAAATTGTAAGTAAATAGGTATTTAGTTGGGCGTAAGAGAACATAAAGGAAATCATGAAATGATACTTCTCCCATGTCCACATACCCCTTCTCATAAAAGTCCATTTCAAGAGTTGTTACTCATTATAACTTAAGACAGAACATGACTCTAATGAGGAAAAAAGTATTTTGTATGAATCATGTGGTATGAAGCTTTAAAATCAATAATTAATGTCTTTGAACTAGGAGCTTATTGTGCCTCCACAACTTATAGTCCATTTTAGCCAGTTGACCTAATGGGGACCCCATTTTTTTCTTTTTTCTTTTTCTTTTGTTATCCCTATCTTGCACCTAGGCAGTTTTCTGGTGAGTCAAATTGTGGGCCCCAAGCTCCTAATAGTTGGGGACTTGTATAGGTCAAAAATTATTTTTTTATCTCTTCCCCTTTTTTCTCTTTTGATTTTTTGTGTTTTCTTGTTTTTTCTCTATTTGGAGTCTTTGAAGACCATTTTTTGGGCTTTCAAGGTGATCGAATATCTCACGACCCTTGATACCCTGAAGCCCGAAGGGTTATCTCAGTGGAGTTGATAGCCCTTTTGGGTTGGTGGGAAGTCAGAGTTATTGGGGGTACCCATACCACTGAAACCCCAAAGGTTCCATGCCATGACCCCTGGGGCGTGGCCATTGCTAACACCATCCTGCTAGTTTTTTTATAAAAGGCCCTCAAGTGCCTCATTTGCGCACACTATGACTACAAGTCTTTCAAGCCCTCAATTAGAGAATTTTTGGCATTTGAATTTTTGGTGACCATATTCTAGAGGTTTATTGCTTGATTGTTGTTCAAAATTCTCAGATTTCTCATTTGGTTGTGGTTTTAATCTTAAGCTCTCTATTCGAGGTAGGATTTATCTTGCCCTAGGGTTTTTGTTTTTCTTATTTTCTTTTTAGTTTTCCTCAATTCTTGTTAGTTTCCTTTTTTTTTTTGTTCTTAGGGTTTAGATGTCAGATTCAATGTGTCATAAGATAGGATTTTGAAAGGAAAACTTTGGTATTTTTCTCTAAGCCCTAGCCCTAGTTTGTTAGGCCTCCATACCTCGAGATCCTAATTACCAACTTTCTCTTTCACCATAAACTCAGTTACAATCACCCCTTAGTCATTTCCATCACCAAACCTATGCCCTTGGCCTTTTGGGATTCAAAACCTTGACTCTCCCCTTTTTCCGTCAAGTTAGTTCCTTAGGCACTTTCTTTTATTTCTAAATCCTCAAGAGAGGTAGTTAGGGTTTGTAACCCCGACCCTTGTTTCCTCTGCCCGCTCCTCCTTGATCTAAACCTAGAGCCCTCATTATTTTGGGAGTCCTGCACCTCCAAACTCCTAACTTCATCGAAGCCTTCTTGCACTCCCAATCAACCCTCTAAGCCACTTTCATTAGGCTTTCAAGATTTTGGGTCCTTAAAACCCTGATGGGGTTATCGAACACAGATACCCCAAAGGATCGAAAAAACCAATGTGTACTAATTCCACTACTTTCTGGACCCGTTTGACTTTTTTAAAGGATTTTTAGGGTTCTTTTTTAGTTTTTTATTGCTTCCTTAGTTGGTTGTTAGCTCAAAATTATTTCTTTTGTAAGTAGATTAAATCATTTCATAGTTTAATTTGCATTTTTGAATAAGAATGCTGACAAAAATCTCTTTGATTGCAAGATTAACAGTAATGACTTTGCCACTTTTGATGAAGTATAAGTTCAAAGGATATGACCCACCCTCTAAGATCAGTAATCTCCATAGAGAGATTACTGATACTACCATTAGATAATGGATTTCAATGACTTCATGA
This sequence comes from Chamaecyparis obtusa, assembly GCA_027943335.1. Lineage (NCBI taxonomy): Eukaryota > Viridiplantae > Streptophyta > Pinopsida > Cupressales > Cupressaceae > Chamaecyparis > Chamaecyparis obtusa. Next base: position 367,207 of record BSBK01005325.1, read on the forward strand.
AGCAGGTATTAAATCCATCTAGTAGATCTTCTTATGTGATGGCTATGGTTGCATCTAGACTTATAAATTTTGTAGGACACCTAGTGTCTATTATCATATTAGACCTTATAATGACTATCAGTGATCACTATAACCCAGCTCAGCGAATAGCCAATAATAAAGATGGTGATGTGGTCCTGGTCGATATCAGCCTAGATGTGATAGAAGATGTGTTCCACATCCCTAGATAAAACTCCAACCTCACAATCTCCAAGGAGAGATGAGAGATCACTTCATAAATATACCACACATATACCAGAAGATCAAGAGTGACTACTTGTGACATCTTGATGCAAAAGTATCTTGGGATCTAAGCAATCTTGCATCAACTAGAATGATATTTAGTTTCCTATTGATCAGTCTAGTGTTTCAAGTTGCGGTCGATCTGTACTTGTTATTTTGAGTTATGATTTCTATAGTGTGTTCAAGGCTTCATCCTAAACCTTATCCTATGATTGCACCTCATTTGGATTCATCATGCGAGCATTATTGCAGATTCTTTGAGAGACTATCTAGTTCTTAATTTTCTGGTTAGTCTTTATATCCACCGATAGATTTTCTGATCTACTGATTGGAATTCCTAATTGCAGTTGTACCAATGCATTTCTATGTTTGAGGCTTATCTTATTATGTGATCACATCTCTTATTTCTTTCATTAGAGGTTGTTCCTAAGGATTTGGTTCCTAACCTAATTGTCATATTATGTTTTCTCTATTATTGGGAAATATGATCTTTTTTGGGATGACTAATGATTTTAATGACTATATAAGATTATGAACTATATAATCTTATTTGGTCTTAGTTTGGATAGCATTTGTAAGGGATTTAAGATCATAATCAAGCATCTATGCCTGGCATGTAAGACTGCATGTTGCAAATCTATTGTAACAGATTTTTCTGATAATAATCAAAGGCTTATCTTTTATTTCTTGACTATCTTGGCTATTGTTTCTATTGTGTTGTGTTTGTTGCAAGGATTAGATTGATCTCTTGTGGGCTTCTCCATCCTTGGCTATATCAAATGGTATCAGAGAAAGGTTTTTGCAACCTAGGCCTTTCTTGTTGGGTGGTAGTTGAAAGGATCCGACCTACATCTTCTAAGGTTTGTAGAAATGGTCAGGAGAAACTATAGAGGTGGAGAAAGGAATGTGAATCCAGGGGCCTTCGATTTTTTAAGACAAGTTTCTTCTAGATTGGAGGTAGTAGATACTGCTCAAAGGAGAGGGAAACATATAGAATATGTAAGTGATGAAGAAGGAGATGAACAAAATCAGGATCAAGCAGTGGAAGGAGAGAACAATGAGGCACAACCAGAGTTGAATTGAGAAGATGAGAGGTTCATCAGAGCCTTGACTAATGTGAATAGAAGAACTAAATTCAATCCACCTGATTATCATGGTAACCTAGATGATGATGAATTAATAGATTAGATCACAAAGGTGAACAAATATTTTGAGCTTGAAGGAACTAGTGAAGAGAAGAAAGTAAGTATGCATGTACCAAGTTAAAAAGACATGCATCTTTATGGGGGTAACATCTACAGATAGATCGATAGAGAAGAGGTAAAGACAAGATACAATATTGGGATAGGATGGTGAATAAGTTGAAGGATAAGTTTCTGACTGAGGACTACCAAGTAAGTTTATTTAGAAAGTTGCAGAACTTGAAGAAAAGAGACCTAAGTGTTAAGAGTTATACTGAGGAGTTCTAAAAGTTGAACATCAGATCTAGTCATATAGATGATACACTGAAGAATTTTCTCACTACCTTAATGGTTTGAGGGTATCAATATAAGATGAAATTAGTTTTTTGCAGATTAGGAGTGTGGATGAGGTTACAAGTTGGCCTTGAAGACTAAAGAAAAGCTGAATAAAAGGAATAAGTAGAGACAAAGAGACAAAGAGACAAAGGAGGAAGATTTCAAAGAGGTAGAGGTAGATCTTCAGTTGATCAGGGAAAAAGTGAGTCAGAAGTTAAGGAAAATGGTTGATATAAGAGGAATGACATGATTTCCTATCGAAATGAAAGACAAGGTAGTGGTGAAAGGAGCAAGTTTAGTGGCACTTGTTACAAATGTGGTGAAGTAGGACACAAAGCCTTTGAATGAAAGCAAGGTAACTCTAATAAGAAAGCATAAAATAGTAGGAGAATAATATTTTTTGATGAATAATCCACTAGTTCAGTGAAAAAAATGAAGTTGTTGAAGGTGTAACCTCTATGACCAGGAGATTCCTATATCATAGAGAACAAGAGAAGGAAAAAATACATAGGAAGAATCTGTTTAGAAATAGATGTAAGGTATAAGACAAGGTGTATAATATTATCATAGATAGTGGTAGTTATGATAATCTTTCTTTAGAGGAGCTGGTTAACAAATTGAAGTTGCAAAGGTTGAAGAATCCTAAACCCTATCAATTTGCAGGGATACAAGATGAACACAAGGTATTGGTAAGTGAACAACTCCTAGTTAAATTCAATATTGAGAAGTATTATGATGAATTCTTGTGTGATATTATGCATATGGATGCATGTAATATCTTGTTAGGTAGGCCATAGTAGTATGATAGGAAATTTATGTATGATGGTAGAAGGAATATTTACACTATTGTTTCTAATAGTATGAAACAAAACTTGTTACCTTTAGAGGAACCTCTTAAGAGTGAAGCATGTACCAATGCAAGAATTTCTCTAGTGGATGGTAGAAAGTTTTTGGAGGGCATGAAGCATAATAATGTGTGTTTTGCACTAGTACCTAAGATTCTAAGGAGAAATTCTTGGAAGAAGAATATCATGAGGAAATCATTAGATTGCTAAATGAGTATGCTGACATCATATCTGATAATGTTCTTTATGGATTACCACTGATGATAAGTATTAGTCACTATATGGATTTGGTACCTAGGGCTATTCTGCCTAATAAAGCAGCTTATAGGATGACATCGATAGAGAATGAAGAACTCAATAGTCAAGTGAAATATTTGTTGTAAAGAGGGTTGATCTTAGAAAGTTTGAGTCCATGTGTAGTACATGAAATGTTAGCACCTATTAAATATGGACAATGGAGTATGTCTACCAATTCAAGAACTATCAATCGATTACTATTAAGTACTTGTTTCCTTTGCAAAGGATGGATAATTTGATGGATTGTTTGAGTGGAGCCAAGTATTTCACCAAGATAGACTTGAAGAGTGGATATCATTAGATTATAATAAGAGAAGGTGATGAGTGGAAAACTTCCTTTAAGAAAAATGAAGGTTTGTATGTGTGGTTGGTAATGTCATTTGGATTGTCTAATTCACCTAGTACTTTCATGAGGTTAATGAAGGAAGTCTTGAAGGAATTATTGGGTAAGTATGTCATTATATATTTGGATGATATATTTATTTTTTTTAAGAGAAAAGAGGAGCATTTGTTACATGTTAGACAAGTATTGTAGAGGTTGAGGGAAGAGAAGTTGTTGATAAACATCAAGAAGTGTACTTTCATGCAAGAGGAGTTAATATACTTTGGATTTATGATATTTGCTTAAGGATTGGTGATGGATCTTGAGAAAGTGAAATCTATTGTTGAGAGTCTTGTACTAAGGATAGTTAAAGAGGAAAGATCATTTCATGGGTTAGCTAGTTTCTATTGGAAGTTCATTAGGAACTTTAGTTCAATTTATGGACCAATGACTAAAGCTATGAGAGGAGATAGGAAGGAGATTAAATGGACACATGGAGCACAAAGTACCTTTGATTTGTTGAAGAAAAAGCTGAAAAAATGACCAATATTAGATTTTACCTTATTTCAATAAGGTATTCCAAGTAGTTTGTGATGTTAGTGGAAATGCAATTGGAGCGGCCTTGGCTCAAGAGGGGAGACCTATTGCTTACTTTAGTGAGAAGATGGATTCTGCTAAAATAAGGTATTTAGTGTATGATCATAAATTTTATGCTATAATTCAATCCTTGAAGAAATGTAGACATTATTTTTTACCTAGGGATTTTGTACTATATCCTAATAATCAAGCATTGAAGTATTTGAGAAGCCAAGGTAAGTTAAATTAGAGACATATGGGATGGGTCGAGTCCATGAAAAGTTATAAATTTATGTTGAAACATAATATTCATAAGGGTGTTTAAAGTCTCTATCAATGATTTGGCATGTAAGGATGAAGTTTGGAGGTGAATGAGAAGGATTTCTTTATTGAAACTTTATGTTTTCATGTATCTTTTCCTTATTCTCAGTGATTATATAGACATTTACATATTGGGTCATTCAATCCTTGACCATAGAACTATAGTTTGATGAGTTACCTTCACTTTTCAATTGATTTGAATTCATTTGGTGTAGGTAGAAAAAAATATCTAGCAAGTTTGGTGAAGACTGGTTCAGAGGACATAGAACCTCAAGGGTTTGGATTCTCATGGCCCTAACATAACATTCCACCGTAAGATCTAGCCAATCCTTTGGGGAATATTAGGAACCTATGTGTACTATATGTTGCATTTGATTTCAAACTAGGAAAATCAATCTAAGAATTTTTTTGGGATGCCCTAGGCTTGGCATATGGATGTGACAATGAGGGAAAGTGGAGAGTTTGAGTTGCAGAGAAGACCATAATTGGTGTGGATGTTAACCATGGGTATTTCAAAGTCCTTAGACATATGGAAACAAGAGAAAATTATCCTTTTGTCATGACAAATCAATTGGTGAAGAGTTTCAACCAAACCCTCATGTATTAGCCCTATTAGGCCTAATTTGTTCAGATTTAGTTGACCAGGTCAAATCCAAAACCTAGATCTAATTATTGAATATTTTATAGTATTTCCAAATGGGTGTCTGAATCTAAATTTTTGTTGGGTCTTGTTAAGGAAGTTTGAAAGTAAGGGGCTGAATAGTCAGTTTGGATGGATCATTGTATTAGGTCACCTAATAGGCCTAATGGTGCAAAATCATATTGTGGGTCTTTGTTAGTGTTTCCAAAAGGGTAATTTGAACAAGTTGAAGTATTTATACATAAGAAAATATCCACACATGATCTCTAAAACCATGAAGATAATATCTCGATATGATAGTGGAATAGGTTGCTTGGAAGGTCTTAGGGGTTAAGGGCTTGTTGTGAGGAGTTGTATCTCCTTTGTGTGTTGAATTTATCTAAGTGGATTGGTCACAAGGAGGGTACCAAGAGAAAGTTCAAGGAGTAGGGTATAGCCTTGGGAAGGTTATAGGAGAAGGACCCATGGATGGTTCCATATTGAAGCCCCTTGAAAGAACACCCTAAGGATTCTAGAAGTGTACCTTGAGACCCTTAATATCATATTGGTATAAAGGCCAATAGTTGGTGTTGTTGGAGTGTATGTAAGATGAAGATAAATAGGTTGAGGTTAGCACAATACCTCCCAAAATAATGAGTCAAGAAGCCATTAAGAAGATGGTGGAAGAGATGCTTGCAACAAAGATTGGAGAGATGAAGAAGTCCAAGGGTAAGGAAAAAGAATGTGAGTGTGATTCAGAGGAAGAAGGGGATAATGGTGAAGAGGGAGCCCCTACTCAGGTAGTGGAGTTTCCTACAGACCAAAAGGCATTTGTAGTTTCCCTCAAGTTAGTTAATAGGGATAACATATAAGGATTACCAATGTATGGTGGAAGTGTTAATTTTGAAGAAGTGATTGACTGGATTGAAGCACTCAATAACTATTTTGAGTACAAGGAGGTCCCTAAGGATAAGAGAGTTAAGTTGGACAAGTCAAATTTGAAGGGGTTTTCCCTGGCATGGTGGAATTATTTGTAAGAAGAAAGGGTGAAGGAAGGAAAAATAAAGATAACCACATGGGAGAGAATGAAGATTCGGGTTAAGACATAGTTCATGTCATCTGACCACAAAATATAGTTTTAAAAAAAATTATAGAATCTCATATAGAGAGATCTAGATGTGAGTGCATATACCAAGGAGTTCCACAAGTTAAGCCTCAGATCAAGAAGACAAGAAGATGAAGCAAAAAAGGTGGCTAGATACCTTAACACCTTGAGGTAAATATACAAGACGAGATCAGTACTATGGCACCTGAGATAGTACACAAATGTTTTCAATTGGCCCTAAGAGTGGAGGAGAATCTAAGGAGGAAAGGAGAGCATAATAGTAGAGGTAGAGTAGGAAGGGAATTTAGGGATAGAGGATGCTTCAAAGGAAGAAACTCATTAAACAAGAATGGTGAGTCAAGTAAAAAAGAATCAAGTGGGGAGTCAAGTAGTAGAGGTGGAGGATATAGAGGTGGAAGAAGACCTAATGGGAGAGGCAGAACTAGAGGACCAAGAAGTGGACTAGGTGTGTTCAATGGAAGATTCTATAGTTGCAACCAAGTTGGACATACAATGAGAAAACACCCTAAGAAAGCCACAAGTTCCAAAGGTGGAGAAAGGAGAAACCAATTGCTACAATATGATGATTGTCAAAGTGTCAAGTCACCAATTGGAACTATTTCTCCCATCCTAGAAGGAGAAAACATGGTGATCAAAAGGACCTTGCTGAAAGCACCAATGAAGAAAGAGCCACCTCAAAGGAAAAATTTGTTCAAGAATCAAGGTATGTCCCAAGGTAAACTTTACAAAAATATTGTAGACTCTGGTTACAATGAGAATGTGGTCTCAATTGAAATGGTAGAAAATCTTAAGTTGAAGAGGTTGCCTCATGTTAGTCCCCACAAGATCTCTTGGTTGAATAAGAATCAAAACTTCATGGTAGATGAGCAAGCTTGGGTAGACTTTGAAATTGGTGACTATAAGGATAGGGTGTTGTGTGAAATCTTGTGTATTGATTCTTGTCATCTTCTTTCAAGCCATCCATGGAAATTTTATGTGAAGGAACAACATGATGGGGAGAATAATACCTATCTCATAACCAAGAATTGCAAGAAGTATATGATGGATCATTTGCTAGAACAAATAGCTGAGAAGGATAGTAGGTCAAATGTGATGATGGTTAGTGGGAACAAGTTTTTAGGCCTCATGAAAGATGATATTTTTCAGGGGTATGCCTTGGTGGTGAAGCCAAATGATGGCCCTAATTTTTGGCCTAAGGAGAAGAAGACATATCCACAAGAGGGGAAAAAATTATTAGATAAGTATCAAGGTATAGTGGTTGAAGATGCACTTAATTCTTTTCCTCCAATAAGGGATATAAGCCATCAAATTGATATGACTCCTTGAGCCACACTTCCTAACAAACCTTCCTATAAGATCACCATAAGGTATAGATTCCCAATTCCAAGGATAGAAGATCTCATGGACTATCTTGGAGGACCATGCTACTTTTTAAAGATTAATTTTAAATCAGGCTATCATCATACAAGTATAAGGCAAGGGGATGAATGAAATACTACCTTCAAGACTAATGAAGGTCTCTATGAAAGGCTAGTCATGCCATTTGGTCTTAGCGATTCTCCAAGCACATTAATGTGACTAATGAATGAGGTACTATTTGAATACATTGGTAAATCTATAGTTTTTTTATCTTGATTATATACTTGTGTTTAGCAGGACTAAGGAGGAGCATTTTAAGCACCTAGAACAAGTATTGAGAAGGCCGCATGAAGAGAAGTTGATGATCAACTTGGACATGTGTGAGTTTTTGAAAACTAAACTGGTATACTTAGGTTTTTTTGTTTCTAAAGGATGTTTAAAGAAGGATCCCTCTAAGGTAGAGGTTATCCCATCCCTAGGTTAGTTGGTGATGTTAGGATTTTCCATGGGTTGCAAACCTTTTATAGGAAATTTATTAGGGGATTCAGTCACATATGTGCCCCTATTTTGAATACCATAAAGAGATGAGTGAAGTGTAAGTTCTCTTGTACAAAGAAGGAAGAAGAAATATTTCAATTTTTGAAGAAGAAGATTGCATAACTGCCTACCCTAGTGTTTCATGATTTCCACAAGATTTTTATAGTGGAATGTGATGCAAGTAAACAAACCATTGGTGCAGTGCTCAGTCAATAAGGTCATCCAATATTCTTCTTATTAGAAAAGTTGAATGAGGCCAAGCAAAAATATTTAACTTATGATCTAGAGATTTATGCCATGGTGCAAGCTTTTAAAAAATGGAGGCACTACCTACTTCCAAAGGAGTTTATAGTCTTCATAAATAATAATGCTCTCTATTTTTTGAATGTGAAGTAGAAATTAAATCAGAGGTATATGAAATGGGTGGAGTAGTTACAACCTTATACATTCAACATCAAACATGAGAAAGGGGCTACAAACAAGGTGGAAGATTCTTTGAGCAAGAGAGTGCTCACCATATAGGAGATTCAATTACATAGTATGGGGATAGATTCCCTAAAAGAACTCTACAAGGATGACCCTAATTTCAAGGAAGCCTATGATGTTTGTTTGAGTTTTTCTAATATTTTTCATGTTTGATTCTCTGATTATATGTTGCAGGAAGGGCTATTGTTTAAAGGAAGTTTTCTATGCATCCCTAAATTTTCAATGAGGGAGAACATTATTAGGGAAAAACATAAAGGAACCTTAGGAGGGAATTTTGGACTGGATAAGACATTGGAGCAGGTAACTAGGTTCTATTATTGGATTAAGGTGCAGTCTTATGTAAGGAACTTTATTTCTAGTTGTCCTATCTCTCAAAGGGAAAAACAAGTTTCTTCAAATGTTGGCTTGTATCAACCATTGCATATTCCTAATAGGCCTTGGGAAAGTGTTAGCATATATTTTTTATTAGGCTTTCCTAGAACTCCTAGAGGCTTTGATAGTGTATTTTTCATTGTGGATAGGTTTAGTAATATGTCTCATTTTATGACATGTAAATGCACAAATGATGTATCACAAATTGCAAGGCTTTTCTTTAAGGAGGTTGTCTGAATTTGTGGGTTACTAATCACCATTGTGACTAATATGGACTCCAAATTTTTGGGGTGTTTTTTTAGGACATTATGGAAAAGACGTGGCACTCAATTATCTTTCTCATCAACTTTTCATCCTCAAACTAATGCTTGGACTGATTTTTTCAAACAAATCACTAGGGAGTCTCCTTATATGTCTCACAAAGAAGCATAGAATGGCTTTGGATTTGGTAATAAGTCAGGAAGAGTTTTCATTAAATGATTCAACTAGAAAAAGTACAAGAATAAGAACTTTTGAAATTGTTTATGGTTTCCACCCTAGGGGTGTGATGGAACTCAGAGACCTACACGAGTTAGATAGAAGGAGTCCCCAAGGTGAAGATTTTTCTACGGCTAGTGGGTTTAAAATTGTGTTGTAATAAATTGGATAATGTTCATAAGGGTATTTGAATTCCCTATGAACAATTTGGCATGTAATGATGAAGGTTAGAAGTGAATGAGAAGGATTTCTTTACTAAAAATTTGTATTTTTCTGTATTTTTTCCTTATTCTCAGTGATTATATAGACATTTACATATTGGTTCATTCGATTCTTAACCATAGAACTATAGTCTAATGAGTTAGCTTCACTTTGCAATTGATTTTAAGTCATTTGGTGTAGGTAGAAAGAATATCTAACAAGTTTGGTTAAGACTGGTTTAGAGGACTTAGAACCCCAAGGGTTTGGATTCATATGGCCCTAACCTAACATTCCAATGTAAGATCTGTCCAATCCATTGGGGAATGTTAGGAACCTATGTGTACTATATTTTGTAGTCAACTTCAGAATAGGCAAAGCAATCTGATAATTTTTTGGGGATGCCCTAGGCTTTGCATGTGGATGTGAGAAGCCAAGAAAGTGGAGAGTTTGAGTTGTAGAAAATACTAGCAGTGGTAAGGGTGTTAACCAAGGGTGTTTCAAAGTCCTTAGATATAGGAAAATAAGAAAAAAATAGCCTTTTCCCATGACAAATTGATTGGTGAAGAGTTTCAACTAAACCCTTATGTATTAGCCCTATTAGGCCTAATTTGTTCAAATTTGGTTGACTGAGTCAAACCCAAAACCCATATCCAATTATTTGATATTTTATAGTATGTCCAAAAGAGTGTCTAAATTTGGAGTTTATCTCGGTCTTGTTAAGTAAGTTTTAAATTAAGGGTTTGAATAGTCCATTCGAATGTCTAATTGTATTAGGTCACCTAATAGGGCAAAATAATATTGTGAGTCTTTCTTAGAGTTTCCAAAAGGGTAAGTTGAACAATTTTAAGTGTTTATACATAAGAAAACATTCACACACAATCTCTGCAACCATGGTGATAAGATGTTGATATGGTAGGGGTATAGGCTTCTTGGAAGGTCATAGGGGTTAAGGGCTTGTTGTGAGGAGTTGTATCTCCTTTATGTGTTGAATTTCTCTGAGTGGGTTGGTCACAACGAGGGGACCAAGAGCATGTTCACGAAGTAGGGTATAGCCTTGGGAAGGTTATAGGAGAAGGACCATTGGATGGTGCCTTGTTGCCCCTTGAAAGAACACCCTAAGGATTCTAGAAGTGTGCCTTGATACCCTATGCATCAAATATGTAAATAGTCCACTCACTTTAATGAAGGCTAGAGATTTCATAACAAACCTTACAAATATGAATAGTAAAAAAATGTAAACCAAGGATATCTAGACGCATACCTTCTTAACTATTTAATGAAGGATCATGTGAATTTTCATCAAGATTCATTATAGTGTGATGCGTACTACTACTCTCATGCTCCATCAAAGTGTGTTGTTACCACAAAATCAAAGAAGTAAAATAATTATAAGGAGAGGAGGGTACGAAAAATTATTATGACTATGGTGATGTCCAACAACTAAATGTATATACCACAAAAGAATTCATTTCAGTAATGACCATGCCAACCACCATTTCATATTTGCTACCAAAATATACTTTAATTACCTTAATAAATATATACAAAAAAAAAGTATAAAAGAGAAAAAATTTGATGAAGATACCAATGATCTCATTGAAGTATCTATCGTCAACCTTTACAAACAACAATAAAGATTAGTTGCAAGTACGAATGTGCACCACCAACAAGTAAGATACATATGTTAGATGCATCCCTACAAAATAAATATTTCCCTAAATAAAAGAATGTTGATATTTTAATTAGCCATGTGAACTAAATGGTGGTTGAAAAAAATGCCAAGAAAAATCAAACCATGAAAGTAGTAAATAAATATATTTAGTCACTGCTTCTCTAAAGATATGTGTAGCTCATTGCTTTTTATTATTTAATCTTTCAATATATTTAACAATATTAATACAAAAAAAACTACTACAATCTTACAAATATATCGATTTTACAAATATATCAATGTGTAACCATGTAAAGTATATTAAATTGATGGTTGCTTCTCCACTAAATAATTTGTTGTTGATGTTTTAGTTTTTTGCAACCATTTCCATTTAAAAGTATCATTTTACAATGTTTCAAGTATATATGTATTTGACAAATATATTCTACTATATAATTGTAAATAAAACCAGTGTACTACTATCAAACCTTTATTTTAAACATTTCCATTTCACTGTTAAATTGTAAGATTATGAAATTCAATGATTAAAACAATTTAGCTTTAACCATACTTAATAGTACACAAACTATATATAAAATTTTATTTACATATATTACAATTCAACTAAAATTAAAATAAATAAATAAAACCCTTTTCACTAATTAATTAATACACAAATATTCTAACATCCAAGACATATTATCAATACTATTTACATTTGCATTCTATAAGTATAGACCTTTAACTAAATAACTTTCGAGAAAGTCAATCTTCAACTATCAGTATAATTTTATTTTATATTTACTTTTATAAAATCATCATAACTATTTTCTTATTAGAATACCAAATTCAAAAATTGTAAGTTTGGAAAAAAAACAACACTACTTAGGAAATAAAAAATGAGTTGGCACTCATGGAATGAAATCTATTATAGTAAAGGATATTGATGTAACTACAAAATACAAGTTGCATAAAGAGTACAAAATATTAATGTGACCCTTTATTTCCAAGGTTTGATATTCAATTTTAGCTGACTTCCAATCCCAAGTGGGCGTACAATTTGCATTTAAAGGTTAAATTAAAACATGTATAGTATGACATCAATAGTCAATGAATGGATCAGTTGTCCCACCAAAGCCTTATATGACAAAATAGAAGGATGATTTGGAAGAAGTCAATAGAATTTATGAAAAAACAAAGAAAAGGGAGAATCTTCTTTTTATAAAGGGAGGGAGCACTCACCTTTTTCTTCACTTTTTACATACAACTTTTCCACCGTGTTAGATTTGGGTGCAATGCACCATTGAATTTGTAAATTGTTTTAAATTGTGTGTAGCTTAATAATGGATGATCTTAGAGCATCACTTTGTAGGATCGAGGTTAACTGTAGAATGTTTATAGTAAATCTTATTTATTTTTAATTTGAATGATGTGACTTGTTTTTAAGCCATTTTTGTATATAGATTTGTATCGGTAAGATTTCACTTGATAAATCAATATGAATGGATAGTTTAATTTAGTTCATATGATTATTCTAGAAATATTGGTGAGTTCATAATATCTTCAATATTTATTAGATATGTTAGAAATTTCAAATTCAAATATTCTTAAAATTAAAATTGGAGTAAATTTGGGATATTGTAGCTATTTTTATATTATATTTTATCATGAACAAAATAATCTAGGACATAATGTTCATGAATTAGTCACAAAACTAAAAATAAGAATAATGTTATTATATATTAATTGAGTATAATAAGCAACAATAATGTATAGTTGTATGTTTCTTGGAAAGTGATTAGAACAAGACATGGTTAAGAGCTCATGTGTTAACTTCCAATTGGGAGATAAGTTAATTTAGACAAGTAAGATAGAGGTGGCTAGATTTTAGTTGTACATAACTTTCGATTAATAATTGATGGCACTTCGTGACCTCAAATCAAAGGGTTAAGAATGTAATTATTAATTGCCTAGGTAAAGAAAATTAAATATTATTATCATAAGTAACCAAATTAATCGATATCTCCACTTAGGATCTAGTATTGTGCTAGGTAAAGTATAATATTACATGAATACCATCCACATTCCAAAGTATGACGTACCACACTTTTTTACCATTCCTTAAAAAATTGGGATTGGTAGTTTACAATGGTATCTTGTTTTAAAGAAGAGATGAGAAGAACATATTGTGTACTTGGACTAGAACCCACAACTTCAATTATAAAGTCCATTATTTGCAAAATGTACTAAGTGTTATTTTGGTACAACAAAGGTGGAATATCTCAACTATATTTTATTTACTAAAGTTGTTAAGGTTGATTGAAGAAATGAAGTACAATGTGAATTAAAGAAACTGAATTAACTTGAGTATGCTAATAGATATAGATATTTTAACTACTACAAATAGAAAGACAAACTGCCAAGACTAATTGCCTAGCTCCACGAGCTCACTATCTTGGACGCTAGCATGAGTCTGGGACTACGATATAGATACATGATGAAAGCACAACACACATACTTCCTATACAGATATGGTACAAAGTCCAAAATAGGATAGTACAAGACATTAAACTAACCAAACAAAAAATAAAACTAGGCTAATAATAGGAGAGAAAGAGTACAACTATACTACAAAATAACTATTCCAAGAGAAAAAAAAAAGGGAAATAAGAGCTTACAGAAAAGAAGGTAAAAGAATCTCAAGATCTTTCACTCCTTCCTCTTCTAAAACCTACACACAAACAAGAAGGGGAAAATGTTGGGGGTTGTTTGGAGACCTGCCTCAATCAAGTCCTTATGTTTGGTGTTTCAACCTCCATAACAACTAGATAAATAGCTAGATAAATTCAATGATAGATAATTGATAGACAGTAGACTATGAATGAAAATAAAGTAAATAACAAGAATATGATTAATATATTACTATATGATCAAACATAATTTAAATGAAGTAACAAAAGTGACCTCCCCTTTGAAGCGACGAAGTCAAGATCAATGGTATGAAGTTGATATGGTGAAAAAGGTGGTGGAACTACAAAGTGAGAATGCCAAAATGCTATGAATATTTGTCTAAGAGCCAAGAAGAGAGGACAAAATGCAAGAATAAGTTGAATAAATGTTAAGAGAGCATGAAGAAGTGTCCAAGAAGTGTCAGAATACCAAATGAAGAAAAATTGAGAAGTTTTAAGCTAGTTGAAGGATTCTCAACATTGGTGGGTGGTGGGAAGAGGTGTTACACTATAGAGATGGCATTTACCAATGGCCACTTGTAAATCTATAGATTCATAAGACAAATGTACATTGTGCAGATGTCTATGCAATGTGCACACACCCTAAGACAAATAGGTTGCATGGTTAAGAATTTGGATGGGAAAGTGACAAAGTGGATGGAGGGACATGAAGGCTTACATGAAATATTTAGTTTTAATCAAGTAGAGACATTATGTAATGAATAATCACATGAGATGCAATTTAAAACACTACAACCTTCATGTAGTCCAAATTTTTTAATGTTCATTTTCTCTTTCCAAACATATATACCACACTTGTACTTTCCATGCAAAAAAAATCAAAATCACTTTGATTTTATGTGATGCTTTGGGAGTTGGGTTGGTGGTATATTGATACAAGGAGTAAGACATTTTTCTTTCAATAGGGGGCCACTTAGAGGTAGAAATTTGGTCGATACACCTATGAGAAAAAATGTTAGCCATTCTTCATGTTGTGACTCATTGGTGGCCATATCTATTAGATCAAAATTTCTACATCAAAGACTAATTATAGCCTAAATTATTTCTTAAAATATTTGTTCACTTTATTATATGAACACCAATAGGTTGCTTAACTATAAGGCTATGATAATGATATTGTATAAAAAGGGGGAAGGATAAGTGGGGGGGTTGTGTAATGTCATCACTCCCAACAACATAACACCTTTGAAAAATTATATTTTGATGCTAAAAATCATAAGATCTGCGACAAATTACATCCAAATAACTCTCAAATTTGGAACTCGAATAATAAGGAAATCAATTGCAAACATCAAATAAAATCTCCAAACTATATAATAATGTTTATAACATAAATACATATGAGATATCACTCCTAAAAAAGATCAAGAATAGTAAACTATGTTGCTAGCAACAAACATACAAAATTGAAACTAAAAATCTAAAATGTGTACTTTAAACTCCCCAAAACACCTGCAAACAAAAACACAATTGTAGAGCTTCAATGCAAATACAATCTCTAGTTTACATTACCTCTAGAGACCCTCAAAATCACTTCCCTTCAGCCTCAATCTCTATGGTTTATCAGCCTTGAATATTTCAACTTCATCGGTTTTCCAATCTCAGAAGAAATAATATTAACTTGTTGAAATGAAAAGATAGAATGAATGACAAATGCAAGTCAAAAAATAGTTAAAATGACAAACATATTGAAATTCCATTTGACCCCCAAAATCCATGTGAAGAGATTCTTACATGCAAGAAATGTAACTCCATTTGTAATTTGTACATTGCCTTCAAACATTCTCTTCCCAAAACTACCACTTGTCCAATTTTGTCTTACATCGCCAAATGTCTTTCCAAAGTCAAATATGCTCTTACCAAAATCTATGCCATATTTTGGCATTAATTATTATTTTAACAATATTTAATATTTGC
Organism: Chamaecyparis obtusa; assembly: GCA_027943335.1. NCBI lineage: Eukaryota > Viridiplantae > Streptophyta > Pinopsida > Cupressales > Cupressaceae > Chamaecyparis > Chamaecyparis obtusa. The sequence continues at coordinate 382,862 of BSBK01005325.1, forward strand.
CAATAAATCTTATTGACCCATTCAAATTGAAAATCAAACTTTTCCATATTATTTGTAGGTCCTAACTTACTATTTCTAGGTAATCAGACTTACTATAAATAGTAATTTCTATTTTTAGAAAGGGGACATGACAATGGACTACTATTATAAGAACATTTGGAACTCTTATATCCTCCACCCTATTGCTCAATTTGTCATGTGGTTGTGTTAAAAGATTTTTTAAAGTCTACAAAGCGGCAAAAAGCCTAATCCCCTTTTATACATTCCATAATTCTTCAATCAAGAACCTAAGGGTAACACCACAATCAAGCGTGGAGTGTTTTGGTCCAGAACTAGCTTGTCCTTCAACTCTTTTCCCCTCATTTTTAGTCTAGTTACTAACTTTGCATTCAACCATGCTTCCAAAAAGTTTTCCAAGGAGAGGACTAACCATAATAGTGTGCTAATGTGATGGGTTATTATTGGTATCACCACTTTTATATAAAGGGGTAACAAAACTAGTTGTCCAATATTTAAATAATCCCTCTTGAATAACCTTATTGAAGATGCACTTGACACATGGTGCAAGGACCTCAATACCCCATTTTAAATATTTGCCTATAAACCATTTTATGGCCTGATTGATATCCCTAATGGTGAAAAGATTTATAGTTGCTTTGATTCCCATAAGTCTATGTTTATCCTAGTCATACTCGTATAAGATCTATGCATATTCAAGCCAATTTTAAACTTGTGATATAATTTCCATATGTTTTTTCTTTTGTTGTAGCTGCTTCTGAAATATTTTGGTGTTGTGTTTCCAAGGGTAACTTTCTCCACTCTTATTGTAATCACATATTTTCCTTTTTACAATATATCATATTTTCATGTTCATTCATATTTACTATATCTGTTTGTCATCGTGTAGCTTTCTTCTTGATATCTTACACTTGTAATCATACCAAGGATTTGTTGGAAAAAAATATTGTTCTTCTTAGATCTAGTTGTTTAACACCCATCTAAAACCTTAAATAGGTATGTTCATATTTATTGGATGGTTCTCTATGTAAGCTAAATTCTTCTCATATTCCCAAAAATAATTATTAGGCAAGCCTTGTATATTTTTTTATTTTCTCTAGTGACGAGGATTCTACCTTGTAGAACTATTTTCTTTTGAGGTGGACATGTTCCCCTTGTTGCCTACTTATATGGATGTCTAGCTTTACACATTAAATTATGATATGATTTCAACTCTATTGGACACGGAGGTGAAGGTGCACTTTGCAAGTGGATGACACCCTTTCCTCCTTTTAGACCCATACCTTCCTCGTGGCAGTCGCATTGGAGTCTATCTGTGTGTGTGGTTTTGTGTGTTCTTTGTTTCTTTGTTTCCCTTTACATTGATTGTTTGCATTCAAAGTCTTTCTAGTTGTATCCATGTGAGTCCTAACTGCCTAGTTGGGCGAGCTCTGGTGTTGATACCAGGGCTCGCATGTGCCGACTATCCTTTCAATCACATTTTCCCCTTTCTTCATCCTTCAAGTCCAGTGTGGTTAATTCTGCATTTGATAGATATTGATGAGGCAGTATCCTCGAAAGTGAATGGGGATAAACTTATTAAGGGTGGAAATAATAGTGATAATGTTGTACAGAGAAGTGATAATACAAAGACGGTGGAGAAATCTGTGGAAAAACCCTCTTTCAAATGGGTGGATGAGGAGAACACTGCAACTGTGTGCCCACCTTCTACTTAGTTTGATGGATCCATTGTGGAGCAGCCCCAAATGGGGACAGGATGACCGTTGGAGCACAAAGACGATGGACATAGAGATGGAGGCATCCTCAAGATTGGAGACCCCAGATGGGAAGGTAGTGGTAAGCAACATTCTCCTTCTCTAAAAACCCTTTCCCTCTCTCTCAATGAAGACATGTTGATGGCAATAAAGAATGAGCAGGTGCGGTTGAAAAATATTGCAATCTTCTTTGTGTGTATGGATTGTAATCTTTTGCCTTACCATAAGTTTTTGATCAATGGATGGATAATGTTTGGGGGTAAGGAACTTGAAATTTATATTAATTTTTGCAGAATGATCCACAAGGGATTATTGTTGTTTTTCTTAAAACTCATGGAATGCAAGAAAGGGTGTTAAAAAAAGCTTTTGGCTCGTTCTTCCCTTAATTGGGTGGAGATTAAGATCCTTCAACCGGAATCTTGGTCATTTATCCCTCAAATTCTTAGACCCTTATCCTTGAAAAGATTGCCTTAAATATTGATGAGGAAAAATATGTTTGGGACCTGACAATTTTAGGGAACTTGGGTGCTTGCTTTCACTCCAGGCTAAACGGTCATACCAAAAAAGAATGCCCTTCTCTTAAAAATGCTCACAATGCTACTAATAATGTTAGTTTAAACCCTAATGTTGGGGCTAAAGATAAATTAAATGTTGTCAGTAATGCTGTTAATAGAAAGAAAAAATACTGCTAACAATTCTAATGATAAGGTGAATGTGGAGAAGAACAGTGGAAACAATTCTAATGATAAGGTGAATGTGGAGAAGAACATTGGAAACAAGAATTCTGATTATGATAGTATTATTTTGGACTAGCTTGGGATTTAATGTCTTTCATTGGTCAACCTTCTATTTGAAGAAGAGTCTGAAGAAGAGCTTGAAGTCATCCCTGTAATGAGAAATTCTAACGATAATCCTAAATCTCAAGATGGTTGTCAATCCTCAGGTCTCCTAATAAGAACCTCCCCAAGAGGAAAAATACCCAACAACTAGCTTTGGAATCCATTAAGGGGAATTTGAAATGTGCCCTGATAGAATCTTTGGAGCATTCTAACCCTCCACCTGTGTCCTTGGACTCCTATATTGAGAGTATGAGTGATAAGCAGTTAGTCCCTTTTGTTTCAAACATTGATCAGTCGGATATTGTGGAAGCTCAGTTTATTCAGGTTGTTAGCAAAAAAGGTACGAAAAAAAGAAAGGATATTGAAATATAGTCACTTTCTAATTTTGCATCTATGGATAATAATAAGAAGAAGAAGGACTTTGACATCCCATATTGTTTCACCATATTGTATTTGAATAAGAAAACTCCCTCTCACAATGAGTAATATGATGATTAAGTTGGCTAGCTAGAATGTGAGAGGGCTAGAAATCCCTGACATGAAATATGTGGTTAGGGCTTGGTGTCATAAGATGAAAGATTTAGATATTGTTTTCCTTCAGGAAGTCAAGGCCACTGGCATTCAAGATTCCACTACTCTTAAGTTCATTTGGTAGCAAGCCACTACTTTTGTCTCTGACCATGTTAGGGGTAAAGGTGGTGTGGCCATTCTTGTGGGTCCTAAATGGGCTAACAAGATTGTCACCCATGGTGCTTCTCCATGTCATAGAGCCTATTGGATCACTTTCAAGGTCTTAGACAAATTTATTGGGATTTGCAACATATATTCTTCTAATGATTACAACGAGAGAGCTGCATTGTGGGATTGGCTCTCTATGGCACTTCCTAAACCCCTTTGGTTTCTCTAAGGTGACTTTAATATGATGGAATACAATGAGGATATATCTGGAGACTCCAAGAACATTTGAAAAGGCAATGAACATTTTTTTGGAGGGAACTTAAAATGATACTTAATCTGACTGATCCTCTTGAGAGAAGAAAAGAAAGTTACTCAGATATACGGTATACTTAGTGCAATAATCAATCTAGTAGACATGGAGTATACTACAGACTGGATAGGGTCTATAGATTCTATGTTTTTCCCTTCCAATAGAAGAATGGGAGAATACCAATTATTGTAACCCCTACTACCATTTTAGGTCATAATTCTCATATTTTTGCTACTGTCTTGTTGGACTTGGACTCAGCCCCACCCAATAGACTGAAAGGTAAAAATTGCTTTAAGCTAAACACTACCCTTCTAAAAAATGCACATATTGTTGATGCTATTAAAATGGCTACCTGCTTATCAAAGTTTTGCAATAAGGATCTACGACCTTGCCAACACTAGGATGCTCTAACTGCTACTTGGAGGAAGCTTTTTCAGAATTGTAGGTTAAAAGAATGCTAAAGAAAGATCTAAAATTGAAACTTTCTTATAGAAAAAATTAATGATACTGAGAAAGATATCCAAATCCTTGGTAATAATCAAAAGTTGGAGGTAGATCTCAGTAGCACTAAGATGGAATTAAGGAAGATTCAAATTTGTAAACTTCAAGGTCAAAAGATTAGAGAAAGGATGAATTGGTTAAGAGAAGCAGAAAGGGGCACAAGATATTTCTTCAATACCATTAGGGCCAAGCAAAAAAGAGAATTGATTGAAGAGATTCAATTTGACAATGGAGTCACTAAGAATAGTTAAGACATTAAAATGGCTTTTTTCAAATTTAATAAATGTTTGTACTCATCTGAACATGGAAGAAAAAATCAAGAGTCTTTGGAACAATGCCTCAAATTGATCCCTAGGAAATGATCCAAAATTGATGCTAAAGCCCTTCAGGAACTTATTACTATTAGTAAAATTGAAGACACCATTAGCTCATTGGCTAATGGGAAATCCCCAAGTTTAGATGGGCTCCTGGCTGAATTATATAAGGAGAGCATTGAGTGGATTAGTGTTGAATTGTTAGCACTTTATAATGATTCCTTTGATCAAGTGTCCCTAGGAGAGAACATAAATAAGGGGGTGATTAAACTCATCCCAAAAAGTTGTGATAGAACTCTTGTAAAGAATTGGAAGTCAGTTACTTTTTTGAACATATCATATAAGATTTTGGCCAAAACCTCAGCCGAGGATCACTAGTCTTCTAAAAAAAATGATCTCTATCACTCAAACTAGCTTTATCAAAGGCAAATATATCTTGTAAAACCTAATTAAAACTTGGGAAGGATTGAATTGGACTAAGGAGGATATCCAAAACTCAGCCATGATACTTCTAGATTTTGAAAAGGCCTATGAAAGGATAGAATGGACATTTGTCTTGGGCATGCTTAGGGCATTTGGATTTCCTCCATATTTTTGTTAGTGAATTCACATATTGTTTAAAAATTCCTCTATAGTCATTGATGTAAATGGTGAGTTCTCTGATCCAATTGTTCTTAAAAGATCCATTAGGCAAGGTTGCCCAATTGCACCTACCTTATTTGTTATTGTTTTAGATGCATTGTATCACATCCTTACAACCTCCTCTCTTGGTCCTCTAATCAATGGTATCTTTTTATCGAATCAAGATGAATTAATCAATGCAAGGTTTGCAAATGACACTTCTCTCTTTTTAGAACTTTCTGCTAGCAATTTTGATAATGTTATGGAAAGATTGAATTTATTTTGTTCAACATTAGGTGAAAAAGTTTCCCCTCAAAAATTGATTTTTCTAAATTGGTCTGAAACTCCACCTAATTGGTTAGTTACTACTAGATACGGGTTGGATGCTCCCTCAACTATTGTGAGATATTTTAGAATCGTGTTCGTTGTCTCTCCCACTATTAAGGACATGTGGCTATGGGTGCATTCCAAAATTGAAAAGAAACACTTAAAATGGAAAACTCATTTACTTTCTTTGGCTGGCAGAGTACAAGTAGTTTAAAAAGTTCTTGCTTCACATGCTATTTATTACTCTTCTATTTGGATTTTTGCCAAATTGTCAGATCAACAAGTTAGAGAGAGTCACGAGGGAATTTATTTGGTATAATGGAATGAGATCTAGAAAGAGGCACTATGTAAAGTGGGATTGGTGTTGTATGCCTAGAAAGAGAAGAGGATTAGGTCTGAGGGACCTTAAAACTCATGGTGCTTCTATTGTAGCCAAATGGATCTCTAAATCCATTCATGGCAATGAGCTTTGGAAAGTACTTGTTAGAAACAACATCATGAGATCAGTGATCTGGAAAGCTAAAAAGTGGAAAGGCATATCATTTTGGGACATTCTTATGAGTGACTTTGACATGAAGGTGTTTGGATCTACTATTCTTTCTTCTCTATGGAAGGCATGGACCCAAGTTATAAGGTTATTGTGCTCCAAGGATGCCATCGATGGTCCACCCACATATTCTGTGGTGGATAGATCCCTTTGGTGGGGTGTGCAATTAAATAAGAAACCCATTTCCCTCACACAAAGTTGTTCAACCAAGCATATTTGTGACTCTCTTGGGATTTCTCTTATCAAGGATGTGCTCATTAAAAACCATATTGGATCTTGGGAAGCCTTGAGTTCTAAGTATGGGATTCCATCTTCTCAAAATAAAAATTACACTTTGATCCTCAAAGCTACTGGCAATTTTTTCCCAAGCAAGATCTTATACATAGACTCTTTTATCAGTCAACAAATATGACAAGATGGCTCTAATTTTAATGATATATCTACTAAGAAGATTTATAATATGATGAAGGATGACTCTTATATTTTGTAGTGGTTAAAACAACACTAGAATCTTCAATGATCAAAATCAAGGTGGCATTTTGTGCTTGATTGGATGTGGCATCAACCTTTCAAACCTAAGTTAATCTATTTTAGATGGTCCTTTCTTCGTAATAGACTTTCCCTTGGTGATGTGCTTTCCTCTATTACTGTGGTTCCCCCTCTTTATTCCATTTTCAATTTTCTTGAGTCTGATGAACTTTTTTTTTGTAATTCCCTTTTTCTTCTATGATATGGTCTGTCTTTTTTGGATCCTCTTTTTGCCACAAATCCAAACCTAGTCTATCTTGGATTGAGATTTTAGTTGGTTATGTTGATGTCTTTGTTTTCAAGCTTAACAAATTTTGGAATGTTCTTTCTGATGGTACTCTCAATTTCTTGAGACTACCATGTTGAATTTTGTGAAGGAGCCCTTTGAAGATTTGAGTAAGTTCCCTATTTGGGCCTTCATGCATTCAAATACCTTGTGATTTTCATGCTTTATTATCTGAGGAGGTATGTTCTTCACCTTTCTTCCATTCCTTATGATCATTTTATGTCCCCCCCATTCTTTTGTTAGGGTTTTGGGTTTTGGGTTTTGGGGCAATTAAAATCTTTTCAATAAATGCTATGTTGTTATTTTTTGGCATTACCTTTTTGGCTCATAAGGCCAAGGGGGTCGTCGTCACTAAAAAGGGGACCTATTTATTAAAACCTAGCTCCATAAATAATTAAGTGTGGGCCATTTTTAATCTTTCACGTCTCAAGTTGTATTTTCATAGGGTCTCACCCTGTAGCCTTTCCTTTTATTTCACTAAGTTATGGGTTAACTATTCATGTTTGGCGGGACCATTTACATTTTCAAGAGGTGGGTTACGTGTTGTTTTCTCATTTGCCCCACGATCCCATGATGATTTCACGAGATGGATCCAGTTGATCACAAGATGGTGAGGCTTTTCCATCTATCAATTGTTCATTGATCAACGGTTTACGTTGATATCTTATGTTATGTTTGGCATTCCTCTTGGTTAAAGATTTGATTACTAATACATCCATCTTTCAACACATGCTTGTTTTCAATGGTGATATTTTAATCTATCCAAAAAAGGTGCATGTGGCAATAGGTTGGCACTAAGGTAGTGCAAGGTGTTCAGATAGACCAGTCGGAGGATGCCACATGGGGTTTTAGTAAATGGAGGCAGGTCATCATACTATTGTAATACCCCAAAATTGGCACCTTATAATTTCAATCAATTTTGGTGCATTTCTTCAATTTTACATCATTAAAGTCCTATTTTACTAGGTAATTTTCTCTCTCCTACCTGAATTTATTTGACTTGGTGTCAATTGTAAAAAACCCTAAATTGCATTAATCTTACACTATAATTAATTTCTAAGTATTCGACTTTATTAGCTAAATAATCCCTATGATAAAATGATTTAATTCTAAAGTCCTAAGTGCTTTAAATTAAATTAAACCCACCCCATTTGGCTAATACACATAAAAGGAATTAATAGTACTTGGTTATTTGAATGGATTATCTTATTTGGTTTAATAATTCAAAATATTCGAAAGGTCACCCATATGTGGCAATAATTCATTCTTTTAATTAAGTAATTCCTCAATATTTGTCTCAATTGGGAATGAAGAGTCAACGGTTTCATTTCAAGAAACTCTTCATTCTTTCTCCAGGCTTGTCTATATTATGAACCTTCTCCTTCATTCGAAAGGAGGCAATTTTAGAGCACATAAACTATAGCGAAATTTCATCTCAATTCTTTCATATTTTCAAAGCTTTTATTGCACATTAGTTTAATTTCTCATTTAGTGTAATTGCATTCTCATTTAATATAGTTTTCTTATTGATTAATAGCTTAATTCTCATGTTTATTTCAAGTTCTTTAGATTAGAATTTGCATTATCATATTTCTTTCAAGTTCTTGGACTAAAATTTGCATTTCATCCTTAGATTAATGGCATATTCATCTTAGATTAATTGCATTTGTTTATCTTCATAGCTTTCAAAATCCTCCATCTTAATTTGGTATTTTGGTTGTTGGCTCTCGTTCTGAGAGTAATTCAAACACACCAACTAATTAGGAGGCAACAAGTCGAATCGATAGATATTGCAAATTGATTAATTCATACTTACCTTCGTAATTTCGATGATTGAGAAATGACTATGTTGTGTATATGGCTGGATTAGAGTTCCACATTCAGCTATAGACATTCTAGCCCACCATGGGGCAGAAAAATTGATTTCTGCCCTCACTAATCTCAAGCTTTTTTTTTAATTCTGTAATCTATTGTACGTCTGTACTTCTCTATGTATGAAAGTTTGTGTGAGATTTCTGAGCATATCGTGTGAATTTTTTCTCCCTGTAGCACTCTCTCGCATGAAATAGTACTATCTCATGCTAGGCCTTGCACTTTCTCGCATGCAACGCTATACTTCCTCGTGCAAAGTTTTACTGTCAGTTAGTTAAATTTCTAGATTTTGCAATTTACTGTTGTTTTTTTTTTACATTTGCTTTCTGATGTTGATTTTATATCTCTATTTTTGTCACAACATAACAGTGGTCTACAGGTCGCTTTATCAAAGATTATAAAACTTGCTAACAATTTGCTTGCAGGACGATTGCCGAAGATCATTTAAAACGTTGTGTTTGTTTTCTTGCTTTCATTCACATAGTATAATTAGGGCTTTGTTAAAATTTCTCAAGGGTCCTGATAGCAAAGTAGGGGAATAGGCTCTTCATTATGTGGAAGTGATGCCCACAGATGAAACTAAGACCCAAATGTTGCTAGAATAATGGATACCTAGGAAAGCAAAGCAAGGTAGTGAATCTTTAGCACTTCTACTTGCTAGGGGATTATGCTCTTCTCTCTTTGAGAGAACTAGAAACCCAAAAGCTTGTGGATTTGGTGGAGTGAAACTAGCTCAGTGATGAAAATTCTTGATGTGTTTGGGTAAGGTGAAGAGGTAGAGAAGTATGCTCTTCTCTCTTTGAGAGAAACAAAAAATCAAACCCTCAGATCCAAGCCAAGCTGTGTCACCTTTAGAGGGCTTGCCGGAAGTTAAACCTCCAAGAATGACCCAAGTGAGTATGTGATGTAGTGGCATCCTGGCTTCTTGCTCAGTGCTAGAAGATTCTGGCAGTCTCGGTAACTGTATGGCGATGTTCAGTTACTTGGCTTGTAATCTCAGTAGAAGACTGGCATTTCTCAGTCTTTGATGGTGATTCTTGGTCAAAGTTTGTTAGGCTTCACCGATGGAGCTCGATGGTCTTGGTGGTAATTCTCAATTGGAAGTTCTGGTGGATCTCGATTGATGTTGGTCACTTGGTGACTTGGTGGTTTGTTTCTCAGTGCTCGATTACCGATGAGGTCTCAGTGTTCATACCTGTTGCTCGGCTATTGAAGTAGCTCAGTCGCTAAAGGGAGCTCGGTCATTGAAGGAGACTTGGCACTTCTGGTGCTCGACAATGTCTGTGGTGCTCGGTTGACATTGTTGGTGCTCGGTAATGCTTGGAGAGCTCTGTTGGTGTGGATGCTCGGTATACTTCTTGACACTTGGTAGTTTGGCTTACTGATGGTTGTTCTTGGAGATTCATCTTGGCCAACTGATGCAATTAATCTGGGTCACATTCCTCCAGTTATGGATTGACCATTGGACATGTGGGGACCTAGATCTGGCATGTTGCATTATCTTGTGTGGATCTGGAGGCCGACTTGGTGAATTAAATATTGGTGAAGTTATTTGTGAGCTGACTGATGTTTGGCATTTAATATTTGTATATTTGGGAGCCAACTGGCTTTTGGGATTTAATTATTTGTAAAGCCGACTTGTGGCTTGGATTAGTATTTAAGTAGATGTTTGGGTAGTTGTTTAGGCATCGATCTGGAGTTCAGATTAGATCTAACAGAGTTAGTAGCTTGCGAGCTTAGGTAGCAGAAGGATTGCTTAGAAGTTTGAGTACAAGTTTATATCTTTCTTGGAGTGCCTACCAGTGTCCTGTTGTGTTGCAGACCTAGGCTAGCTAAGGAGAAGTGTGTTGGATCCTGGTGATCTTGTAGAACTGTTTCTTGCATTGTAATTGGCCGTAACCAGGAAGGCCTTACAGCCCGACACATTACATGTAATTAGTTAATTGATGAATAAAGACATCTATTTTCTTGCAGATCTGGTTTTGTTCTTGTGTAATTTTGTTGTTCTAGTGTTGGCTGCAAGTTTGGACAGGCCTTAATTGGATCCTTTAACCTTGACTACATAAGGTGGTATCAAAGCGAGGGTTTGATCTTGTTGGAGCAGAGGGTTGACCTAGAAAGCCTGATCTTGCAAAGTTGATCTTGTTGGCGAAGAGATTGTGTGCAATCTGAGTTGCAGATCCATGACATTGAACTTGTGAAATTGTGTCCTAGTTGTCCATGCAAGGTGGCAGGTTGTGATCTGACTTGCATACAACTTGGAGGCTGTCACAAGGTGGTCGGTGTTAGGATTTATTGTAGAAGGTTTTCGAAGATCTTTGGAGATGTCTCTGAGAGGATTGGACCTTGGTGATGTGATTTCTGTGAGGTTTTCTCAATTGGAAGCGGATTTGCTGAGTTGCATGGAGAACCAAGTTAAGAACCTTGTGAGAGAAAGTGTTGTTGAGATTTGTAGAGCTTACCGAAGTTGGAGCATGCCGATCTGGAGGAAAGTTGTTTGGTCGGTTCGTAGATTGGTTCGTGAGATAAGACATCTTGACAAGGTTTCCTGTGACAGTTCAGAGGTTGAAGAGGTAAGTGAAATTGGTTTTGATGTTCAGTTGGTGGATTTTGACATCAAACCTGCAGAGCAACTTGTGCTTGTTGTTGAGTTACCTGTGATTACTGATGATGTTGTTGATCTTGTTGAGGTTGGTGAGAAGATTGGTTTTTATGTTCAGACAGTTGTGCCTGACATGGAAATTGCAGAGCATTTGGTTGTGCTTGATCAGATTGTTGTTGGTGTAGAGTTACCTATTGCTGGACACCTCGGTGATGTTGGTGTTACCGAATTGTTTATGTTCGGTGTTGTGGTGCTGATGTTGTTTGCTAGTTACAGAATTGAGTTGCTGGTTGACAGTGATAAGTATGGTGATGAGATTTTGAGATGGGATTCTTCCTTGATCCTTCATGATGGATTGATGGCTCGGTTTGTTCAGGATGTTGGACATGCTCATTGGTTGGGTTGCAGATTGGTTCTCTTTCCTATGATGGAGTGGAAGCCTTTGGTGAAGATGAAGTGGAGTTGGTGTTTTTTCAGATGTTCCCTTTGGTGAGAAAGTGTGGGACACACTTTTCTTTGTACCTCGGGAGTTTGATGCAGTGGCATCCTGGCTCTTGCTCGGTGTCGGAAGATTCTGGTAGTCTCAGTAACTATATGGTGATGTTTGGTTACATGGCTAGTAATCTCGGTAGAAGACTGGCATTTCTCATTCTTTGATGGCAATTCTTGGTCGAAGTTTGTTAGGCTTCACCGATGGAGCTCAGTGGTCTTGGTGGTAATTCTCAGTTGGAAGTTCTAGTGGATCTCAGTTGATGTTGGTCACTCAATGAATTGGTGGTTTGTTTCTCGATGCTCAGTTACCGATGAGGTCTCAGTGTTCATACCTGTTGCTCGGCTATTGAAGTGGCTCGGTCGCTAGAGGACTCAGTCATTGAAGGGATCTTGATCATTGAAGGAGACTTGGCACTTCTGGTGCTCGACAATGTCTGTGGTGCTCGGTTGACATTGTTGGTGCTCGGTAATGCTTGGAGAGCTCGGTTGGTGTGGATGCTCGGTATATTTCCTGACACTCGGTAGTTTGGCTTGTTGATGGTTGTTCTTGGAGATTCGGCTTGGCTGACTGATGCAATTAATCTGGGTCACGTTCCTCGAGTTATGGATTGACCATTGGATGTGTGGGGACCTAGATCTAGCGTATTGCATTATCCTATGTGGATATAGAGGCTAACTTGGTGAATTAAATATTGGTGAAGTTATTTGTGAGCCGACTAATGTTTGGCATTTAATATTTGTATATTTGGGAGCCAACTGGCTTTTGGGATTTAATTGTTTGTGAAACTGACTTGTGGCTTGGATTAGTATTTAAGTAGATGTTTGGGTAGTTGTTTAGGCATCAATCTAGAGTTCAGATTAGATATAGCAGAGTTAGTAGCTTGCGAGCTTAGGTAGCAGAAGGATTACTTAGAAGTTTGAGTACAAGTTTAGATCTTTCTTGGAGTGCCTACCAGTGTCCTGTTGTGCTGCAGACCTAGGCTAGCTGAGGAGAAGTGTGTTGGATCTTGGTGATCTTGTAGAACTATTTCTTACATTGTAATTGGCCATAACCGAGAAGGCCTTACAGCCTAGCACATTGCATGTAATCAGTTAGTTGATGAATAAAGACATCCATTTTCTTGCAGATCTAGTTTTTTTCTTGTGTAATTTCGCTGTGCTAGTGTTAGTTGCAAGTTTGGACAGTCGTTAATTGGATCCTCCAACCTTGACTGCATAAGTACGCACCTATTGTCAGTGATTCCACCTCACTATAATAAAGAATGTTTTGTTGAGTCTAAAGACTCCAAAACCATCTTAAATTCCTTCTCTTGATTTCAACTATCATCTTGAGAAGGCTCCATCTATTGTACTGAGCGGCGCTGCTCCTAGCCTTGTTTGCGGGGGTGTATGACTTTCAAGTGTTAGTGTGGCTGTGAGGCCCTAGCCCTATATTGGGGGCACTGAAGGTTAGTGTGAATGAAATCTCACTAAAAAATTTTCTTAGTTAGTTGCCTACCTGGATCACCTCCGAAAGAGGCATAATCTTTGCGCATGTAGGGGGAAGAATCTCTCCCGTAGATTCTCACCATAGGCATGCACCTGGACGTTTGAAGGTAGTATATGACACTGGCCCCTGCTTCAAGGGTAACCTTTAAACATATACTATTGAGTCCTTGGAAACACCAAAAACATGGGCACCCTCTAGGGGGTGACATGGTTGTGTGAGGTGAACACATGCGCATAAGCAGTGAGGCAAAGGTTTTGTCTTCTCACCATTTTTTTGTAGGGATAACTATGTGTTTATTATCGAGTCTTAAACTTGTCCATCATGATGAAACAAAGACTCCCATGATACTACCAAGTTGCTTTATCCTTGGTAGGTCTGTTTGCAACTACTTCTTGTGTCACCATTGCTTGTTCTAAACCTTCATGCTTGTAAACAAATGCTTGAAACCTTCAAACTGAGATTGCTGATTAAACTATCCTTCAAACTCTTTGAAACTTGGAAATTCTGTCAGAGAATAGTTCAGGCTGTGTCTCAAAACTTAACTTTTTACCTCATAAACTGTGTTGAACTGTCAAACTTTGATCTTTTCCCATGCGAAGTTTCACTTTTCAGAGCATTTCCTTGTGCGAGGTTTCATTTTTCATGTGAAGTTTTGCATTCTCTTGCGTGGCCCAATACTTTCTCGCATGAACCTGTACCCAGATTTAAAAAATGACTTATTTCCTGTTGACTAGTGAACTTTTTATCTGATTTGATTCTTGTCTGAGGTCTATTTATCTATTTTCCTGTCGTTCACTTTCTAAAACTGGGTGTCTTGAGCTACGAACCGATCAATTATTTCTTTGACTCATTTTGTCTCTCCTTTGTTTGTCTCATCTCTTTGTGCTTTTTTACCTCACGTTGTGATAGTCTTATCTCAGTTGTTCTAGCCATACTCTTGATGATTCATACCAAGTACATCTCACATCTCGGTTGTTCTAGCCTTTATCTCCTTTCCATTATTTCGAGAGACAGAGTTTCAGCATTGTCCCAAGTCTTCTCTCATTTCATCTTTGTCGATGACTGTCATGACTCGAAGTGGCAACACTTACCCCATTCATAATATTGGTCAAGGTAGAGGTAAGCCTCGTAATCAGGAAACAAGTTATCTCGAACCTATTGTGCAATCTAAACATTGTGAGGGATCTTCAAGTTCTTTGTTGAGTACTTTGAAAGACAGCTCGTCTCAATTGCCTCTAGTGTTCCAAGAGTGTTTTAATCCATTGTTTCAAGCACAACTTGGTTTCTCATTTCAAGATCAGGACAACTCATTGTTTCATAACTTTGGAAGGCCACTTCCTCGGACTAGTCCTATCATTGAACCTATCGATCATGTTGACGATATCGACTCGTTTGAACCTATTGATCCTCTTGATCATGTTAGAGTGCCAAGAGTTACCTTAACCGTGCCCTTTCGGCATTGTGCATATCATTTTACTGAGTCTTCATTTGCTGCACAATCCTATGACAAGATGGGAGAGCCATTCGACTTCCAACTAGACAAATACAACCAAACTTTTGATCAATCTCAAAACAACTAGCATCATGGTCAATCTTCCAATGACCAATGTCATGCCCAACCTCTAAATGAGCAATGTTATGATCAATCCCAAAATGATCAGAACTAGCACCAAGCTCAAACTAAAGCTCAAGGTGGTCAACTAGCATATCACTATCGTCTTGCCCCTTATGATTAGATTCAAGATCAAGTCCCAAGCATTTAAGATATTCTTGGCAATGATGGTGATGACACAATAACTCAAAATGACATAGATGCTGCGAAAGAAAACAAGGGTCTTATTAAGATGATGGAGATCCTCCTTCTAGAGGAGAAGGAAAAATACTTTCTTGAGCTAGCCAAACAAGGAGCTAAATTACCCCCAGACTATCAAGTTGAAATGCTTGTGGCCAAAGAAGAAGAGACTGAGACTGCAAAGTTGCAAAAGATGGTTCGAGACATGCAAGATTAGATTAGCCAACTCACGAAGAATAAGGACAAACCCGCACAATAATTCACAATGGAAAGCATTTGTCCTTTCCCCTTTGATAGGATTCTTCACATGCTACCTTTTCCCAAAGGTGTAGAGCTCCCTAAATGTGACAAATGCTTGGGTATTACTGATCCCCAAGATCACCTAAGGGAGTTTGGCGCATTATCCATGGAACTCATACATGATCAAACATATCTTATGTGCCTATTTCCTTGTAGCTTGGGTGGACCAGCTATGGAGTGGTTTTCTCAATTGCCCACTGGCATGAAGACTTTTGATGAAATGGCTAATCTGTTTCTCCAAAATTACTCACATAATATTCAGCATCCAGTCAACATCCAAGATCTTTGCAATTTAAAACAGTGACAAGGGGAATCTTTCCTAACATTTCTCCAAAGTTGGAGACAATTATGTACAAGGTGTCCTCACAAGCTACCAGAGTCCAAGAGACTCGACATCTTTTTGGACAATCTTGTCCTAGACTTCGGATACCAAATGCAACTACAAGGTCCCTTAACCTTTGATAGCATGATTAAATAAGCGCTACGAATAGAGGCCTTTATGATCAAGAAAGGGGAATTGACTTTGAACAAAGACAACAAACAAGGATCGTCTTTCTCAAATAAAGATAAGGGAAATTTTGTCAACAAGAATAGAGATGTTGTGAATGATGGAGTGGTCGACAATGTGACCCTGAAGCCTGCTAAGTCTATTTTTAATCTCTCTTCTAGCATACAGGCGATCAAATCTACTGAAAAGCCTGCGATAGAAAATCAGCAACCTTCAAGGTTTTCTAGGAATAAACCTTGGGCATCTCGACCCAAGCATGAATTCACTTCCTTGGGAGAACTGCTTGATGCGGTCTATAAAAATCTTGTGCAGAATTAAATACTTGCTCCTTTGGAAAAGTGTCTCTATGACCCACAACCATGACTTCATTGGTGGAATGACAACGCATATTGTGACTATCGCCAGAATAAGGGTCACAAGACTTCTACTTGTCTTCAGCTGAAACATAAGGTCCAAGATTTGATTGATAGCGGTGACATTGTTGTGGATGGCCATAACAAGAATTCAGACCATCAAGCATTTAAGGATCCCTTCCCTCCTCATGAGAAGGGTGAATCTTCAAACACTAAGAATACCAATGCTAAAGTCAATTACACGTACACTAACAATGACAATGTCATTGGTATGATCAAACTTGTTGAGGTAGAGTATTGCGACATGATTACTATTAAGGGGAGATATGATGCTCCCAACCTAAGACTCCTTTCATCTTGTGTAGTTCTACGTCTCATTCGTCCAAATCTGAACAACCTCAAGATTGTGCCAATGTTATTACTTGATCATGTGGAAGGGTTGTTTTGAAAGGTCATGATCCTCCTGTATCTGCTCTGAAACAAACTGTGGATAAGACTATTGTTGGCCCTACCAACAAGAACACAAAATCAGTCCCTACATCTAGCTCAGCTAGCTATAGCATCTTAGATCAACTCCAATGGACCAACACTTAGATTACCATTTTTGAGTTGTTGAAGATCTTTCTTGCTCACAAGAAGATTCTGGATAAAGCCCTCGTCGAGGCAAACATCCCCAAAGATCTCGATCTCAACTGGTTCCAATCTATGGTGGGTCATTTGACCTCACCTCATTATTTGTCCTTCCCTGAAGAAGATGATCACTCTCTGAGTCATCCGCATAACACTCCCTTGCATATATAAGTCATGATAGGTCCTAAACATGTCCGCCGAGTGTTCATAGACAATGGTGCTGGTCTCAATATCTATTCTGCTAAGTTGCTTACTCAGCTAGGTTATGATGAGAATTGTATAGACTCCCACAAAAAGATTACCATCAAAGCTTATGATGAAGATGAACACAAATCCCAAGGCTTAGTTGTGCTCCCTATCCATGTAGGACCTGTTGAGAGAGATGTTACTTTTCAAGTTCTTTACATTCCTCTTGCCTACAACATCTTGTTGGGTAGGCCATAGATTCATGAGATGCAGGTTGTTACGTCTACATACCATCAATGCATCAAGTTTCCATTCCATGGAGCGGAAGTCACTGTGCCTACTAATACCAATTATTCTTGCAACACCCTTGTGCAATTTGTAGATAGCTTTGTTCCAGCTAATAGAGAATCCACTGAATTCTATGATGCTAAGCTAAAGGAAATGGAACAGACTCTAAAACTTAAGGATACAGGCATGGGAGAATATCGGATTGAATATGTGCTATCATTGGCTGCTCTCCCTCCATCTCCACACTCTTATGGGAGACCTTATGAGAGTAAAAAACCTTCCAATGACTCTCCTCAAACAATCTACGATGGTGCCTTTGTACAAGCATCTACACCTTTAGAAGATGAGGATGAAGAAAGAGCTATCACAACTTGGATCTATAAAGGGAAAGAAACATCTAAAACAACTACTCCACCTCCAAACTTAAAACAAGAGCCATACAGTGAAGCCTTCAAGATCATGAAGCATTTTGGCTATAAGGGGAGTGGTCCTATAGGAAGGAATGACAATGGTTTGCTGAAACCCATTGAAGCTACAGGTCGCCTCACAAAAGATACTATTGGCTTAGGTTTCAAAAAGATCCCCTTTCATTTAGGGATAAACAGATTTGTGCCAGAACCAGAACTTGAATCTGAACTAGAATTTGAAGATACTGTTAGGAATAAGATGTGTCAACCTTGGATAATTCCTATTCTTATTATTTTCTTTGTAAAATGTATTTCTTGCAAATAATGTTGATGTGTCGGCATCTTGAATTGTGTGTAAGGAGATCATGGCTAAAATGGTTATGACGGATTCCTATGACATGTAAGAGCTATGTCAGGAAGATTCAATGATAGGTGAAGACATGTGGCAACTGATAAAGTGAAGCGCATGATATAAGGTTTTTTAGGGTTGCGAAGAAATGTGATGTGAGTGTATGGTTGGAATGTTTTTATGATGCCATGATTTGTCTTCAAGGTTTAGGAAATCTTCTGAAAGAACTTGCATTGCAAGTGTATTGTAAGCTATAATAGTTTTGATCAATACATTGTGTAGGTTTTGGAGTGCTGGGGTTTTTACCCAAAGGTTTCACCAGGGTATATCATTATGTCATTCTCTATTTTTCTGTATGCATAGTATGCGATTGCAATATCTTTGTTAAAATAGTTAACGAATCTAAAATTGTAAGGATTCATAAGAATTTGCACAATACTCTCCTTTAGAGATTAGTGTAGGAAGTTGTTTCCGCACCTGAGTTTCCTTACAGATACTACCCCAGAGGTAAATCCAGAGGCCAGCTCTGAGGAAGATACTTTTCCATATCCAATTCTTCCAAAATTTGCTACACTCTTTGAAGAACCTGATGAGCCTGTCATACCTATCCACCTGATAGAAACTGATAGTGATTCCAATGAGACCACTTCGGTGCATCGACTCATGTATGACCAATGGAAAGAAATACAAATGGTTGAATTCGACTCTCAAGGTGAATGGTACATACCCCCACATTTCCAAGAGTAGTTTGAAAAAGATCTACTTCAGCAAGACATTAATACTGCAAGGGGTGAAGATGATGATATAGCTAGTGCTAATGGAATTCCCACATCAAGTACTGACTCACATGAGTATGAGTTTGAATCTTTGTCTAATGCTACTTATGATAAAGATATAGACATGGTGCATACTTATGAAAACCTTCTCAAAGTAGGTGAAGGGTCTAGCATTAGGTCACATGAATTAGACACCATCGGTGTTAACTTGTCCTCTACTTCTGACATAAGGTCTCATAGGGATTCGAACGCTCTTTTGGATGAGATCACTCTAGGTCTTGACTTGCTCGTCTGCATTTTTTATGGTTATACCATGAATGCAATTGAACCAATCACTACTTCTCTCTCACACAAAAATCCTGATCTGATAAACTGGAACTCCCCCTCCTCATCCAATGAAGTCCTAACATTCCAGAATGATTATGCTCTACCCTGTTACATCCATGCTATTGAACCTGTAATGTCCTCCACCAGCGAAAGCAGTGTCAGCATGACAGAGGTAGATATTGTACACACTCAAATGGTGCACTTCTCTAAGTCATTATATCCAAGGGAATCTATGAATGGCATACCTTAGAAAGTGACCTAGAGCTCTTTATGTATGGAGTTGCAAGATTATTTAAAATTTTCTCTCGGCTAGAGCTATTAAGCTAATGACCTCGCTAGTCAACCACACAATGAGAGATTCAAATGAAGACAAGGGCAAGAATGCCAATATCCCAAAAAATCACTATGAAATGCAAATGCAAACTAGATTAAGATGAATATGCAAGCTAGAAATGAGAGGTGCAAGCTAAGATATGGAAATGAAAGTACAAACTAAACTATGAAAGGAAAGATGCAAGTGTTACAAATCCTTCCTAATTAGACTAGATGAAGTAATCTAAAGCATAAAGGAAATCTATAATATGAATGCCATGATAATGGAGCTAGAATGCAAGAGATAAACTATGAAAGCATGTAAAATGTAAAAGCCAAGAATGCTCCAAATCTTCAAAAGCTCCGAAGTGACTTAGAAAATCTGCAGCATAACATTAGCATAAAAGATGGATATGCAAATGAGGAAGAGAGCTCTTCTTTTATAGGAAATGAGAGAGAATGGACCATGGAGATTAAGAGGCAAAAGATTTAATCAAGGGTGGAGCTTGAAAGAGGAGAAATCCATGTGCACAAATATCCTCCAATGAGAAAATAAGAGTTGACTTTTGTGTCCATATAAGACAAAAAGTGCTTTTCTCCTTTTTATAAAATAAGAATAATATTTTATTTGTGCAACTTAGGATAAGATGAAAAGTGGGGGCTTTTTATTTAATAAAAGGGGAGGAAATATTTCTTTTAATTAAATAAAGACTTAGGATAAAATGGTTACCCCAAGGCAAATAATCGAAAATGATAAAATAGGACTTGATTAAGGAAATTGATATAATTGATAAAATGCTGATTTTTGAAAATATTGATTCGGGGATTTGATAAATTGTTGAATGGGGGCCCAAAGTCTAGGCAACCATTTTAGGGTGCATACATTTGCCCCTCTTTGACTAATGTGTGATCATTCTAGGAACATGTGGTCAAAAAAGAATTGAAATGTGAGATCGATTTGGGATCACAAAACAACTCAGATGTGTGTTCGACGGATGGGAACACATCAAGACAAGCATAAGCTGGCTGAAAAACAAGACCAACACCATTGTTGTTAAGTGATAGTCAAGTCTCAAAAGACAAGATCAACACCATTGCTATTAAGTGATAATCAAGTCTCAAAATAAAAATCTCAAGCTGAACTGAATGATAAAGCTGAATCAAAGATTAAAGCTGATAGGTACTGCCCCCTCGGAATCAAAATCAAAATCAGGTATAGGAGAAGCAACAAATAGATAAACTTGAGCAAGTCACTAGAAATCATGATCGAAAGGATGATAGGATAACCATCAAGCAATGAAGATATGCCCCAGTTTGACTAAGTCAAACCTCAAAAAGATGAAGTGGATGAAAATGAATGAAAGACTAGGAGTTTGAAAGAGATGGGGGATGAAGAAATGAAGGTGCCCCAACGAAGATTGAAGAATCAGGCCTCAAATGGTCAGCCAACTACACAGAAGAAGGGGAAAATTTGAAAGGTGATTTTGACTATCAAGATTAACTCTGATTTTTATTTCAAGTCTAAAAATGGATCCAGGATGTCGAAATTAGCTAGGGGTGCAATTTTCACGCAATTCTGAGGTGTTTTCAAAATTAGGTCAAAAAGTCAAAATGCTATAAAAGGGGTAAAAAGGTCATTTTCAAAATGATTTGTCTTTTAGTGATTTGAGAATTTTGAGAGCTTAGAGAGAGAAAATGGCTCAGCAAGCAGCAGTTCCGGTTCACAGGCATCAATTTGAGTGCTCCTGGTTGCACAACCGGCCTCCGCAGTATGGTGCCCCAGTATGTTTTCAAAAAAACTTGCCCCTGATTGAGTCATTATGAGCATTTAATGCATTTTAAACATGTTTTTAAAATTTTTAAATTTTCAAATTTTTTACTTAGGTGAAAAGTTGCGCGATACTTTACAAGTATCACCTTCTTTGAGAATATCTATCGCGCGATACTTCGCGGGTCCATATAGTATCGCATGGGTATATAAGCTAGTATCGCACAATAACTGGCGAACTATCATGCAATCCTATGTGAAGTATCGCCTGAGAAGATATTATTGCCCTGTTATTAGAGAAAGTATCACATGATACTTTAGCAAAAAATAGTATCACCCAGTAAAAATTTGACATATTTTTAGTCTTTTTTGAGCAAAAATGACATGGGTCTAGACAATGTTTACTTTTTAAGATGCTTTGTACTAATTTTTAGACATCCATCATGATATGTGCTAACATCTGGCTAGGGTTAATAGTTTGTAGGAGCACTTTCCAGCGCTACACATCAAAGCGCCGAAGGTGACAAGGCTACAATTTGTTCAAGATCTAGATGATCCAGGCAAGGCAGATTTGAGGGCTATGGGCTTCGGGTACTTGCTACAGTTACCCTATATTAGAGCTGATCATGGGTTGTTGACTGTGCTTGCCGAGAGATGGCATAGCAAGCACAACACCTTCCAACTACCTACTAGAAAGGCATTGATCACCCTGAGGACGTGTATCGGATACTCTGAGTACAGAGCCATGGTGATCCTGTAAGTATAATCATGTTTATAGATAGTCATAAATGCAAAGTTTCCATATAATAGAAACTGACATGATTGTTTGATGTCACAGGTATACTATGGTCAAGATGCTACCAAGGGACAGTGGGCCATCCAGGGCATGTTCCAGGATGTCACCATTATAGATAGACATGTGAGCTGGGATCGATTGATGGATGATTTTAGCAGGGACTTCCCAGTACCTTGCATTGTTGCATCCATTATAGCACAGGCCCTTATCACTGACAGGAGTCAAAAGGGCTTTCCACTGGGATGGGGAAAATTGTTAGTTGATCTAGTAGCACACCCATGTCAGATGGCATGGGGTCCGTCCATACTAGCAGACATGTACCATGAGTTACATGAGATTGTCTACCATGATAGCAGGACATGGGCATGCGGTGCTATCTTAGCACAGGTGTGGGCATGGGAGCACATTGCTGTGGTGTGCCCTCGAGTACAGCCGAGGGAGAGGAGGCATCCCTTCATATATAGGTATGAAAGATTCTTATCACATCCTCACAATGGGGATGTGACACAATATAGGAGGATACTGGATGAGCTTACCTCATTCCAGTGGAGGCCATACATGGCTGTGGAGGGATGGGGAGATGTCGAGGATGAGCTTAGTTACATGTTACGAAGCTAGCCACTAGTAGGTCAGCATACAAAGATTGTGGAGAGATTTGTGATCACTCGGGTATGGTAGCAGTTCAGGTGACAACAGTGAGTATCCATTGAGACTAATACATACGCCCGAGCTAGGGATGAGGAGGGTCAGGGTTGGCTGTCGATGCTGGATTACCAGTAGGTAGTACAGGACACAACCGTGATCAGGAGAGAGCCCTAGAAGTACCTCCCAGACATGGCAGACATAGGGGCTGATGTAGCCTATAGAACAGAGTGATGGAGGGTTCCATTCCCTCAATTCATAGTTCATAATGTACAGCCAGCAGCTCAGGGGGATGATGGTGATGACGGCAGAGACAGAGGAGATGGTGGAGGGAGAGGGAGAGAGATAGTGAGGGAGATAGGGGAGGGGTCTCAATCAGGTGGCCGAAAATGGTCACGAGGTTAGAGCTTTGCTGATGAGAGTGAGGATGCGGTGAGATCAATTCGCTGATAGGTAGAGGCTAGGGATGATCCACCTGCAGGAGGGGAGGACCTGAGAGCTAGGATACAGGCTCTAGAGACATAGATGTAGTAGCTAAGGATCATGATAGTTGTTAGAGAGTAGTAGTTGATGGATCTGAGGGCGGAGAGAGATCAACAGCTATCTGATCTCAAGGAAGAGATAGCATGCTGAGAGAGATTAGCATAGGCGGATGCACTAGAGATCTGACGGGAGGCAGCGAGAGCTGCGTACTATTATGGGCTCTATCTTTAGGCTTTTCTAGAGGGTCAGAGAGCACCGGCATACTCTTAGAGGGTAGGGATGTCTGATATGGTACCAGAAGGGCAGCGGCACCACCTCCTCCTCCACCAACTCCACATGATGGTGCTAGAGAGTCCTAGGTTTAGGGCTTAGGTCCTTAGATGTTTGACACATATCATGAGACTTTGATTCCAGATTTTGGGATCTCATTTTTTATATTGTACTATGACATTCATATATATATGAGATTACTAGATTTGCGATATATTTATTTGTCTCACTTGTGATGGATGTTTCAATTTTGATACCGTCTTGTCATATTGCTCAAAATGTATGTTTATATGCTCATGTGTACTCTCTCTCATAGATGTATGTTTAATTCTCATGTGTATGATATAGACTCATGTTTCTGAAAATGATCTCTTTTTGGTATAGATATGATGATAAGATTAACCCCTTGTGATGATAGGAACATGATGTGATGTTAAAAAACAAGGAGCGAAAGACATGATCGAGAAAAGGAAAGGTGAGCACAGTTGACCGACTAGTCCACAAAAGATGAAGGAGAGCTCTCTCTATATGCAAGATGCAAAACTAACTAATCATGAACCTAGAAATGCAAGCTACTATGAAAGTGGTTGACTTGCAAGGTCACAACGCCAATAAACATCTAATAATCATCATTGAGCTTTATTGGTAGCATCGCAAGATCATACAATATGCACTAGTATGACTATGGGTATATGAATATGATCTATATCAGATAGAATGTGGGAATCCCACCTAAGCACCAAAGACATATAGGTCAAGATGACTAGTGCAGTGAGATTACCTAATTTTAGTTTAGCAAGATTATACTCGCATCGAGACACAAGGAAAGTCAAGATGGCTAGAAGTATGCACTTGTGCAAAAACAGTCAAGGATAATACTTTGTAGATCCTAGGTGTCAAGTGGATCAAGCATAAATGCTAATGACAATTAGGACCAACAAAATATACCCACAAGCAGAAAAAGAAATAAAACATGTCCTTATGTCGTCAATCTTCTAGCTATGCATCATTGAAAACTATCATAGGGAGAGAACACTCATCAAAGAAATCATCATAGACAACACAAAAAGAAAATAAAGTCAAACAAGTCTCAGTGAGTCAAGTGTTTAAGTGCGTGTGTGTAGGTCATAGAATCAATCTTTGAGTATCACATCTGCTAGTGGGAGATATCATATCATGCTAAACTGTAGGGTAGGATAACTGATAAGTGTTGAGAAACACTTGACACTAGGGTAGTGTTGAAAAACACTGTTTGGGGGTGGTGTTGAAAAACACCATTTGCAAGAATGTCCTAAAGACCAACGCTTCCTAGAGACCAAAGCTAACACAGTTATGCCCCCTAGACAAAGACAAAGACCAATTCCAAACCAAGGCAATAAGGACAAGGCATGATTGAGAAAGGCTAAGTGTCGAGGACGCATGCTGAGAAAAAAGGGTGCAAAGGCCTCAAGTAGCGCTAGTTTCCAGGTTTTCACTACTTGGAGATTTTTTTTATTTTTTTTATTTTTTTGTATTTTTGCTACCAAGGCGCCTATTTCTAGGTTTTCACCAAGGCACTTTTTCCATTTTTTTGAATTTTTTGCATTTCTTTATTTTTTTGTATTTTTTCAGGACTTTTTATGCTTTTTAGGATTTTTTCAACATCATATAAAAAAAAATTTAGAATTTTTTCAGGATCAATTAAAATATGTACAAAGGATGCCCCCAGATAGAATAGGCACCATGGATAGAACTTCTTGAGGTGCAAAACATTGATAGGGTCAGGGAGATGTTCCCCCTCTGGATCAGATAGTAAATAAGCACCTGTACCAAAAGTTACAATAATGATGTATGGTCCAAGCCAATTATGTTTGAACTTCCCCTTTTGCTCTCTATTTTGTTGGTTCTTAGGGTTTTCTCGCAAAACAAGATCCCCCACTTGAAATTCTCTAGGGCGAACCTTCTTGTTGAAAGCTTTGGACATACGCTTTTGGTAAACTCTCATGTGATCAAAAGATGCTTTTCTCTTTTCATCTAGAAGTTCTAGTTCCTGCAACCTCATGGCATGGTAGTCTTCATATGTCACTAAACCTTTGAGAGAGACTCTAAGTGAAGGGATCTCTACCTCTAAAGGTAACACTGCTTCAGCACCATAAGTGAGAGAAAAAGGTGTAGCCCTTGTTAGAGTACGGATACTCGTTCTGTAGGCCCACAAGGCCGGATTTATCTGTAGGTGCCAATCTCTACCATTCTTGTGAACTGTTCTATGGAGGATTTTTAGAATGGTCTTATTTGAAGCCTTTGCTTGTCCATTTCCTTGCGGGAAGTAAATGGAGGACCAATGTTGTTTTATCTTGAATTTCTTGCAAAGATGTTTAAGGTCCTTATTTTTAAATTGACCCCCACTGTCAGTGATTATCTCAGAGGGCACTCCATACCGACAGATGATATGATTCAAAATAAACAAAGAAATTGTCTTGCCTAAGGCAACAGAAAGTGGGACAGCTTCTACCCATTTGGTAAAGTAATCAGTAGCAATAATAATGAATTTGTGTCCACCTGATGAGTTGGGATGAATCTACCCAACAAGGTCAAAGGCCCAGTGCTGAAATGGCCAATGAGAAATAGAAGGAATAAGCTCCCTGCCTGGAGCATGTATCAGGTTTCCATGTTTCTGACACTTTTCACAAGATTTAGCAAAAGCTACTGCATCTTCCTGCATGGTAGGCCAATAGTACCCCACCCTAAGCAACCTTCAGGCCATGACAAGACCATTAGAGTGTCCTTCACAAATGCCCTCATGAATGTCAACTAACACTTGGTTGGACTCATCCTTTTCTAAACACCTAAGAAGTGTCCCATCTAAACCCCTCCTATACATATCACCAGAGATAAGGGTATGGCGAGATGCATTATGAACAAGGTTTCTTCTTTCAGACCGATTGAAGGTTTCGTGAATATTACCATCATGAATATATGAATAAATGGCACCATAGAGAGATGATTCATGGCTAACCAAGGTACAAATGACATGGCTTTCTGAGGAGTCAAAAATAGGGTAACGTAGCTCTTCCACTAGGAATTCAAATCTAGACTCATGTTGTTCTAGCTGAAGAAGTGGAGCTAAAGTAGCCATAGCATCAGCTGCTTTATTTTCTGCTCTAGGGATTTGTTGAAATGTAACAAAGGTAAAGTATCAGCGCAATGAATCAACCATCTTCTTATAGGGTATTAGTTTGTCATCCTTTGTTTGATATTCTTCATTAACTTGGTTGATAATCAATTGGGAATCCTTATAAATGTGCAGCTCTATAATTCCCCATTCTATGGCCATTTTCAATCCATTTGTTAAGGCCTCATACTCAAAAATGTTATTTGTGCATGGGAACAATAGTTTGTATGACTTAGGGGTTGTGTACCCATGAGGAGAAATAAATAACACTCCTGCACCTGAACCATTTTGCATGAAAGAGCCATCAAAGAACATCTTCCATGTTCTTGTAGTCATATACATGATGTGCTTGTCTGGAAATTCAACTTGAATGGGGTACTCAAATGGTGCACTTTTCTAAGTCATTATATCCAAGGGAATCCATGAATGGGATACCTTAGAAAGTGACCTAGAGCTCTCTATGTATGGAGTTGCAAGATTATTTAAAATTTTCTCTCAGCTAGAGCTATTAAGCTAATGACTTTTCTAGTCAACCACACAATGAGAGATTCAAATGAAGACAAGGGCAAGAATGCCAATATCCCAAAAAATCACTATGAAATGCAAATGCAAATTAGATTAAGATGAATATGCAAACTAGAAATGAGAGGTGGAAGCTAAGCTATGGAAATGAAAGTACAAACTAAACTATGAAAGGAAAGATGCAAGTGTTACAAATCCTTCCTAATTAGACTAGATGAAGTAATCTAAAGCATAAAGGAAATCTATACTATGAATGTCATGATAATGGAACTAGAATGCAAGAGATAAACTATGAAAGCATGTAAAATGTAAAAGCCAAGAATGCTCCAAATCTTCAAAAGCTTCAAAGTGACCTAGAAAACCTTCAGCATAACATTAGCATAAAAGATGGATATGCAAATGAGGAAGAGAGCTCTTCTTTTATAGGAAATGAGAGAGAATGGACCATGGAGATTAAGAGGAAAAAGATTTAATCAAGGGTGGAGCTTGAAAGAGGAGCAATCCATGTGCACAAATATCCTCCAATGAGAAAATAAGAGTTGACTTTTGTGTCCATATAAGACAAAAAATGCTTTTCTCCTTTTTATAAAATAAGAATAATGTTTTATTTGTGCAACTTAGGATAAGATGAAAAGTGGGGGCTTTTTATTAAATAAAAAAGGAGGAAATATTCCTTTTAATTAAATAAAGACTTAGGATAAAATGGTTAGCCCAAGGCAAATAATTGAAAATGATAAAATAGGACTTGATCAAGGAAATTGATATTATTGATAAAATACTGATTTTTTAAAATATTGACTCAGGGATTTGATAAATTGTTGAATGGGGGCCCAAAGTCTAGGTGACCATTTTAGGGTGCATACAAATATCAAGTATCTTAGTCAAAAAATTAAAAGAAGAAAAAATAGATGCTCTAATGGTGAAAACCACATTGTGGCAGTATCAGAGCCAAAAATAGTAAAAATAAAAGACGTATCCAAGGGTGAAAACCTCTCTGAGGTGCCCAAGGATGAGATACTTGATACACTTTTGAGCCACTTTTAGGAGAGATCATCAATATTGATTGAGCTAACACAACCAGTGAATTTGGGTACAGAGGCTACTCCACAAATTATTTATCTAGCATAGTCATTATCTGCAAAAGAAAAGGAAGAGTTCACTAGTTGCTTTCAAAGCAAGCAAATAAACTTTGCATGGACTTACTCTGACATGCCTAGATTAGATGCCAATCTAATCATGCACCATCTGTCCATTGCACTAGGTATTAAGCTTGTCAAATAGAAGCTTCGAAAGATGCATCCACATGTGGCACTTTTAGTCAAAGCAGAGCTAGAAAAGCTTCT
Organism: Chamaecyparis obtusa; assembly: GCA_027943335.1. Lineage (NCBI taxonomy): Eukaryota > Viridiplantae > Streptophyta > Pinopsida > Cupressales > Cupressaceae > Chamaecyparis > Chamaecyparis obtusa. The sequence goes on from BSBK01005325.1 coordinate 411,243, forward strand.
TAAGGCTAGTTTCAGAAGGACTATTGACTATGCAGAGTGGATTTCAAACATTGTTCCAGTCGCCAAACATGATAAATCCATTTGTCTATGCATAGATTTTAGGGATCTAAATAAGGCATGTCCAAAGGATGACTTCCCGCTACCTAATATTGACATGATAGTAGATATTACAACAGGATACGAGATGTATTCCTTAATGGATGGTTTTTCTGGCTATAATCAAATAAAAATTATGCTAGAAGATCAAGAAAAGACCACTTTCACGTGTGCCTAGGGTACCTTTTGTTGGAATGTCATGCCCTTCAGCCTCAATAATGCTAGAGCAACATATCAAAGAGTTGTCACTACCATTTTCTATGATATGATGCATAAAACAATGGAAGATTATGTGGATGACACTTTGGCAAAAAGCATGCAACGAAAAACTCATCTCACAGATTTGGGTCCCATACTTGACCGCGTGGAACAATTTAGTCTCAGACTTAATCCCAAAAAATGTACATTCGGTGTCACTTCTAGGAAACCCTTGGGTTACATCATTTCAACGAAAGGCATAGAAGTTGATCTTGAAAAAGGGCAACCTATTATGGACATGCCTCCTCCTAAGAACATCAGTCAAATGAGAGGAGTGTAGGGAAGGCTACAATCTATCTAGTGCTTCATTTCATAGTTGGCAGACAAATCACAACCGTTCGCTAAAACATTGCATAAGGGTATGACTTATGAATGGAATGAAGAATGTGACAGAGGACTCACTCAAATTAAACAGTATCTTGCTAATCCACCTATATTGATGCCTCCTATTCATGGGAAGCCTCTCATACTATACATCTTAGCCATGAACACATCTTTGGGTGCTCTCCTAGCTCAAGAGGATCAGAACAACAAAGAGAGCCATTTATTATATCAGCAGAACATTGGTTTCTTATGAACTGAACTATTTTGTCATTGAGAAAGCTTGTCTAGCAGTAGTGTTTGCTTCTCAAAAGTTGTGACATTATATGCTCGCTCACACTACAAGGCTTATTGCAAAAACTGATCCACTGAAGTACTTACTGAGCAAGGCTATCCTCATGGGTAGACTAGCAAAATGGGTTATGATACTCAGTGAATTTGACATTGAGTATGTGGAAAGAAAAGCTATTAAAGGACAAGCAATTGCTGATCAGTTGGCAGAAGCTCCTCTAAAAGATCACCAGCCTTCGAACATTAAATTCCTAGATGAATCCATCATGCTTCTCACACATCAGGCTTGGAGCATGTTCTTTAATGGATCATTCACTCAGCAAGGATCAGGTGTAGGCATTCCATTTATAACACCTCAAAGATACTCATTACCCAAAGCTTATAAAATGTTGTTTCCCTACACAACCAACATCATTGAATATAAAGCTCTCATTAACAATATGAAGATAGCCATTGAATGGCGTGTGGATGAGCTCAAATACTTTGGAGAATCTCAATTAGTCATCAACCAAGTTAATGGTACCTATCAAACAAAAGATGACAAGCTAGTGCCTTACAAATGAATAGTGGATGATCTCAAACAGTATTTTGCACACATTTCTTTGGAGAAAATCCCAAGGGCAGACAATAAAGAAGTCGATGCTATGGCCACACTTGCTTCAATGTTACAGATGTCATAAAATGACTTTAGACATGAATTCGTGGTGGAGGCATTACACTACCTAGCCTACGACATTCTTGAATCTAAGATGATGTGTTCAGTCATTGAACATGACTCATCTCGCTACCACCATATCTATTCCTACCTCAGTGACCACATCACTCCAGACACCTATACCTAGAATGAAAAATGTCACATAATTCATAATGTTTCATGGTATGTCATCATAGAAAATGACTTGTATAGACAGGGTCTAGACGGTACCCTCCTTAGGTGTCTAGAACCTGATGAGTCCAAACGTGCATTGGATGAGGTACATGAAGGTATTTGTGGGTCTCATTCGAGTTGTCTAATGTTAGCTCGTAAACTTATTAGAGCTGGTTACTACTAGAAAAATATGGAGAAAGAAGCTGTTCAATATGCCAAGACTTGTAAATAGTGCCAATTTCATGGAAATCTGATCCATGCCCCTACTAAAGAGCTTATTCCTTTCATCAGTTTCTGGCCATTCCAGCAATGGGCCTTTGATTTGGTGGGTCAAATACATCCTTTTTCTTCAAGAGGACATAAGTTTATCATCACAGCTACTGAATATTTTACTAAGTGGGTTGAGGCAGTACCTCTAGCTATAGCTGATGGCAAGTCTGTGGCTATGTTTATACTAAACTATATCATCTATAGATATGGTGTACCCTCATCCATTATCATTGACAATGGGGGACAATTCAAGAACAAGGAGCTGAAAGAGTTATGCACCAAATTCAGGATCATTCAGCATTGGTCATCTATCTATTATCCCCAAGGTAATGGACAAGCAGAAGCTTCTAATAAGACATGTTAGCAGTATTCTAAAAATTTTCAGCTTCATGCTAAAACTTTTGAAAAATCTAGTTCTTAGACCTAATTGTGAGGTTTTATGGCTAAAACCCTAAGTTTGACGGAAACCCTAGCTGGTCTTAGCATTGTTATGTTTAAACATTACTTTTTCGGCTCTCTAACTTTCCAAATAGGCATGTGCAATATTCACCCCTTCTAAAGTGACCCCTTTACATGTTATACCACTAAGTTGTCGAACTGGGTCCCTTTTTAATATTTCTTTCAAAGCCTAAGTTTCCCGTTAATATTTCCAAGTAACTAACCTTTTGAAATGAGTGGTTGTCGTTAAATCTTAAGGCTCCTTATTGTCAGAATTTCTCACGTGCGATTTGGTGACAAGCGAACATCTATCTCAGTGAGCCCATCTTTGGTGTTGTGCTGGCAATTAAACAAAGGAATGCATCAATGGCTGTCGTTATACCATTGGGTCAAATTGATTTCTTTTTAAGCATTGTGGTTTAGTGACAAGTGTCTGATCAACATCTCTTCTGACAGCGACAGGTTCTGGCTGGGCAGTCTCCGTGGCATTTCTCTCAGGTTGACACCTATCTTAGGTGACATAGTACTATAGGGTCAGTATTCTTCGAAGGATAAAGCACAGATTGATCTTACGGTTGTCATTATACTGTTGATGAAAGTTGTGAAGTATTTAACCCTTGCGGTATAGCGATGACCGTCCGATTCCATATGAGGGATGAGATAGAAAGTGGGCCCTAAATTACCATGTCACACTAATGTGTTTACTTTTGATTGGTTATAATAGGTTGTGATGTGGCAGTCGACAGGGTGTTTGGTACAGAGAAAGAAAAAGAGAAGGGTCTGCCCACCTATTCTTGTAAACATGGCAGTTTCTGACTCGACAAAGAATTAAGTGAACTGTTATTGTGGGGTCGGCTTTCTCGAACAATTAAGGCTTGAACAGATCTTGCAGTTGTCGGTATACCGCTGGGATAAGGTGCATGCTTTTTAAGGCCTGCGGTATAGCGACGACCGTTAGAACTTGTTTAAAGGAGATGACCTGTCAACTGTTAGTATGCTTGACACCGAGGAAAAGGTTAGGGTTTCCGCTTGCTGGTTTGTCCGATGTGGCAAATGTTAATTCGATGAAAGGTTCAAAAAGAAAGGTGGGGTCATTGCTTTGGAAAATGGTAAAGCGCGATAAGTTGGAAAAGATCCTGTGGTTATCGTTACACCGCTGAGGAAAGATGTTCAGATTTTATGCCCGCGCTTTAGCAACAGGTCGACACATGTCCACTTCGATCAAAGTAAAGTAAATTTTTTCCTTTTCCCACATGATTAAATTGAGTTTTTCTCATTGGTTGGGAACTAGTTTGGGAAATTAAAAAGAGGGTTGCGCAGCTATTTTTTTTTACCGTTCGATGCGCTAGAAAGAAAACAAGATCAACAGTCCTAATTCAAATTTCTGCTCTATGACGTTGCTCATGTCCTGTGAATGTTGAGGCTGCCAGTTTTTAGTAATGGAAAATTTAATGAGCTACATGTGGATGAATTGTGAATGGTTGTCAAGACATTATATGTCCAATTTTGATCATTGCATTCTTTACCTCTTTCATAAGCGTCTTGGCGAGCTAGATTGTTTTCTGGAGCGATATCAAGCAGAATTTTTCAACTACCTAGTAGGTCATAATTTCTGAATTCAAGAATTATTTCAGTCTGTGAGGAAGTTGTGAAGAAATTGTTTTAAAAAGCCCTAGTTAAAATGCTGCCAAAGAGGAGACTATCTGGGAAGACAGAGTATAAGGATAGGGGAATTTTTGAGGACTTAATGCAATTGCTCCTGCATTCAAATAATGGAGTAGCTAGATTAAAGGAATTGGTCCCAAGGAACCCTAGAGATTATGTGAATAGTGGGCTCCATGAGAGAGGAAACTGGATGAGAGACGCTAGGGTGGGAGAAGATCACAATGGTCTTCTTTTGTTCAAGTCAGCATACTCACAGAGGAATTTGTGTGCCCCCCTTAGCAACATTGGGCAATTTGATATAGGAAAGTTGGTAGTTCCTGGAGTGTTTATGGATGTAGAATTATTGATCCAAATTGCCAAGTGTTATGATCCTATTACAAAATGTGTCAAGGATGTGAATGGAAATAATTTAATTAGCATCATAGAAGATGAGATTAGGGAGGTCTTCTCATTGAATGACCCTTTTGTTGGGTTAGAAAAAATAGATTTTAATGAATTCATTGAGGTATATGAAGCTTAGAGGGATTACTTAAGGACAGGGCCTCTGAGGGATTTTCTAGACCAAATTGGATCAATGTGTGTTGTTTGCTCAAGTACATCAGAGCCTTTTAGGATGGATCTCTTCAGTAAATGAGCACAGGGTTTTTATAAGTCTTTAACTTTAATCCTAGGGCATGATGAAGCTACTCCTATGCCTGTTCCATATATGTTCATGATGGTGCAATCTCTACATCCCCAATTGGCAGACAAATCACAATCATTCGCTAAAACTTTGCATAAGGGTGTGACTTATGAATGGAATGAAGAATGTGACAGAGGACTCACTCAAATTAAATAGTATCTTGCTAATCCACCTATATTGATGCCTCCTATTCATGGGAAGCCACTCATAGTATACATCTCAGCCATGAACACATCTTTGGGTGCTCTCCTAGCTCAAGAGGATCAGAACAACAAAGAGAGCAATTTATTATATCAGTAGAACATTGGTTTCTTATGAACTGAACTATTCTGTCATTGAGAAAGCTTGTCTAGCAGTAGTGTTCACTTCTCAAAAGTTGTGGCATTATATGCTCACTCACACTACAAGGCTTATTGCAAAAATTGATCCACTAAAGTACTTACTGAGCAAGGCTATCCTCATGGGTAGACTAGCAAAATGGGTTATGATACTCAGTGAATTTGACATTGAGTATGTGGAAAGAAAAGCTATTAAAGGACAAGCAATTGTTGATCAGTTGGCAGAAGCTCCTCTGAAAGATCACCAGCCTTTGAACATTGAATTCCTAGATGAATCCATCATGCTTCTCACACATCAGGCTTGGAGCATGTTCTTTGATGGATCATTCACTCAGCAAGGATCAGGTGTAGGCATTCCGTTTATAAAACCTCAAAGATACTCATTACCCAAAGCTTATAAAATGTTGTTTCCCTCCACAAATAACATCGTTGAATATGAAGCTCTCATTAACAATATGAATATAGCCATTGAATGGCATGTGAATGAGCTCAAAGTCTTTGGAGAATCTCAATTAGTCATCAACAAAGTTAATGGTACCTATCAAACAAAAGATGACAAGCTAGTGCCTTACAAACAAACGGTGGATGATCTCAAACAGTATTTTGCACACATTTCTTTGGAGAAAATTCCAAGGGCAGACAATAAAGCAGTTGATGTTATGGCCACACTTGCTTCAATGTTACAGATGTCATAAAATGACTTCAGATAGGAATTCCTAGTCGAGGCATTACACTACCTAGCCTATGACATTCCCAAATCTAAGATGATGTGTTCAGTCATTGAACATGACTCATCTCGCTACCACAATATCTATTCCTACCTCAATGACCACATCATTCCAGACACCTATACCCGAAATGAAAAACATCATGTAATTCATAATGTTTCATGGTATGTCATCATAGAAAATGACTTGTATAGACAGGGTCTAGATGGTACCCTCCTTAGGTGTCTAGAACCTGATGAGTCCAAACGTCCGTTGGATGAGGTACATGAAGGTATTTGTGGGTCTCATTCGAGTGGTCTAACATTAGCTCATAAAATTATTAGAGCTGGTTTCTATTGGCCAAACATGGAGAAAGAAGTTGTTCAATATGCCAAGACTTGTAAATAGTGCCAACTTTACGAAAATCTGATCCATGCTCCTACTAAAGAGCTTATTCCTTTCATTAGTTTTTGGCCATTCCAGCAATGGGCGTTTGATTTGGTGGGTCAAATACATCCTTTTTCTTCAAGAGGACATAAGTTTATCATCACAGCTACTGAATATTTTACTAAGTGGGTTGAGGCAGTACCTCTAGCTATAGCTGATGGCAAGTTTGTGGCTATGTTTATACTAAACTATATCATCTATAGATATGGTGTACCCTCATCCATTATCACTGACAATGGGGGACAATTCAAGAACAAGGACCTGAAAGAGTTATGCACCAAATTCAGGATCATTCAGCATTGGTCATCTATCTATTATCCCCAAGGTAATGGACAAGCAGAAGCTTCTAATAAGACATGTTAGCAGTATTCTAAAAATTTTCAGCTTCATGCTAAAACTTTTGAAAAATCTGGTTCTTAGACCTAATTGTGAGGTTTTATGGCTAAAACCCTAAGTTTGATGGAAACCCTAGCTGGTCTTAGCATTGTTATGTTTAAAGATTACTTTTTCAGCTCTCTAACTTTCCAAATAGGCATGTGCAATATTCACCCCTTTTAAACTGACCACTTTACATGTTATACCACTAAGTTGTTGAAAGCGGTCCCTTTTTAATATTTCTTTTAAAGCCTAAGTTTCCCATTAATATTTCCAAGTAACTAACCTTTTGAAATGAGTGGTTGTCATTGAATCTTAAGGCTCCTTATTGTCATAATTTTTGACATGCGATTTGGTGACAAGCGGACATCTATCTCAGTGGGCCCGTCTTCGGTGTTGTGCTGGTGATTAAACAAAGGAATGCATCAACGGCTATCATTATACCATTGGGTCAAATTGATTTCTTTTTAAGCATCGTGGTTTAGTGACAAGTGTCCGATCAACATCCATTCTGACAGTGACAGGTTCTTGCTGGGCAGTCTCCGTGGCATTTCTCTCAGGTAGACACCTGTCTTAGGTGATGTAGTAGCTGTGGGGTCTGACTTCTTCAAAGGATAAAGCACAGATTGATCTTACAGTTGTCATTATACCATTGATGAAAGTTGTGAAGTATTTAACCCTTGTGGTATAGCGATGAATGTCCGATTCTATATGAGGGATGAGATAGAAAGTGGGCCCTAAATTACCATGTCACACCGACGTCTTTGCTTTCCATTAGTTAGAATAGGTTGTGATGTGGCAGTCGAGAGGGTGTTTGGTACTGAGAAAGAAAAAGAGAAGGGCCTTCCCACCTGTTCTTGTAAATGTGGCAGTTTCTGACTCAACGAAGAATTAAGTGAAGTGTTATTGTGGGGTCAGCTTTCTCAAATAGTTAAGGCTTGAATAGATCTCGCGGTTGTTGGTATACTGCTGGGATAAGGTGCATGCTTTTTAAGGCCTGCGATATAGCGACGACCGTTAGAACTTGTTTAAAGGAGATGACCTGTCAACTGTTAGTATGCTTGACATCGAGGAAAAGGTTACGGTTTCCACCTCCTGGTTTGTCCGACGTGGCATAAGTTGATTCGATGAAAGGTTCAAAAAGAAAGGTGGGGTCATTGCTTTGGCAAATGGTAAAGTGCGATAAGTTGGAAAAGATCATGTGGTTATCGTTACACCGCTAAGGAAAGATGTTCGGATTTTATGCCTGCGCTTTAGAGACAGGTCGACACATGTCCGCTTCGATCAAAGTAAAGTTAAGTTTTTCCTTTTCCCACATGATTAAATTGAGTTGTTCTCATTGGTTGGGAACTAGTTTGGGGAAAATAAAAAGAGGGTTGCGCGGCTATTTTTTTTGACTGTCCGATGCGCCGAAAAGAAAACAAGACCAACGGTCCTAATTCAAATTTTTTCTTTGTGACGTTGCTCGCATCCTGTCAATGTTGAGGATGACAATTTTTAGTAATGGCGAACTTAATGAGCTATGTGTGGATGACTTGCGAACGGTTATCAAGACATTATATGTCCAATTTTGATCGTTGCATTCTTTACCTCTTTCATAAGCGTCTTGGCGAGCTGGATTATTTTCTGGAGCGATATCAAGCAAAATTTTTCAACTACCTAGTACATCATAATTTTTGAATTCAAGAATTATTTCAGTCTATGAGGAAGTTGTGAAGAAATTGTGTTGCTGGCTGGTATAAAATTTAGGGTTTTCTCTGATATTTACACATTGTTTTAAAAAGCCCTAGTTAAAATGCTGCCAAAGAGGGGACTGTCTGGGAAGACAGAGTATAAGGATAGGGGAATTTTTGAGGACTTAATGCAATTGCTCCTGCATTCAGATAATGGAGTAGCTAGATTAAAGGAATTGGTCCCAAGGAACCCTAGAGATTATGTGAATAGTGGGCTCCATGAGAGAGGAAACTGGATGAGAGACACTAGGGTGGGAGAAGATCACAATGGTCTTCTTTTGTTCAGGTCAGCATATTGACAAAGGAATTCATGAACCCCCCTTAGCAACATTTGGCAATTTGATATAGGAAATTTGGTAGTTCCTAGAGTGTTTATGGATGCAGAATTATTGATCTAAATTGCCAAGTGTTATGATCCTGTGACAAAATGTGTCAAGGATGTGAATGGAAATAATTTAATTAGCATCACAGAATATGAGATTAGGGAGGTCTTCTCATTGAATGACCCTTATGTTGTGTTAGAAGAAATAGATTTTAATGAATTCACTGAGGTATATGAAGCTCAGAGGGACTACTTAAGGACAGGGCCTCTGAGGGATTTTCTAGACCAAATTGTTTCAATGTGTGTTGTTAGCTCAATTACACCAGAGCCTTTTAGGATGGATCTATTCAGTAAACGAGCACATGGTTTTTATAAGTCTTTAACTTTAATCCTAGGGCATGATGAAGCTACTCATATGCCTATTCCATATATGTTCATGATGGTGCAATCTCTACATCCCCAATTGGCAGACAAATCACAACCGTTCGCTAAAACTTTGCATAAGGGTATGACTTATGAATGGAATGAAGAATGTGATATAGGACTCACTTAAATTAAACAGTATCTTGCTAATCCACCTATATTGATGCCTCCTATTCATGGGAAGCCGCTCATACTATACATCTCAGCCATGAACACATCTTTGTGTGCTCTCCTAGCTCAAGAGGATCAAAACAACAAAGAGAGCCATTTATTATATCAATAGAACATTGGTTTCTTATGAATTGAACTATTCTATCATTGAGAAAGCTTGTCTAGCAGTAGTGTTCGCTTCTCAAAATTTGTGGCATTATATGCTCGCTCACACTACAAGGCTTATTGCAAAAATTGATCCACTAAAGTACTTACTAAGCAAGGCTATCCTCATGGGTAGACTAGCAAAATGGGTTATGATACTCAGTGAATTTGAAATTGAATATGTGGAAAGAAAAGCTATTAAAGGACAAGCAATTGCTGATCAGTTGGAAAAAGCTCCTCTGAAAGATCACCAGCCTTTGAACATTGAATTCCCAGATGAATCCATCATGCTTCTCACACATCGGGCTTGGAGCATGTTCTTTGATGGATCATTCACTCAGCAAGGATCAGGTGTAGGCATTCTGTTTATAAAACCTCAAAGATAATCATTACCCAAAGCTTATAAAATGTTGTTTCCCTGCACAAACAACATCATTGAATATGAAGCTCTCATTAACGGTATGAAGATAGCCATTGAATGGCATGTGGATGAGCTCAAAGTCTTTGGAGAATCTTAGTTAGTCATCAACCAAGTTAATGGTACCTATCAAACAAAAGATGACAAGCTAGTGCCTTACAAATGAACGGTGGATGATCTCAAATAGTATTTTACACACATTTCTTTCAAGAAAATTCCAAGGGCAGACAATAAAGAAGTCGATGCTATGGCCACACTTGCTTCAATGTTACAGATGTCATAAAATGACTTTAGACACAAATTCCTGGTGGAGGCATTACACTACCTAGCCTATGACATTCCCAAATCTAAGATGATGTGTTTAGTCATTGAACATGACTCATCTCGCTACCACAATATCTATTCCTACCTCAGTGACCACATCATTCCAGACACCTATACCCGGAATGAAAAACGTCACGTAATTCATAATGTTTCATGGTATGTCATCATAGAAAATGACTTGTATAGACAGGGTCTAGACGGTACCCTCCTTAGGTGTCTAGAACCCGATGAGTCCAAACATGCATTGGATGAGGTACATGAAGGTATTTTCAGGTCTCATTCGAGTGGTCTAACGTTAGCTGGTAAACTTATTAAAGCTGGTTACTACTGGCAAAATATGGAGAAAGAAGCTGTTCAATATGCCAAGACTTCTAAACAGTGCCAATTTCACATAAATCTGATCCATGCTCCTACTAAAGAGCTTATTCCTTTCATCAGTTTTTTTCCATTCTAGCAATGGGCCTTTGATTTGGTGGGTCAGATACATCCTTTTTCTTTAAGAGGACATAAGTTTATCATCACAGCTACTGAATATTTTACTAAGTGGGTTGAGGCAATACCTCTAGCTATAGCTGATGGCAAGTTTGTGGCTATGTTTATACTAAACTATATCATCTATAGATATGGTGTACCCTCATCCATTATCACTGACAATGGGGGACAATTCAAGAACAAGGACCTGAAAGAGTTATGCACCAAATTCAGGATCATTCAACATTGGTCGTCTATCTATTATCCCCAAGGTAATGGACAAGTAGAAGCTTCTAATAAGACATGTTAGTAGTATTCTAAAAATTTTCAGCTTCATGCTAAAACTTTTGAAAAATCTAGTTCTTAGACCTAATTGTAAGGTTTTATGGCTAAAACCCTAAGTTTGATGGAAACCCTAGCTAGTCTTAGCATTGTTATGTTTAAACATTACTTTTTCAGCTCTCTAACTTTCCAAATATGCATGTGCAATATTCACCCCTTTTAAAGTGACCACTTTACATGTTATATCGCTAAGTTGTCTAACGAGGTCCCTTTTTAATATTTCTTTCAAAGCCTAAGTTTCCCGTTAATATTTCCAAGTAACTAACCTTTTGAAATGAGTGGTTGTCGTTAAATCTTAAGGCTCCTTATTGTCATAATTTCTGACATGTGATTTGGTGACAAGCGAACATCTGTCTCAGCAGGCCCGTCTTCGATGTTATGCTGGTGATTAAACAAAGGAATGCATCAACGGCTATCATTATACCATTGGGTCGAATTGATTTCTTTTTAAGCATCATGGTTTAGTGACAAGTGTCCGATCAACATCCATTCTGATAGCGACAGGTTCTAGCTAGGTAGTCTCCATGGCATTTCTCTCAGGTTGACACCTGTCTTAGGTGACGTAGTAGCTATGGGGTCAGACTTCTTTGAAGGATAAAGCATAGATTGATCTTACAGTTGTCATTATACCGTTGATGAAAGTTGTGAAGTATTTAACCCTTGCGGTATAGCGATGACCGTCTGATTCTATATGAGGGATGAGATAGAAAGTGGGCCCTAAATTACCATGTCACACTAACATTTTTGCTTTTGATTGGTTAGAATAGGTTGTGATGTGGCAGTCGACAGGGTGTTTGGTACTGAGAAAGAAAAAGAGAAGGGCCTGCCCACCTGTTCTTGTAAACTTGGCAGTTTCTGACTTGACAAAGAATTAAGTGAACTATTATTGTGGGGTCGGCTTTCTTGAACAGTTAAGGCTTGAACAGATCTCGTGGTTGTCAGTATACCACTAGGATAAGGTGCATTCTTTTTAAGGCCTGCGGTATAGCGACAACCATTAGAACTTGTTTAAAGGAGATGACCTATCAACTATTAGTATGCTTGACACCAAGGAAAAGGTTAGGGTTTTCGCCTGCTGGTTTGTTCGATGTGGCATATGTTGATTCGATGAAAGGTTCAAAAAGAAAGGTTGGGTCATTGCTTTGGCAAATGGTAAAGCGTGATAAGTTGGAAAAGATTTGGTGGTTATCGTTACACCGCTAAGGAAAGATGTTCAGATTTTATGCCCGTGCTTTAGCAATAGGTCGACACATGTCCGCTTCGATCAAAGTAAAGTTAAGTTTTTCCTTTTCCCACATGATTAAATTGAGTTGTTCTCATTGGTTGGGAACTAGTTTGGGGAAAATAAAAAAAGGGTTGCGCGGCTATTTTTTTTTACCGTTTGATGTGCCGGAAAGAAAACAAGATCAACGGTCCTAATTCAAATTTTTGCTCTGTGACGTTGCTCACGTCCTGTGAATGTTTAGGCTACCAGTTTTCAGTAATGGTGAACTTAATTAGCTACGTGTGGATGAATTGCGAACGGTTGTCAAGACATTATATGTCCAATTTTGATCGTTGCATTCTTTACCTCTTTCATAAGCGTCTTGGCGAGCTGGATTGTTTTCTGGAGTGATATCAAGAAAAATTTTTCGACTACCTAGTAGGTCATAATTTCTGAATTCAAGAATTATTTCAGTCTATGAGGAAGTTGTGAAGAAATTGTGTTGCTGGCTAGTATAAAATTTAGGGTTTTCTCTGATATTTACACATTGTTTTAAAAAGCCCTAGTTAAAATGCTGCCAAAGAGGGGACTGTCTGGGAAGACAGAGTATAAGGATAGGGGAATTTTTGAGGACTTAATGCAATTGCTCCTGTATTCAGATAATGGAGTAGCTAGATTAAAGGAATTGGTCCCAAGGAACCCTAGAGATTATGTGAATAGTGGGCTCCATGAGAGAGGAAATTGGATGAGAGACACTAGGGTAGGAGAAGATCACAATGGTCTTCTTTTGTTCAGGTCGGCATATTCACAAAGGAATTCATGAGCCCCCCTTAGCAACATTTGGCAATTTGATATAGGAAAGTTGGTAGTTCCTGGAGTGTTTATGGATGCAGAATTATTGATCCAAATTGCCAAGTGTTATGATCCTGTGACAAAATGTGTCAAGGATGTGAATGGAAATAATTTAATTAGCATCACAGAATATGAGATTAGGGAGGTCTTCTCATTGAATGACCCTTATGTTGGGTTAGAAGAAATAGATTTTAATGAATTCACTGAGGTATATGAAGCTCAGAGGGATTACTTAAGGACAGGGCCTCTGAGGGATTTTCTAGACCAAATTGGATCAATGTGTGTTGTTAGCTCAATTACACCAGAGCGTTTTAGGATGGATCTGTTCAGTAAATGAGCACATGGTTTTTATAAGTCTTTAACTTTAATCCTAGGGCATGATGAAGCTACTCATATGCCTGTTCCATATATGTTCATGATGGTGCAATCTCTACATCCCCAATTGGCATTAATCTTTGACTTTGCCTCTCACTTAGCTAACCTAATCCATGAGGGATTTATGGGAATAAAGAACATGAAGGTTAGTAGGCCTTTTGGGTGGTACTCTATGCTTATGCATATGTTCTTATACAAGAGTGAGCAGTTTTTCAGTTCAACAGTCAACATTATTTAGGAGAGGAATGGAGAAACCCTTCCAGTTTAGTTGTGGACCACAACTTTGTCATGGGATAGAGCTTATGCTAGTTTTATTTCTTTTGATAGGGATTTTGCCTCAAGGCTTAGAACATTGTTATTTTTTGACAACCCAAGAATCCCAAGGGAATTGTTAAGTTTAATTAGACCAAAGGAATATTGTCAGGATATTACTATAGTTCACAATTTTTGTGATATCATAGTGTATCCTGTTTCCATAGTTTTTCGAGTATATGGTTGCAGGAAGGCACCATACTTTTTTCCCTACCAAGTTCCACTAAAGATAGGATATGCTGAAATCTTAAGGCAAATTGGTGACCTACAGGAGACTGCTCTCACTAGTAAAGGAAGAGGGACTTTTTTCCCTGATATCACAATTGTCCATCAGTATGTTATCACTAAAGGAGGATGGGTGTATTTCAACCAGGTCTTGCAACCCTATAGAATGCCTACAACTGTAGTAAGATGTGCAAACAATGAGGGTTTCTTGTCAGGAATGTTTAGGGACAAGATAAGTTGTGCTCTTATGGAGCACCAATTCAATTTTCCAGAGGATATAATAAGGAATGAGTTTGACCTCCAAACTCAAGAAATTAAGAAGGAGAAGTGGGTGATCTACAAGAAGACTATAGATTTCATCAGAAATTTTGATAGAACTTATGATCCATTGAAGGGTTTTGAACCATGGGCTAGAAAGGTAGAGGCTCTTATGGAGCATTTTGAAGGCATCATGCATGCAATGAATGAGAAAAGGGTTGTTGTAAGCAAGATAGACTTTGAGAGAGCTAGGTAGATTTTGAGCCAGCCAGGATATATAAAATTGACCCCAAAGGGAGTTTATACTATTCAAAAGAGAAGTGGTTACACTGTTCTTTTACCAACACAGCAGAGAGGTGAGGATCTTCCATCTACTTCAAGAGGAAAGAGGCCCATGGATGATCCAACATTGCAAGGACCCTCTCCTAAGAGGCAGAGACAAGAGAGATCAGGGTCAAAACAAGATGTCTATTCTCCTTCTCAATCCCCCTTACACTTAGATGAACATGGGGTAGCTGAGTAGTTAGTACAAATGAGGAATGAGGGGAACATTTTTGTTTCCAATGATGAGTTACAAGAAGGAATGCCAAAGGCACCTAAGGAGGTTTCAATGGATCTTACTATTACTGAATTTGAGGGTAAGAAAATTGACCCTATTTTGAAACAAGCCAGTGATTCTTTTGTCGCTGATGACAAATTTGTAAAGACTAGGGAATTTTTTCAATTTTTATGGAGAATGAAGATAAATCAATTTAAAGAGATTTTTGAAAAGAAGAAAGAAGAGTTCCTTGATAAGGACATAAAAGAAATTGAAACTGAAACCAAGGGAAAGATGATAAAGAAGTTTGAGAAGATTACTCCTGAGGAGGGAAGGGCTATGGTCCATACTGTAGGGGTGTTGATTCTACCAGAATGGGATATTGTTGATGCAATAATTTTTTATTAGGTCAGGAAGAGCAAGATAAAGACCCTTGCCACTGCAGAACAAGCACAACAAGCTACTAGGGGTATTGCTTTCTTAGATGATCATGCAGCCTTGGTAATGTGGTCCCTTAAGAGGGAAGGAAACAAAAGAAAAAGAGAAGCTCTCTCTTCAAAGTATGCTGGAAAATTGCTAGTACAATGAGTAGGTGAGACTTATGGTGTAGAGGCTTCAAACCTCATTTTATAAACTACCAAATTTAATGTCAAGGTGGCAGAAAAGGATGCACAAGAAAAGGAAGAGTTGAGGCTTAAATTTGAAATTGTCCTCAAGTCTTATAATGAGCTTAAGATACAGCTGATCCAAAATGACAAGTTAATTGTTGAACTGTCCGGACCACAGGATCACAGGTCACCCCAATTAATGATAGCTGACAAACCTGTTGCGGCTTCTTCATCCAGCCCTATCATTGAATTTCCACCATCACCTTACCCAGAGACACACCTAGATGCAAGGCTCAGTTGGGAGAAGCAATCGTTGCTTGAAGAGACAAATCATTTCAAAAGAAAAAGGAAAGAATTGGACAGGCTGAGGGAAGAACATTTGAAAGATAAGAGCTTGTTACAACATAAATATGAAGAAAAGGTAACAAAGGCTATGATGCAATTTGCTACAAATTTGAATCCCATAGTCCTATTTGACCATGCTAGGAGGTTAAGGATACTACTCACCTCATTAGATAAGTACAAGGGTGAGTTTGGACCAGTCTTTAAGAAATGGATTGAGAGATCTCCCAACGTGAGATTGTTTAGATGGTTGTCCAAGTCCCAAAATGATCTTGACCCATTGATCAAGCCACTACATCAAAATGTGAAAAAGATTGTAGAACATGACATACTTTTGGGTGATTTTGAAAGAAAATCAAATTTGATGAAGAGAGAATTGACAATCCCTTGCTATGACTTAATTCCAGGAGTCTTCAGGAAGAATGGTGAACTTAAGGAGCTGATCAGGTGGAGAGCATGGATAGATGATGACTTTTCTACAAGAATGACTAGCATTCTGACTTTAGAGAATACTTTATTCTTTATTCATACTATTGAGACATTAATTTCTGCCAAATCTAAGTTTGATTTCATTCAGTGAGAAATCAATCAACTAGAGGACAGGTGGGAACAGTTATCCAACAAAAATGTAGAATTTGCAAATTTTGAGTTCCCAAGTGAAGAGGTGTACAACAGGTGGAGGTATCAATACATACCTCATGCAGAAAAAGTAAATACTCTGCCTACCTCTTAAAATAGATGAAGATTGTAACTTTTTGAGTCATGAAGGTTGTTGAGAAGTAGAGAGGTATTTATTGCAGGAATGACAGCGAAGATATTGCAACCAGATTTATTGAAAGAAGTTGAGGACAACATTGAAGACATAAAGCAAGGTGGCTCATCTACAAATATCACACCAATTTTGATCGATGTATTTATTGTAAACCCAATAGGGTTGTTGAAAAGGGTTTTTAGGTTAGAATTTTGTAAACCCTAGAATGATCGGTAGCTTGTTGCATCTCCTTGTATATAAAGGATTTTCCACGATCATTCTAGGCATTGAGAGTTTAGGTGTTGAAAAAATAGAAATTTTGAAACCCTAGCCCTTAGTTGAGGATTGTAATATTTTGTATTATTTTATCAAGCAATAGAGAAGAAGTATAGGTTGTTGCTACTATCTTGCAAACTTGCTATTCAGAATATGATGTATACAAACAATCAAGGTTATACTTAATACAAATCTCAAATGTTTGTCTCTCCTTGTATTTATTCTGTGAATCTTTAAATCTTTCAGAGATTTATATGTATGTATTTGGCTTTGAGTTCTGATCTAGAGTTGGATTAAATATTGCTCAAGGTGGGATGCATGCTCATTGAATTTATTTGAGGATTTTCTATAAGTAGGAAAGAGGTGGGGTGTTTGTATTTATGCTCAAAGGCCTGTTATTCTTGAAACATCTTTGTATTCATTCTGTCTTCAAATATTTTGCCCAATGGATAAGGCACTGGCCTATATTTTCCTATCTTTGCTTTGTGGGGAATGATCAAAATCTTTGTAATCCTAAACATATAATCAAAACTAGTAATTTAAGTTTCATTTACTTTAAATAGTTGTCCTACCTAGTGATGGAGAGTCAATGAATAATAGGTTGTTATTTAGTACTTTCTCACTGTTATTTGTTGTAAGATCTAGTATTAAGTAAAGAACAGAGTTATATCTATTGGATCAGGTGTACCCGCCTTGGTTTTGTAGAGCCAGAAGTGAAGAGGGTAGTCTTGTCCCTATAGTTGGTCCAGTTGCTTATAAATTTCCCACATTTGGAATTAACCCCTCCTTAACATCAGTCATAAGCATATTGGTATCTCATGGAGTGTAAACTATTTTGAAGAACCAACAAGACGATTCTCAAAATCTTGCACAGAACAGTTCATAAATCTGGTAGAGATTGGGACCTCCAGATTAACCTGGCTTTATGGGCCTATAGAACAAGTATTCGAACACCAACAGGGGTGACACCTTTTTCCTTGGTTTATGGAGCATATGTAGTATTGCCTATTGAGGTCAAGATTCCTACATTTCGAGTCTCTCTGAGGGGCCTCATCACTGATGAAGAAAATAGAATATCCCAGCTTCAAGAGCTTGAGTTACTGGATGAACGCCGGAAGGTGGCGTTCGATCATCTAAGAGCATACAAAAAGAGGATGTCTAAAGCCTACAATAAGAAATTCAGACAAAGGGAATTCCAAGTGGGTGATCTCATCCTAAGAGAAAACCCCAAAATCAACAGCATTGGGTCTAGAAAGGAAAATTTGAACCAAACTGGCTTGGTCTGTACGTTATCACTATAGCATTTGGGTTTGGCGCATACCAACTATCTACTACTGAAGGAGAACAACTCAAAGAGCCGATCAATGCTCTTCACTTGAAAAAATTCTACAACTGAGGCATTCTCTATATGCTCATGTACATACTTATTGATCCTAAAAAATTTCCAAAAAAAATGGTATATTGTCAAAAATCCTAAAAATTACAAAATGTCCTAAAAAAATGATCATCTTAGTGAAAACCTGGTAAACAGACGCTTTGATGTATCTATTATCTTGGTGAAAACCTGGTAAACAGGTGCCTTGATAATGATAATAAAAAATAGAAAATTTGAAAAAAAATACAAAAAAAATGAAATATTCAAAAATACAAAAAAAGGAGAAAAGAGAAAAGTACAAAAAAAATTGAAAAAGAAAAAATGTGACATTGATGAAAACCTAGAAAACAGGCGTCGTGGTAGCAAAAATAGAATCTCTGCCAATATGGTGAAAACCTGGTAAATAGGTGCCTCTTGTTTCCTGAAGCTATATCTCATCTTAGTACCATTTGGCCCTTGCTTTCATGCTTTAGTTTTCTTTCCCGCTTTCCTTCTTTAGTTTGTTTCTTGCTTTAGTTCATTTCCTGCTTTAGTTTGCTAGCTCATGCACTTTCTTTCAGTTGTCTTCAAGATTTTTCTCGACTCTTCATGGATTGGAACAGGTCACACTTGGGGGAACCTTCTTGGTCTAGGGAGCATTGTCCTATCACTATTAGAAGTTTTGTTCGTGCATCAGTCACCAATGATTCTCATTGCGTTTGCCTGTTGATGCCTAGCTATCTTTTGAGATTTCTCTCCTTGAGGATCTCTCATGTATCAGTCACCAGTGGTTCCCAATGTGCCTTCCTACTAATACCTAGCTCTCATTCGAACCCCTCTCTTTTGGGATCTCTTCCTTACATCATTCACGAGTGATTCTCACTGCGTCTGCCTATTGATGTTTTGCTCGTGCTTGGTTCTCTCTTTCGAGAATCCTCCTTGTATCGGTCACCACTGGTTCTCACTGCATCCACCTGCTGATACTTGGTTAGCGCTTCAATATCTCCTTGAGACTTCATTTTTCATGATAGTCACCAGTGATTTTCACTGTGTCTGCTTGTTGTTGTTGTCCCATTAAGACTTCAAACATTGTACATTTCCAATTCAACTTCGATCCTCTTGAACAAAAAATTAAACTGAAACTAAAACTAAATTTGTGATTCTCTGAAGCATGCTAAGATTTTCTCTTTTGTGTGTTGTTCTTTCGCTTTATCATTCCTCCTCGAGTGAATCTAAGACATCTTCTTGACCGAGAGAAGTGAAGACTAGGGGCATGATTTTTTCTTTTGCTTTCTATTTGCTAGTTAGTTCCAATTATCTAAAGAATCCACGTAAGAGGGGTGTCCATCTATAAGAGCCTTCATCTTGTATTAGATGGCCATGTGTACCTTGACTCCTTTTATATGGAAACTTTAGTGAGGTTGGTTCTTCTCCTTGTCTATTTTGAGTGACTTCTTTCTGCTACAAGTAAAATTGCTAATGCTCGTCCTGCTAAGTGAACATAAGGGTCACTGCGAGCATTCTTTGGTGAAGGAAGGAACTCTCATGTGTTTGGTGTGCTTGTATGCAAGAAACATTCAGGTCATTATAGTAGCTATGCTTAGATGCTTATGTTAACTTGCTAAATCAAAAGGAATAGGTGTTCAGGTCATTCTGGTTGCTTGTGCCTTAATGCTTACATCTCATTCTGACAAATCTAGCACTAATGTCATATTCATATTCTCATGTCAGTGAGGATTGTATGAAGTCTTGCAATCATCTCGTACCTAAAAACTCTATGATGATAATACGATGAGTCCAACAACCAAGTCCTAGGGCTTGCATGTTCATTCTAGGCTTGCATCTAGCTTAGGCTTGCATTTTCATTCTAAGCTTGCATTGAGACAGTGTTTTGGTGCTCTCTTGATTGTCTTCTTCTAGATCTATTCATCGAAGGTTCTCATCTTTTGTCTCAGGTTTGTCTTGGCTGTACAAGTGTCTGGTCCTCACTCTCAATCTTCAAACCATCTTTTTGATTAGTACCTGTCATATATTGCTAAATCCTGCATGAGATGATTAGTGTCACATACATTGCATTTCCATTTGCATCCATAAAATCCATATACATTTACATATTCATTCGCATGTGCATCCATTATAAGCATAAATAAAATTATACCTTAGATTCATTTATCTACCATCTATCATTGCATTTCACATTGCATATTCATATCATAAAAGAAAACATGTGCATCTCATACATATCTAATCCATACATCTAAGCATATAGGAAACATCTCATAAAACATGAACATCAAGATTAAAGTAATATAAAAACAAGTACAATGATATCAAAGAGGTGATCTCATATATATATCTTGTGGTCGATCAATGTCATGTACAAAAATAATGGTGCTACTTGAGCACAGTATCAAAATATGGGCTACAATATGAATATAAAAAATGAGCTAACTCTGCCCATCTCCACCTAGAGGAGGTGGTGGCAGTGGTCCCTATGGTAGTGACTATTGTGGTGGTCCCTGATGAGGTGGCATCCATCTCTATGGAGGAGGCATCAGACTCTATGGTGGTGCATGCGGTGGAGGTCTTTGTGGTGCTCCAGCATACTCAGAAAATGGAGGCACCTGCTCAGATAAATCTGGAACAATGCCCATGTATGCTACATAGTAATAGGCTTCCTAAGAAGACTCATATCTCATCTCCAATCATGACCTCGCTAGCTCCTCTCTAAGCTCTCTGATCTCCTGATCCCTGTCCGCTACTCGCATCTCCTGGATGATGACCCATGTATGGAAGTCATCCCTCTCCCACTGTACCTATCTCACCCTCTCTCGATTGTTCCTGAGAGCCTCCTCAACCTGTGCTAGCTGTACTGGCCCCTGTGTGGTCTAATATAACATATCAATATCCTCTTGTACATGTGCCTCCTTGTTAGGAGGTGGCTATTGGGAGGAATCTCCTGTCCTCTATTTAGTGGACCTCTGTTGGGTCCCACTGCTCCCAACACCTGCATCTGACCCCATAGTCCTCAGGGGGATGTTTGTCTGTGCTATCTTGGGCCTCAATACTCTCTGCCCAGGCCACTATAATGGTATCTACTACTGGGTAGGTACCTTCTGCTACTGCTACTATCCTTGTGCCTGCTGTATAGGCTGCTACTATGTTGGTTGCTCCTGTGTGGGTTACTACTGAGCTCTCTGTCCCATCCCTGTAGGATCTATGAATCTGGGGAAGGGATGCGCTAGGAAATGATCTCTATATGAAGGCATCATCCCTACATTGGTGACATCCACCATGTAGTCCCACCTAGCTGGAGGCACTCATGCCTCGATAGTACACCTGCCCTGATCTAACCTAGGCTGCCAGCCCTTCTTCATCTCATTGATGAAGCGAGCATAAAAATCATACTCCTAGGAGATGTCCTATTGTCTCCTGAACTATCTCATGACACGTGTGAGCAAGAATCACTCAATAACACTAATAGTACATCCAATCAGTGGACATAAGATAGACTTGTGTGCCAGCTCCCTCAGAGCGTCGTCCCATGGCTCTGTGGCTACCTAAGGTCTCCACACAACTATCACCATATCGTCTAGTTGTCCTCACCACTACTCAGTCTTACCCAGTGATGGCTGAGTCATTGGACCGGCGTATCAGTAGATATAAGGCTCAAGAGCCTACCATGTATCGTGAAATATCAGCCTGCAAACAGGGAGGTGCTCCCAAGCCTAGATCTGTAATACAAAAACACCAACTGCCATGGACTTGGCACTCTGATACATGACCTCATGCATCTTGTGATACATCTATGCGAGCATGCACTCACCCCATCCGAATCTAGTAGCTGGCCTATCCAACATTCTCTGCAGCATGCGACCCCAACCGCACTCTAATCCGTGTTGGCCCCGATCTGGAACCAAGTAACAACTCAAGAATATGGCTAGAACAACTGCTAATCTATGAGCACCACCATATCTATTGATCAAGTCCTCCCATGAGATGGCTCGACCCATCACTAAATCATCTCTGAATATGGCCCTCAATGCTAGTGTACCTACCCTCGGCTGTATATCATACTTGACTTGAGCACTATGGAAGTGTATCCACAATATCATGTAGATGTCCTCGGGAGTGACTGTCATCTCCCTCATCGACAAATGGAATGTGTTCATCTCCAAATGGAAATGATCGACAAGTGCACCTAGAAGACCGTGATTTACCCAAATGTTGAGTATATCACGCAAGTATGAAAATCCTAGCCCCTCAATATGAGCACTCTTAGCCTCAGTCAATCTCTGAACTAGTGTGGTGATGACAAGGTGATGTGACTGGAATGCGACATGAGGGAAGTCAACCTACAAAGCAAGTGATGACATTGGATTAGTATCTTAATATGATGGTTTCAAAACAAAAACAAGCAAATGATGCTAAACGTCTATCCTAAACAAGACTTTGGAATGTTGTAATTGGCTGATTTTATGCAAAATTGGAAGGAGACTCAAAACACTGCAGCAGCATCCCGTGTGAGGAAATTATTCCCTCACACAAGACGGGACCTCTTCCTGCGCGAGAAAGAGAAATTTCGCACGGCATAACCTAGCACTTCGCGCAAGGCTTTAGGAAAGCCCCAGGTGAGGAAGCCCTGACCCATGTGAGGAAACCATTTCCTCATGCGAGGGGTGACTTAGGCCGGCACGAGGAAACTATTTCCTCATGTGAGGGTTGAAGAACTAGACCCTAAACATGCTAAATCTGACCTAAATCACCTAATAAAGCAGTTAAAACTTGACATGCAGGATGGTTTATCGACTACTCACAAGTGGGTCATACTCTGGTAGTCGACTGTGGCATCAGGAGCACTCAAATTGATGTGTATGCACTAGAACACCCTCCATTCTCTCTTAGAGCTCTCAGAATCACAAGAAGACAAAGTGAATAATGAATTGAAAATGACCCCTCCGAGCCTTATATAGCTTTTTGATCAAATTTTCAAAGTTCTCCGTTTTACGCAAAAA
Organism: Chamaecyparis obtusa; assembly: GCA_027943335.1. Lineage (NCBI taxonomy): Eukaryota > Viridiplantae > Streptophyta > Pinopsida > Cupressales > Cupressaceae > Chamaecyparis > Chamaecyparis obtusa. The sequence goes on from BSBK01005325.1 coordinate 434,457, forward strand.
TTGCACCCTTAGTTAAATCGACTTCTCTGAATCCATTTTCAGGATTGAAATCAAAATCTAACATCTCTAGATGGCTCAAAATCACATTTTAAATTCTAGGATCCTTTGGGATCGGACGCTTGTGCAGTCAACCTTCTAGCGTCATTTTCCTACCAGATTCTCATCTCATCATTTTCTTGAGATCTTCAATCTTTCTCATCAAAGTTAGCTCTAGTCAAATTTGGTCAACCATGGTCAAACTTGGTCAACAGGACCTCCTGATCACTCCAAATTGCTTCTGCAAGCTTCTCGAATCTAGTCTGATTGCTTCTACTCTGCAAATTCTTATTGTTAATCATCCTTCTGATATGTCATCTTTCAATTTCACTCCCGAGGGGGTAGGATGATTGCATCATTTGAATCTTGTCGAACCAGTCTCATATCAATCTAATCTAAATCAAATTCCTCACCACTTGGGGCATCTCTTCACTAGGGGCATCTTTGTCCCTCGCATCTAGTCGTCTTGTCATCTATCTTTTAGGTATCTGAGCAATCTAACTCGAATCCTTAGGAATCAAGCTTTGTTCTGGAGATGGTTCTTGAAATCTCATTAGGTATTGAGGCAATCTAACCCTAATTCTTGAAAGTCAAGCTTCGTTCTAGAGATGGCTCTCGAAATCTCCTTTAGACTATTATCTGGGCAATCTAACCCCGGTCTCAGAGGGCTAAACTTCGTATTGGGGCAATCTAACCCTAATTCTGGAGATTAGTCCTAAATATGCATCTATCATCATTTTGTCAATGGGCATTGGGGCAATCTAACCCCGATTTCAGTCTCCTCTCAAGTTGTCATTAGACCGTTGTCTTCACAATCCAACTTAGACTTTGGAGAATCACACCTCATTCTAGAGGTGGTTCTGCAATTCGATCTATTTCGGTGTCTTGGCATCCTAACCTTGACTTCTAAGGGTTAAGCTTCATTCTGGGATAATCCTGAAACCTCATCTATCACATCAGGCTATTCTTTGAATCAACGCGTTGCTCACACATCAATTCAAAGAGGGGCAAATGTAATACCCCAAAATTGGCACCTTATAATTTTAATCAATTTTGGTGCATTTCTTCAATTTTACATCATTAAAATCCTATTTTACTAGGTAATTTTCTCTCTCCTACCTGACTTTATTTGACTTGGTGTCAATTGCAAAAAACTCTAAATTGCATTAATCTTACACTATAATTAATTCCTAAGTATTCGACTTTATTAGCTAAATAATCCCTATGATAAAATGATTTAATTCTAAAGTCCTAAGTGCTTTAAATTAAATTAAACCCACCCCATTTGGCTAATACACATAAAAGGAATTAATATTACTTGGTTATTTCAATGGATTATCTTATTTGGATTTAATAATTCAAAATATTCAAAGGGTCACCCATATGTGGCAATAATTCATTTTTTAATTAAGTAATTCATCAATATTTGTCTCAATTGGGAATGAAGAGTCAATGGTTTCATTTCAAGAAACTTTTCATTCTATATTATGAACCTTCTCCTTCATTCGAAAGGAGGCAATTTTAGAGCACATAAACTATAGAAAAATTTCATCTCAATTCTTTCATATTTTCAAAGCTTTTATTGCACATTAGTTTAATTTCTCATTTAGTGTAATTGCATTCTCATTTAATATAGTTTTCTTATTGATTAATAGCTTAATTCTCATGTTTATTTCAAGTTTTTTAGATTAGAATTTGCATTATCATATTTCTTTCAAGTTCTTAGATTAAAATTTGCATTTCATCCTTAGATTAATGGCATATTCATCTTAGATTAATTGCATTTGTTTATCTTCGTAGCTTTCAAAATCCTCCGTCTTAGTTTGGTCTTTTGGTTGTTGGCTCTCATTCTGAGAGTAATTCAAACACCCCAGCTAATTAGGAGGCAACAGGTCGAATTGATAGATATTGTGAATTGAGTAATTCATACTCACCTTCGTAATTTCGATGATCGAGCAATGACTATGTTGTGTATATGGCTGGATTAGAGGTCCACATTCAGCTATAGACAACTATCACGATATTTTTAAATGGTAGTGTAAGAAGAGTTTTAGAAGAAAGGACAAAGACGTGATGGTCTTTCCATCTATGGGTGTTTGATGTGGCATGCACAAGAATCAATAGGTCACATATGGAAAGCAAATTTTGAAGATTTTCAGGTTTATAGTGAGATGACAACAAGATTTGATACTGTAAAGGCAGAGATATGTAGAATATTGAACTACATGCAAATAACTTTTTTGGTGTTCAAGGAGTACAGTCATGAGATTTTTCCAGTGTGTATGAATTTAGAAGTTATAAGTTCTTCTTCCTAGTAAACTTCATTATTCATATATTAATATAAATGGATATTCTAAAGAAGGCAAGTGACTTCTAGAACATGGCCAAAGTTTTGAAGATATAATTGCAAGAAGTTTATTGAGATAGAAGTAAGGAGTTGTGTGCATCATAGCCAGAGGGGTATTTAAATGGAGAAGATAGCTAAAGGGATATTTAAAGATAAACTATACTACAAATTCAATATCCACAAGGCTCACTCTCATACTTACTAATGATGGTGTTGCAGATAGGTGCAAGATGGAGAAGAGCTCAACGAGACCTCAAAATTATGCAATAACCTCCAAAAAAAGGGAGGGAGGTTGCTCAGAATCTTTCATCCTTGCGCTCTTTGTAGCAATTCCAGAAAAAGATGTGTTTGTAGAGATTCTTGAAAATCTTTGAGGCAAGTCAACTCTGCAAATTTGATGGCCCATCTGGGGCATGATATTGGCATGACTCATGACTTTTCAATTTCATCACTTGGCAGTTTGTTCAACTTTGAAGGTTAAGAGATCGCATAATATGTCAGTGTAATGATTTTATGTATCAAATATTGGTAGGTTAGTTTTAGGTTTTGACCCATAGCTTGTTGCATTCCAATTAATTTTTGGAATCCTAGGGTCATTAGTGATAAGAGGGAGAAGATATTTTTGCAAATTAGATTGAAGAGGGACGGGTGGAAGCATCAGATCAAATCTAATTTCCTTCTTTTGTCTATATTTTTTTTTCTTCTCCCTTTTCAAAAGGTTCCACTTCTTGGTTTTGGCAGACCATTCTCTTGGCTCCAAACATATCTGGTTCCAGTAGCAAGTTTTCTGGTTTTGGGTAGTGTTGTAAATATTTCATAGAGTAATTTTATGAATATGGGTTGAATCATTTTGCTGATTTTTAGTGTCTTTAGTTGTTTTTATATTATATGATAGAGATAGCATGAGTTTTGTCAATGAAATACAATGTTGATTCAGTTCTCTTCATTGTGCAAACCAATTAAGTTTTAAGAGAAATAAAGAAAAATGTTATTCTCTCTTAGTGTCTTGTTGTGAGATATGTGATTTTTCTTTCATGCTTTGGTCTAATGGATCAATTAAATTCTTGTTAAAATTGTATATTTATTGATTATGTGCAAGGATTTGATAAGTAGCATGTGTTGAGATTACAGTTAAAGAAGGTTGTTATTGATAAATTTTGTTGTATAATGTTATGCTTTTCATGACTCCATGACCCAATAGGATGAGGCGTTGATCTCAGCTGGTTGTGGGGTTTTACATATGTGTTATCTTCTCATGTTCCTTATGTTTTCTTGCTGAAAATTTTATTAAATCACAAAATATCATTTACTTTTATGCAAAGTTTGTTGTCCTACCCTATTCCATGCTCTATGCAGGTTGACATTCAATGGGTGATTAGCCATCATCTAGTATCTCCCTATCATATTTGATGCCTCATAAAAGATATATTTGTTTATGCAATGCCATGTTGTAATTTTTTAAAGTATGTATTGAAGGGAATTGAGGTTTACCCACCTTGGTTTTACAGAGCCCGAAGTGCAGAAGGATTTTTTTATCTCTTTTAGCTGGTCTAGTCCTCTTAGGGATTTTCTATTTGGAGTTGGATTCTCCTTCAAATTTATTCAAGAGTACTGGTAGCTATTTTGTAGTGTAAACCCTTTTGGGAACCAAAAAAATGGTGACTCTAGTGGAGATGGTTGTGTAAGGAATTTTTTGCAGCAATGGTTTATAGTGAGTGTCTCCTTGCCTTGCTAAAAATTTATTTCCCAATTTTGTTTTCCCATCCATGTCACCAACAACTCAAGAGATTTGTTGAAAATTTGTGCAACAAAGTTTATAGTGAGCTGCTCCTTTCTTTATTGAATTTATCCCAAGTTGTTGTTGTATAGAATCATGTTTTAAATGTTCTAGCCCCTTTGTCAAGTGTGTAATTCTCCACGGATGGTTTGATAATCTATTGTTTTTCATCAAGTGTAAATCTGGTCGAGATTTGTCCATGTTATGTAAAGGTTTTATACTATCTCACTAAGTGTGAGTGGCAACTTTGAGATCTTTGTTTGCACCAAGTGCATTGTTGAAATGAAAGAGATGAAAGATTTGCACCTTTTTTAAAGTAGATGTGAAGCCCTTTCATGTGGCTCTTTTCCTAGGAGGGAAATCATAAGAACTCGTGTTGTTGTATTGTTGGTTTCTGAAAAAGTGTGAGTAGAAAAGAAATTTCAATTGTAGCATACTTGTCCTCTACAAAGAAGTGGTGACTCTACCAAAGAATTTAGTGAAGGTGTGAAGCAAGCTTAAGAGCTATCAAGTTTTATATCCAACAAGATGATTTTCAGCCACAACACTTATAGGTATTTTGATTATTATGTGCAAATATTTTCTATAAAAATCAGTTGTAAAAAATAGTTTCCCTATTGAGTGATTTCAGCACCAAGTGAGGGGATGATAGTTGTTACATACTTTTGAGCTTTTTTTTCAGTGTATGTATTTGAGTGGTTGAAGTATGTTATGCATTTTGGTGATAGAGAAATAAGTTTTGCCACAAATTTTAAAACAAATATTGTATACGTGGATATGGTTTTAATGTATATGTGAAAAACATCAAGTATGTTTTCACATAGTATGCAGCCCATGGCAGGTTCTTGTAGCTATTTATCTATGGAAAGGTACATAGCATTTTGTTTTGATGGCATTAGAGGCATCCCCAATGTTTTTTATTAAGTAAAACATGTTTTAAAGGGTGCCTAAAACCCAATACAAAGCTTTAGATAGGAACAAAAGCCCAGACCAAAAAGCTATAGGAACAACGAGTGGAACAAGCCACTACTAGGGCCACATTGTAAAACAAAATAGAAGCATAAACAACCAAATATAAAATAGCACACAGGGGCAGCCAAAAGAGCTAGGAAAAATAGCTAGGAGATATTCCTGAGCACGCTAGCTGCTTTGGACTCAAGGATCTCCAAATAAGCAACAACCTCCTTTATCTTGTGGAGATCCATCAAATCATCATGCTCCTTCTTCTTTGAATTGGCCCTAGTCCTCATTCCAGGTCCATCTACAGGCTTCTGCTCTTTATCCTCTTTAGTGTTCACCACGTATTTACCTCCTCCCTTTTCTTCCATTTTCTCAATGAGCAGCTTGATATGCTCATTAGAGGCTCTCAGGATGTTGAAGCTCTAATCCGTAATGCCTTTGAGAGTTTCCTCAAAGCTCAACATTTTCTCCTCCATCTTTCTAATCCTGGTATCCAACCTCTTATAATCCTCTATCATATTGACACCATTGTTGTTGTCTATCCCATTCACTTTGTTCTTGAGCTCCTCCACTTCATGGAATATCCATTTAATAGATCTATAATTATCCAGCATGCTATTCCTGGCATTGTTAAGAAGGTTAAGCTCCATTTCCCTCCTTTTATCATTGAGGACCACAAGAGTCAGGTCAATCAACTCCTCCAGCTAAATCCTACCATCATCGCCCTCCATAACTTTGGGATTAATGACTTCCCTAGTTATCCCCATCTTAGAAGTCTTAACATTAAAGTTACACTACACCATCTTCCTCCCCTTCGCTGTAGCCTTGCAACGATACTCTTCACTATTTTGGCCTTTCATTTTCTCTGAGTTGTGGGGATGAGGGAACTGGGGAGAGGGATCTTCCTGGTTATTACCATCATGCTTGTCCTGAAGGTTTTCCTGAACCTTATCACAAGAGCCAATAGGGGGTGTTCATGTGAATCTTGGTCCTATCATCAGGAGTCTTCCAGCTTGAGCTTTCGCCCATGTTCTTGATCTTTTTGTTGGAGTTCCTTACCATAGTAGCCTCTCTTTTATTTTTTCCTTTGCCACTGGAGACCTCCTCCTCATCTTTAGTGTTCATCCCTTCCTTATTGTTGTTCTAATCCTCCTCTGAACATATCATAGTTTTAGTTTATTTTTTGGAAGGCGTTGCCATTTTCTCTTTTTTGACAATTCTCTTCTTAGAGGAAGAACGTTGAAACTGCTTATTTGTGTCACAAGCCTCTTGATCCTCCAAGTGCAAACCATCACTATCTTCTATGTCTGAGGGGACATAATCAAAGCTAGAAATGTCCATTATGTCCTCTTTTTCAGCGACCTCCTTCCCCATGATTTGGGATTTAAATTTCTCATAAATCAAGAGTAATAACCCCTCATGAAGAGAAAGCTTAACAATAGCCTTATCCCTATAGCCATTTATATTATCATTGATGGAAGAATATAATTAGAAAGGGATATAAACCTGCATACCATGTCTGAACTGGTTCATGAGGATGAAATGGTAGGTTCTAATCCTATTGAACATAATGTCTAGTGAGACATAAGAGATGAGAGCCCTCAAGACAAATCTCTACAACATTTTAACCCCTTCTGATTGATAATAAGTACCAACTTTGGTGAGAGCATTCTTCTCTTCGTCATCCCTCACAAATTCATTAACCGCAGAATCCAAAATTTTACGATCCCTATAAAATTTCTTGCCCACAATGGGGATACTAGTAGTAGTAGAGATAACTTCCTTGGTGACCGAGAATTTCTTCCTGTCAATCACCACACTACCCTCATCCTATTTTTTCACAAACATTTTGGTCACTGACAGCTTGCCTCCATGGAGCCTTTTAATAAAAGTTGATATTCCTCATTTCTATAGGATGTTCCAGACCTTAGTCTGTCTTCTCCATTTCTCACTATCACCTGAGGGCTCCCTTCTATGTCTTTCACCTCCCATAGAAAGATTATGGATTGAACAAGCATTCTGGTGATACAGATTAGGGTTGTTCATACACTTTCTCACCAAGGTATTCCAGATCCTTCTACTGATGTGCCTAAAAAGGTTGGTTTTAACTTTGTAAATAGGCACCCAAAAAGCATGCAAATGGGACTTTGAGTAATTACCCTTCCTGCCATTCCAGTACTTCCCATTTATCAGAAAACACATCCAAAAAGGAACATTAACTTTCATGATTTCTTATTTTGATTCCCTCCTTTCCTTGTATTATGTCCTTTTTGACTAAATCCTTTGCCTCATGTGGGAGATCTCTGTCATGAAGCCATCTGACCATAGTGTCACTTTTAACTGCCAAGTTGGAAAACTAGTCAGCAACATGGTTGGCTTCCCTATACACGTGGGATATGTGTACATTCTCAAAGGTATTCAAAAGATTGCGAGTTTCTTCAATCATATTTGCAATAGTCCATGACAGGGGATGTAAATTGTTTAAACAATTTATGATATTACTTGATTCTCCTTCCAGCCAGAGGTTTTTAATTCCAATATCTTGGGCTAATTTAGTGACTTGAAGGGTCGCATTAGCTTCTACATAGTGGTTAGATTGGGTGCCAAGGGGGAGGATAACAACAACAATTCCCATTCCATAGCAATTTCTAATCACACCACCGCTTCCCGCCTTTCTCAGATTGCCCTTAGCAGCGCCATCAAAGTTAGCCTTAGACTAGCCTTCTGGGGGATAGCTCTAGGTGCATGTCTATCTTTTGTTGTTGTTCTTATTTGGGTCACCATTCTTGTCTTTTCCTGCAAAAGGGTTAGTACCACCACAGGTAACAAAATTTTCCTTTAAATCATGATGGATCTTTTCAAAAATGATTTTGGGAGCACAAAAATCCCTGAAGATATGATTGTTACACTCTTTCCACACTCCCCAGAAGAGGTGAGGGAGAGCCCAGGTCTAGAATTTTTGAAGATCACTATTCTTAAAAGGCAGGGACCATTGGGAAAAAAGATCCTGGATAGAGGAGGGAAAGCACCAATGCAACCCAAAAGCAGAGAGGAGAGACTACCAGACAATACTAACATAAGGGAAGTGAAGGAATAGGTGGTCCATAGACTCAGCTTGACATTTACAAAGCACACACCTATTAGGGATCGGTAGACCTCTCTTCAAGAGATTATCAATAGTGAGGATGTGATTCTGAAGAAAAATCCAAAAGAAGACATTAATTTTGGGAATAAGGCTAGGGAACCAGGCTTGAGCCCAAATAGGCTTGGCTTCCTTCTACATTTGGAGAGAGTAGGTGGAAGCCACTGAGAAATCCCCATTGGGGGATCCATCCCAATTCATGACATCCTGAGAAGGGGAGAGGGAAACCGCATTTAGAACAATCATGAGGGGTCTCAGATCCTGAGAGAGAGAAGACGGGTTCACCCAAGCATTTCCCACTCTATAATTACAAACACGGGTACCAAATTGTTGGATAGACTCATCCATCCACATATTGAAAGGCTCACAGTCCCTCAAGGGTCCCATTTGGAGCCAATTGTCACACCAAAAGTTATGGTTTAACCATTACCAATTTTCCATTTTTATTTAGATTTGGTGATTTCTTTAGCATTGAGGAATCCATTCCAAATATAAGAGCCTTTCAGAATATCATCACAACCAAAAAAAAAATTTATGGAGTTATTGGGAAGATACTTATCTTCAAATGTGTCTCACCATTCCCCCTTACTATGGAAGATATGCCATATCTGTTTTGCTTGGAGAGATTTATTGAAAGGCCTGATTCTCCTTATCCCTAGTCCTCCAACACTTTTAGGGAGAGAAAATTTGTCCCAATAAATCAGAGGGAATCTCTTATGCTCTTCAATCCCAACTAAAGAAATCTTCTCTAATTTTTTTCCATCACCTCCGCAATTTTTGCAAGTATTGAAAAGCGACTTAAAGCATAAGTAGGGAGATTTCTCATAGTAGATTTGACCAGCTAGATCTTTCCTGCTTGACTGAGAGTGATCCCCTTCCAACCTGTCAGTTTCATGTTGAATCTATCAATGAGTTTGTTCCAACAGGCTTCAGGGGGCGTGACACCTAAAGGAAGATCCAAATAATTTTAGGGAAGAGAGTCAATGCCATAGCCCAAGATATATTCTATTCTCCTATGTCTCTTATCAGGGGTGTTGATGAAGAAGATAGAGCTCTTAATCCAATTAATGGATTGACAAGTAGCCCTAGTATAAGAATTAAACAAGTTCTTCACCACTCTAGCTTCTCTCACCGAGGCCTCCCCACCTAAGATGGTGTCATCAACAAACTGCTAGTGAGAGAAACCAGTGTCTCTAGATGATGGTTTAATGCCTTTCAAGTCCCCATTCCTCCTTTTAGCGGATATCAATCTCCCAAGGCATTTGGCTAGGATTATGAAGAGAATGGGAGATAGGGGGTCTCCTTGTCTCAAACCCCTAGAAGAGTTGAAAAAAGAAGATGAAGATCCATTAACTAGAACCGCCAGTAAAGGAGAAGATATGAGTTGATGGATGAGCTTGCAAGTGTTCAAGTTGAAACCAAAAGCTCCAAGCACCCTCAGCAGGAAGGGCCAGTCATCTCAATCATAGGCCTTAGACAAGTCAAGATTGAGAAGGAAACCTTCCCTCTTACCAGTATCTAAGGAGTGGATCACTTCGTGCACTGCCATGATGGAATCTAGAATTTGTCTGTCTGACACAAACCTAGACTGTTGGTGAGCAATGATAGAAGGTAGCACCTTGAGGATTCTAATGGTGATGACTTTAGAGATTATCTTGTAGAAAGAATTGCATAAGTTTATGGGTCTGAAGAGCTCCATAGTGTCTACCCCTGGGACTTTGGGGATGAGAACCAAGAAAGTGGCATTAAGTTCTTTAAGAAGGTTTCTTGATCCAAAGAATTCCTGCACCGCTTTGACCACATCAAATTTAACCACTTCCAAGAATATTTGGAAAAAGAACATTCAGAATCCATCCGGTCCCAAGGCTTTATCTCTAGGAAGAGACTGCAAGGCTTTTTTAACTTCTTCCAACTTTGGAATAGCACACAAAACTTTGTTTTGATCTTCAAAGATGATTTTGGGTATATTGCTAAGGAGGTTATCCTGGTCCTCCTTAGAAAGCTCATGGTCTTTGGAAAGAAGGGAGGAGAAAAAAGCAATAGCTTCATTAGCTATATCCTTGTCATCCTGTAGTAATTGATCCCCCCTCTTTATACTACTGATTCTGTTTGCAACCCTATATTTCATAGTAGACAAGTGGAAGAACCTAGTGTTTTGGTCCCCCTCCCTTAACCAAATGGATCTTGATCTTTGCTTCCAGAATATTTCCTCCTTCCCCATAACATCGCGGTACTCTCGTAGCATATTTTTCTCTTTGTGCAACCTGTCCTCATCACACCCCTCTCTCTGGATTTCCTCTTGGACAAGATTTAGATATGTGATAGCCTTATCTTTAGAAGAAAAGATATTACCAAACTCTTTCTTGTTCCATTGCTTGATGTTAACTTTAATTTTTATGAGTTTTTTAGCCATCCTGAACATAGTCGAGCCCTTGATATCAAAATTCCACCATTCCTTAATTTTCTTAGTCAGATTAGGATGAGTGGTCCACATCTTCTTGAATCTGAAGGGGAAGTTCCTTTTCTTAATAAGCGGGTCCAGAGAAAGAGATAAGGGTGAGTGATCCGAGCCAATCCGAGCCAAAGAAGATAATTTGTAGTTGTGGGAATTCATCCAATCAACAATAATCAAATTCCCAACTCTCTTATTAGACCAGGTGAAGCTCTCACCCTAAAGGTCCATATCTAAGAGGGCTTGATCATTTATGAAGTCCATGAGATCTTTCCTACTTTCCAAGTCTAGAGTGATACCTCCCTATTTTTCCCCTTCTTTAAGGGGTGTATTAAAATCCCCCATGATAATCCCCTTAGAGAGATCAAAGATTGATGCTATGCCTCTAAGTTTTTCAAAATAAGATCTTCTACCTTTTTTTGAGTTAGGGGCATAGATATTCAAGATGTATTAACTATCATTATCCTTAATGTTAGTGAAATGCAAAAGTAAAAAACTACCTTCTTTGTGGATGAATTTAGCCTTTAGGTGAGAGGAGTTCCACAGAGTCATCAGACCTCCAGAGGCTCCATCAGAGCTGGTTGCAATCATATCCATAGTTTTACAGAATCTAATACCCTCTAGTTTTTCCTTCTCCATCTTAGTTTCCTAGATTAACATAATATCCGGTCTATGATCCCTTATCATATTCCTCATAACATCCTGCTTATGTGAACCATTAAGCCCATGAATATTCCAAGAGATTAGCTTCATTTCTTTTTGGATGTGCATACTTCCAGGATGGTCTTTTGGGTTCCATCTGCTATGTTCTTGTTCGCTTCTTCTTTCCACACCTGGCTCACTTTTTTCCTCCCTAGATTTTTTGATTTAGCCCCCACATCAGATTTAATCTTACTCCTAGTTGTTGCTGGGGAGACCGGGGAGGGATCCTTGCTATTTGTTTTCTTCTTCTTGTGAACTTTAGTCCACTCTCACTATGCCCCTTCTTTTTAATTCGTAGAGTTCTTCCATTCTTGTGAGTTGTCCTGGGGAGGCTATTAGTTCTTCCATTTTGAATACCTGCCCTGGTGGAACAAGCTTTGTTATGTGATTAGGGTTTGATTCCTGAGAGGATACACCCATCAGCATGTGTTGCTTAGGCATGAACTTTCCTTCCTCTAAAGAAGGTTCTAGGGATTCTGGTATAAAGGAGAAGTTGTCCATCTCATAGGGATTGGGGAAAGAGTCTCCTCCTTCAACATTTCTCAGCTCTTCCTTGGCACTATCCTTTCGTGTAGCTACTAGTGAGTTATTATCTTCCAGAACATTTCCAGGTCCAACTCGAGGGAAGAAACTCCTCCTTCTCCATTATATTTTCATTCTGATGCAAGGAGTTCTCCATATTACCTTTATTGTTATTCTCTACCATTCCCTCTTGGATCTTTTTCATTTCAAGGATCACCATAGTGGAGTCCTTTTTCTTCTGTACTTTGTTATTTGCCTCAGTCCCCTCCTGAATCTTCTAGTTTTTTTTCATTGTTAGGGTTGTCGGTCCTTGTCCTTGGTCTTACCTACTTTCCTTTGGGCCTTCCTAGCTTTATCCTTTGCCAAGAAATCAAGGCACATTTTGGCAAAATGTCTGACTTTCTTGCAGTGGAAACAAGCAAAGGACACGCTTTTGTAATCCAGTTTCTGCAATCTTTTTCCCAGTTTTGAATGAATCTCTATGATTTTTGGCATATATTTCCACTCTTCCACCCCTATGAAAATTATAGCATAGGTTAGATGCCTCCTAGCAACCATCACAGGGTCTATTGATAGAAGTTCTCCAAAGGATTTAGGTATTCCATCAAAAACATCTTTGTACCAAAATTCCAGAGGAAGCTCTGGTAATCTTAACCATACAAGGGCTTGGACAAAGAAAGAATCATTAAGATCCAAATTGGGTGACCATTTATGTAGAGCCAGAGAGGATTTCCCAATAGCCCAAGCTCCAGCACATAAGATCTTAGCATAGTCCTCCCAGCAAGAGAACTCAAAAGATAGGAAGCCCTTCGCCATAACTGTTATTTCAACTTGACACTTAAGGTCCCACTTTTTTTTTGCAAAAGCCTTGACTGTGTCAATATTTGGCCTTGACCCAAAAAATTTACCAACCAGAGTGAGATCCATGGTAGCAATATTGTGGTCAACTAGTTCGTCTAGTATCGCAATAGCCTATTTACCCTTTTCCTTATCAAATAGGTCCTTCATTATTGGGAAAGATGACTTGCCTATGGGCTTAATCCCAAATAATGTTGACCAACTATGGTGCAAGGAAGTCTCTCCCTTGTCACATGACTAAGCCCCCATGTTTGAGTCTGGACATGGAATTTTGCCAAATTTCCCCACCACCCCCTCGTCCCCTTTACCTTGATCTTTATTTCTGTCGCATGGGACCCCATCCTTCTTTGTTGTGTCTTACATATCCTGATCCACCTGAGGGCCACCATCACAGGCACCCTCAGAAGCACCTGGTGCCTGCAAAGCAAGTTTCCCACCTACTCCTGAATTCAAAAAACCTCCCGCTCCCACTCCTGCTTGATCTACCATCTAATTATAGGGGCTTCCCCAATGTTGTTCCTACTGAGATTAGGGAATTTTTACCAGAGTTTAGTGGGAAGCAAGTTGAATCTGCAAGAAAGAACTTATAGAGGTTTTCATATCTGATGAGTGACTATGAGATGTTCCATGAGGATGTTTTCATGAGGTTGTTTGTACAAAATTTGAAGGAAGATGCTAGAGACTGGTTTTCATTTTTACTAGCATATTTTATTTCTTCTTGGGAAGAATTAGTTGCAACCTTCATGGAGTAATTTGGTGAAAGGCTTAATTTGTATGCTTTGATCCAAAGATTCATGGATATTTTGATTGAAGAGGGTGAGTTAGTCTCTTATTTCAACATTAAATTTGCAAAGTTATTGGGTATGTGTAGTTATTTATTTGGGGGCTTTTGATGAAAAGATGAGTTTCTTGTTAAGAGACAGAGTTTGACACCTTACATTAGGCCATTTATGATAGAAATGGACATTGAGAACAATTTAAAATATGGAATCCCAAGGGGCTTTCTATATGTTGGTGTTTTCTATCATAAATAATCAAATGATGGGTGTGAGTTGAGAAGTGAAGATAAATGTCAGAATACTTATGTCCCTTTTGATCATACTAACCTTGTTTGTGATTTTGATTCAAATGATATGAGAGAAAAGAACAATTTGTCAGTGGTTATTCCTCATGTTGTAGATGAAAAGGTTAGTGAATAAATGTGTATAGTTGAAGCAGAGATAGAGTCATTTTCTGAGTTCACACCATGTGATGGAACAATTTCTTGTTCCATGTCAAAAGCTACATGTGATATTGACCAACAGTCATATGTTTTTGATGGGTCATGTAGCTTGCATGAAGAAGGTTGTACATCAGATAATGATGATGCAAGTTTGCAAAGCGCTGAATATATTGATTCATTTTTGTATGAATCACCTTCATGTAGTTATATTTTTGATGAAGAAAATGAGAGGTATAATAGTGAGCCTTCATGTCATAAGGACTACAATGATGAACATTGTTCTTGTTCATATTCATTTTTATCTTCTTTAGATGAAGGCAATTGTGGCAGTAATGTGGACTATAGCTTTAAGGAAGAGATTAATGAATTACTTGATGAAGATGATGATATAAATTAGTTGGTCTTATGCAACAATGTGTATGAAAAAGGTTTGCACTTGGCTTTTAATACATTGTGTGAAGATAACATTGAGGAACCAAGTGTCTTAGTGGTTGATCCATTTTGTGAAGTTGAAGAATTGCATGAAATTCAATCAGATGTTTCAGCTTCTTTTCAGCTAAATGAACGCATTGTAATGCATGATGACTGTTGCATAGTATATGTTGATGCATTACTTGATAAATCTTGTATTTTCAATCTACCTAAAGGTGAAGTGAATGGTGCATACTTGCTAGAGTATGACTATGTTTTGAGGTGTGATTGGAAGGTCATGGGCAGTTGCGAATATGGAATCATTTTTCAGCCCACAAATGCTTATGTATGTGGGTATCGAGTTTGCAATGGTGATTTTTTTAATTTCTGGTCATATATGAGGATCAAAATCAGACTTTTCATAGGGGTAAATATTGGTGTTACATTGTTTGGTGGCCTGGGGCCACCAAATAAGAAATGAGTATGCTTTTGCTTGAAGAATAAGTTCGGTGGAAGTATGTGATATTCTCTACCCAGAGATCTTAGTTATTTCTATTCCTGCAAGAGGCATACATCCCTAGATAGAGCCACTAATGGTACTCTCAATTTCTTAAGACTGCCATGTTGAATTTTGTGAAGGATCCCTTTGAAGATTTCAATAAGTGCCTTGTTCTAGCCTTCATGCATTTAGATACCTTGTGATATTCATTCTTTATCATCTGAGGAGGTATGTTATTCACCTTGCTTTCAGCCCTTATGATCATTTCTGACCCCCTATTCTTTTGTTAGGGTTTTGGGTTTTGGGTCAAATAAAATATTTTCAATAAACCCTACGTTGTTATTTTCTATCATTTCCTTTTTGGCTCATAAGGCCAAGGGGGTTATCGTCATTAAAAAAGGGACCTATTTTTCAAAACCTAGCACCATAAATAATTAAGTGTGGGTCATTTTAAATCTTTCGCACCTCAAGTTGTATTTTGCTAGGGTTTCATCTTGTAGCCTTTCCTTTTATTTCACAGAGTTATGGGTTAATTGTTTATTTTTGGCAGGCCCTTTACTTTTTCAAGCGGTGGGCTACGTGTTTTTTTTCATTCACCCTAGGATCTCATGAAGATGTCATGGGATGGACCTAGCTGATCATGGGATGGCAAGGCTTTTCCATCTATCAATTGTTCATTTATCAACAATTTACATTGATATCTTATGTTATGTTCTGTGATCATCTTGGTTAAAGATCAGATTACTAATACATCCATCTTTCAACACATGCTTATTTTCAATGGTGATCTTTTAATCTATTTAAAAAAGGTGCTTGATGGATACTCTACCTCATCGAAAATTAGAGAATAAAGTGCTACAAAAATTAAGGGTCCTTATGATCCTGTGATCAAACTTGCTCAAATATTATTCGATGCGAGATCACGAGATGGTTCCATCTGTCTCAGTTTTGTTTGTGACTAAGAGCCTCGGACCAAGATGTGTGATAGTTGGTGATAGATGGAGGTGGTTGATTGGTCATTTAATGACAAATATTTCATTGATGGAAGTTGTCAATTATTCTAGGGTTAAAATATTTTCAACTTACTTGCTAATCTTTTACCACATTGGTAAAAGCAACGAAGATGTTTTGATCCAATAAAAAGGGCGATCGACTTTTATTTCATAAGGATGAGTTTTTGTTGTGAAGGGATGGTTAAAGAGAGGAAGGGGTCAAAGGTTCTCTTGATCTCATGATCAATTTCAATCGATCTTTATCTACCGTAGGATAGCAAGATGGTGACATGTGGCGAGTGCGGTTGAGGTGGATTTCCAGACTAGGAGTGACAAGTGGTGAATTCCTATGGTGCCATAATCTCGATTGACAAAGAAAAGAAAAATTTCCCAAGATGACATCATGTGGCAATAGGTTGGCACTAAGGTGGTGCAAGGTGTTTAGATAGACCAATCAGAAGATGCAATGTGGTGTTTCAGTAAATGGAGGCAGGCCATCATAGTATCACTAGATTTTTTAATGGCAGTGCAAGAAGAGTTTCTGAAGCAAGGACAAAGACGTGATGGGTTTTCCATTTATAAGAATTTGATATGGCATGCACAAGAATCAAGGGGTCACATATGGCTGGAAAATTCTGAAGATTTTCAGGTTTACAGTGAGCTGTTAGTAAGATTTGATACTATAAAGGCATATATATGTAGAATATTGTTACACGCAAACAAATTTTTTGGTTTTCAAGGAGTACAGTCACAAGATTTTTCCAGTGTGTGTGAATTTAGAAGTTATAAGTTCTTCATCCCTATAGACTTCATTATTCAAATATTAATAGAAATGGATGTACTAAAGAAGGCAGGTGACTTCTGGAACATGGACAAATTTGTGAAGATACAATTGCAAGAAGTTTATTGGGATAGAAGGAAGGAGTTGTGTGCATCATAGCTAGAGGGGTATTTAAATGGAAAATGATAGCCAAAGGGATATTTAAATCTAACTGTGTTTCAAATTCAGTATCCACAAGGCTAACACTCTCATACTTACGGATGATGGTGTTGTAGAGAGGTGCAAGATGAAGAAGAGGTCAATGAGACCTCGAGATTATGTAGTAACCTCTAGAAAAAGGGAGGGAGGTTTCTTTGAATCTTGCATCCTTATGGTCTCTGTAGAAATGTCATTCAAAGATGGGTTTGCAGATATTCCTAAAAAAATTTATGCAAGTCAACTCTGCAAATTTGATGGCCCACCTGAAGCTTGTTGCATTCCAATTAATTTTTGGAATCCCAGGGTCAATAGTGATAAGAGGCAAAAGATATTTTTGCAAATCATATTGAAGAGGGAAAGGTGGTAGCATCATATCATATCCAATTTCCTTATTTTGTCTATATATTCTTTTCTTATCTCTTTTCAAAAGGTTCCACTTCTTTGTTTTGGCAGACCATTCTCTTGGCTCAAAACATATCTGGTTCTAGTAGCAAGTTTTATGGTTTTGGATAGTGTTGTAAATATTCCATAGAAAATTTTTATGAATATGGGTTGAATCTTTTTGTTGGTTTTTGGTGTCTTTAGTTGTTTTAATATTATATAATAGAGATAGCATATTTTTTTCACTGAAATATAATATTGATTAAGTTCTCTCCATTGTGCAAACTAGTTGATTTTTAAGAGAAATAAAGCAATGTGTTATTCTCTCTTGGTGTCTTGTTGTGAGATATGTGGCTTTTCTTTCATGCCTTGGTCTAATGGATCAAATAAATGTTTGTTAGAAGTTGTAGATTTATTGGTTATGTGCAAGGATTTGATAAGTAGGATCGGGTTGGGATTACAGTTTAAAAAGGTTATAATGCAACTTTTCTTAGATCATTTTCTATTGATAAATTCTATTGTATAATGTTATGATTTTCATGACTCCATGGCTCAATAGGATGAGGCACTGATCTTAGTTGGTTGTGGGGTTTTACATATGTGTTGTCTGCTTGTATTCCTTATGTTTTCTTTCTGCAAATTTGATTAAATCATAAAATATCATTTACTTTTATGCAAATTTTGTTGTCCTACCCTAACTCATGCTCCATACAGGTTGATGTTCAATGGGTGATACCCATCATCTAGTATCTCCCTATCAAGTT